>CM023407.3:5628067-6052993 GCA_004368105.4 Eucalyptus melliodora
CTGCGCAGCCATGCTGTACGCCACGAACCCACCGTAGCTCCAGCCCACGAGGCTCAGCCGCCGCCTCAATGGGCCTCACATGACCGCATCAGGCACCGCGCCTGTAGGAATTTGTCCACGTTCATGGAAGCCGAGTTCAAAATGAATTTCACATTCGAATAAAATAGCAATCAACCGTGCCTAAGCTTAATCTTTCTTTTTTCCTCTATAGTCCAAGGCAAATCTCCGAGCCTCGACGTGCTTCGTATCGGTTCGGAGCTTTTCCACAACGTTCTCTAGAACACGCAGGACATCTGGAATTATACACACACGGCTTGAGGAAGGGACAGTGCAGCCGATGGTGTGCGGTGCAAGAGGAGTCGGACCGATCGGGGCGGGAGGTGAAGGGAGTCGCCGAAGAAGAGGAGGTCGGGGACGAAGAGGTTGAAGTGAGGGGCGAGGTGGGGGAGGACGTCAGCCCACTGCCAGAGGGCGTTGGCGCCGAGGCCGTGGATGAGGAGGAGGTCGGGCTTGGCCGGGGGCGGGCCTTGGGGACCCAGCGGTGCGGCAACCGTCGCGGAGGTCGGTGAGGGCGGAGCGGAGGCCCCACCGGGCGAATGCGGGCGACGTGCTGGTTCCCGCCGTTCCGGCTCCGGGGCTGAAGCACCGGCTGGACATCGCCGGGGCGCACTATGCTTCGCGCTCTGCTGCAGCTGCTGCCGCTTGTGGCTGCAGACAGGGAGAGAGATAGAGATAGAGAGAGAGAGAGAGAGAGGTGGAGTCAAAGGAGAGAGAAGTGATTGGGTGGGGAATGGTCAACAGTGAGGGTTTTCTGTGGGCAGTGTTGAAATATAATGAAGACGACAGACATATTCTGGAACGTTGTAATGATAAATTGGTAGTGCATGAAACGTGGGCGTTTGATGTGTGGCCTGGCTGGGAGGAAGGTAAATTCGATGATTCCGATATTGTTTGTCTCATGTTAAAATAGGTCACCTTTTTCCTCCTTTTCTTGGCTGTTATTATTGTATACCATTCATTCTTAGCCACTTTGTTCTCAACTCTTCCCACCTCGGGGCGAGACAAGCTACCTTTAGCTAGGAGCCTCTTTTCCTTCTGCCCAGCTCCCCGAAAACAACGTTCGACTTGCATGAGCCAGCCCTTACTCAGAGAATACCCCCATTGACGAATAGGGCGGATCTGTCTCCCGATCGGCATCTTCTATCGTGTAATCTTCATCTTATGCTATCTTCTGCTGTGCTCTTTTTAGGTCTTTCAACCAACGATATGGGCGGAGAGCAGCTTTGGCTAAAACTTGAATAATTTTTTGAAAACTTGCTTCAAATATGAAACTTTGAGTATTCAAAGATGCCCTTGTTCTTCCCAATAGGATGGCGCAGTAACTTTATTATATACTATTTAGATTGTCCTTCTCATTGCCGAATTATAAACATGCATGTCGCTCGCTTTTAATAAAAAAGTTCACTTGATGAAAAGCTAGTCAATAATGTATTTACAGTATATGACTTAACATTTCTTTTTGCTTTTAAATCGGTACTACAAATGCATTTGTGGACGGAACCACTTCAACGGGATAGCATTCTAAGGGGAAATTGCAAGAGAGTGTGCTAAGATTTGAACACTTGACCTATGTGAAAATCGTTTGTCATAAAATAATTACGACATCAGGAAACAAGCCAAAAATATGTAGCCAATAATATATTTATGACATATGAGCAAACAAAAGTTAAGGGATGGGAGTAAAAATTACTCATGGTATAGTTTCATTTCATCATTTCAAGCACAATCCAATCATATTTATTTATGAAAAATGAATAATTTAAAAAATATTTTTTTAAATGATTGATTTTATTTTTTATAAATATGAACTAAACAAATTTGTCTTTATTATCCACAAAAATATTTAGAATATAAATTATTCTTGATAATGAAAATATTTTTTTCATTAACTAATTATTTTAAATAACATAAATAATTATTTTTAGAAAAGTGTTTTTCAAATCATGATTTAGATAACTGAAGAATAACACAAAAGTCAAGTTTTGCGGATGGTGAGTTATTGAATGGTAGAAGTTCAAAGAGAATCCGTGTTAAATCCTTTTCAGCCACCTCTGAATGTTGCAGTTTCATTCGATCAGCCTTACCTACCATCAGCCCCAAGCATGGCGGAGTCTATGCCAGCTATGCTGATGGACTAGCCGAGGAGCTACCGCGCCGCCGATTGGATGTGGCGGACTCTGAGTAATAATTGCAATGTCTTCCGCTCGTATGGATTTGCGTGCATCCGTGAAGATTAGTCGAGTGGAAAAGTTCGAATGCCTCGTGTTATCTAGAAGAGGGAATTCGATTGGTCAGCCTGCCAACAGTGAGATTGCAGTGATAACTGCGGGAGTCGAGTTTGACTAGTTCACCTGTATCTCTGTTCAGCACAGTCCTACGCATGGATCAACTTGAAACATTCCATGACAAAGCACACTCGCCGTATGGATCTTGCAGACCTCGCTCTTTATGAACGTCCATTCCAGCCTGACAAAACCGTTGGAAGGACAAGCTGTGACAAGAGGGAAGGGGGACAAGTGCAGGTCCTTTAAGGAGCAATCCCAGCTGGTAGATTTAAGGAGCCATGCCCACGTTGTCGCCATGAGAATGCAATCACACAAGGGCAAGAGTCAGCTTCAATCTAAGACAAATCTTTATCTTAGTATCTCCTAACTTGCCTCGCGCTGTTAGATTTTGGAGTTGAACACCTTAATTACAGTTCTAATTAGAGGTGATTGATTTTAAGGTAGATGATTTGTACCTTAGAACTAGGAATTGCCCATCAAGAATTGGTTTCAAAAAATTAGAGCTGGGAATTGATTGTTGATTTCATGGAACCACATTGAAATCAGAAAGCGGTCTAGTTCTTGGGTATGTCCATGAAACCGGTCGAAATGTCCCCACTTTGAGAGGGGTGAGACTTGAGAGCAAGTGACAAGATTAGAGGCCAAAGGTGATAGAGAGTGAGAGTGACAGAGGGAGTGATGAGGCAAGAGATGATCTAGAGCAAGAGTGAGAGAGGGATCAACGGGGCTAGAGGCCATCAAGAGCGAGAGTGAGAGAGGGAAGTGAGGCTACAAGATGAGTGAGGTAAGAGATGGAGAGAAAACTAGAGTTTTGATTTGAAAAGTTAAAACTTAAGAATTACAAAAAAAAAAAAAAATTATATATTGGTGTGTGTACCAATCCGGTCATTGTGGGTAGTTCCACACCTGAAATTGAGAACCGGACTGATACACATTATTTTAATTAAATTGGAAGCAAGAACTAGATCGGTTCTCATGGAAACTACCAATTTTGGGTTAGTCCAATCTGGTTCTGGGCAGTTCTCAGTTCTTTTGTACATCCATAGTTCTAATCAATCAATGCTTGCCTATCTGTGTGAACATTATACGCCACAGCTTGAGAGATTTTTGGTGCTTTCGAAGCATTGTGAGCTGCAAGCTCTATCAGAATACAATTAATCGAACGAAAATGGGGGCAGCTCATAACCCTCAAGTTCGGAGATTAGTTAGACAGATGGTCATGTAATCAGATTGCACCTAAACTTCATCTCCAAATCCAGTTGGATCTGTATTGCTTCCGCGAGTCTTTTTCTTTCCCGTTCCTTTCAGGCTTGTCATAAAAACTTAGCCCTAATCTGCTGAAGGTTCTTTAATTCATTGCTGCAGTCTGCTTCAAACAATGTAGCTAGAGCAAATGGGAAACCGTTTTTTCAAAAAGCTTAGGGCGCACATGATAAAATTTCTACTTCTCTATTTTTCTATTTCTCTGTTCCCCGGAGCAGGTTTGGAATAGAAATCCGTTTAGTAATGCAATTTGATTTTTTTATTTTTGAAATAGATCAATTTCTGTTTCAGAAATTTTGTCATGCACACCCTTATACTATCAGGAAGACGATCTGCAAAATAAAGATAACCAACAAAGAATAGACAGCACATGCGATAACTGTAAAGTAAACAACTTGAATTTCAGATTTGGGGGAGACTTCCCCAAAACAAATATGACAATCAGCGGAACACCTAGTAGTCCTTTAATCACCAATAAATACACGTCTAATCCTGCAGACAAATCTGTCCTCTTTCCTAGGTTGAAAACTACGCTTCAGATTTGAAAAAAGAAGGGGAGAAAAATCCTCCGGACCATAAAATAAAGAATGTAATATACAGCAGAAACCTTCCTGCACCCGCTTGTTCCCTTGCCAATTTCTGGACTTGCCAATTTCACGCCTCTTCCAGAAATTGGCAAAAGGAGTTCATTGGGCCTAGAATATGATCCGCAATCACTCAGATCATACCATTCCTTCACAGACAGTGAAAACCTTTCATCTGTTGGTATGTACTGAAGCTGGGTAGCAGTTTAATATCAGACTGTATCATCCTCTAAATCTGACGACTATACAAGATATATCATCTCGGCTGTCCCTTCTCAAAGCTTCTGCAGTCAGCTCTTTTGCTGCCTTTTCTGGATCTTTGATCCTTCTAGCGATATCAACTGCCTCTTGATTACTCATCACCTGAATCAATAATGTCCCAAATCAATAACAATGTAGCTCTCAAATGATAAGTTGACTCATTGGAGAATTTTCAGATGCTGATATTTGTAATTTTTCTTTGATATCTAATGTATTATTATTTGGAAACTTGCCTTCCAAAGACCATCACTTGCAAGGATCAATACATCCATATTGACTTCCACATTGATGGTTCTAATGTCAGGGTCTGAGCGTAAATGTAACTTCAGGCTCCTGTCTCCAAAAGCACGAGAAACCGCCAGCTGTCCATTAACTCTTGGGACATCCCCTGGTAGAGTGAAAATTTAAGCTAAGGATCTTTGCAATATCCAAGCTCGTTTGTGCAGTGGAAGAATCATCAAATGTAAAAAGGTACCACTTTATTCAATCGCAATTTAACAAGGAAAATACAGGAGAGATCAAATATAAGACAAGTTCTCGCAAGATGAGCTGGATCCCTTTGCATTGCCAATTCTGTATGATTCACACACACTTGACACTTATATGATCATGTGACAATTGAAACTGTCGATAAGATCATTTTACTCTACTTATCTCATAATGATGAATACTACAATCTCCAAAATCAAATTTGACACTGTTGATGTGGTTCAATTCACCATGCTTTCAAGTCCAATGAAAAATAGACTGTGAAGCACTGCTATCAATGTGACTCAGAAAAAAAAACTGAGTAACATCCAGCAGGAATATAAAGGCTTGACGCTTACACTTATCCCAACATCACAAACCTATGACATTACTGCTGTAGTCTTTCTGTTTGAGATACATGCCACTGTACATTTTATGCTCAATAAGTAGCTCTTCCAAGTTACCAAAATCAATACTGAAGGTCAAAACTCATAACAAACTGCAAGTAGAAACATGAAAAAGGTACAACGTAAATTCTATTATCAGAACAAGGCAGCTAGATCCATTATGCTATTAGTCTTTATTTGTGAAGTGCATAGCCCTTCTCAGAAAATAGTCCTTCAACCGCAGTGGGTGTCTAGCAATAAAGCTGTCAGAAGAAGACAAGAAAACCCCTATTTCTATGCAATCTTCACTGCGCATTGGAATAAACACAATTCTTTATCGGTACTATTGTGCCGAAAAATTGAATAAGCCAGCAGAAGTAAGGCCATCAGTAAATGTAGAAAGCACCAACTAGAACAGATAGGCTTAGGCAATGTATCAACTTGTGCACTTGCAACTTTGTCTAAGCAGTTGATGGATGAAGTATGAAATGCAGCGTGAACAGGGTAACAATGCTAAGCAAGTTCCACGGTTGTACAAACACAAATTGAAGCAACCTAAACCATGAAAGGAAATCATGGATTGATAACTGAGACATCAAGCTATCATGCCAGGCAGAATAGTCAAAAAGATGTTGAGCCTAGAAGGAAATTAATCTACACAAACTTAAGGATCAACGGACAGCTGCCAGTTTCGATACCCTAGCACAGCAGGCCACTTATGTAACTTGTGGCTTTTAAAGCATAGGGTTAAGATTGCAACTACTATAAGTATCTCTCTCATGAAAAATTCCCTATATGCAGTAATAGGCTCCCATGAATATACCAAAAAGAATGAAGGTTTAGAGCACGCTTGGAATTGTCCCCAAGCAATGGCTCTCTTTTGTCCTAAAAGCATCCGACTGACTTTGTGAACTATTGCTGAATCAATATTTGGGTCTTGACTAGTAAGTGAAAATTAAACAGACATAACAGCAACCTGAGAAGCTTGTTGTTTTCTTCATCAGCCCTCTGCAGGCTAAGAGAAACAAGGATAGAACACCACAAGCCAGGGTTGATTGTTTTGATATCCCATAACAAGAAGTAACTCCCGCATCGTTGTTTACTACTCCATACTACTCCATTCCATCTTCAGTTCATGAAGCATGGAAAGACATGTCACCTTCTCATTCTTAGATAAGATGAAATTCTCAACAACTCCAAAGCAGCAGACATCTGCTAATTCAAAATGATCAAACAAGAGCCTTCAGAAAAATAGGCTCAAGACTCGAGATTTAAGCATTTATTTTCATTTATGGAGATTTGAATATTAATTTTTCTACACAAATTGGGAAAGCTACTACATGGATTAAAGTATTCCTAAGTGCATTCAATTAGGACCGAGTTATTCCCCTTTGAAAATAAAACACATTAATTGATAAGGACATAAATAAACACAAATTCATCTTTGCATATATCACCCCAATCAAAATCAGCTAACCTAACAACAATCAAAATAACTGTTTCCTATTAGAACCTCACACAAACTGATTAATATGCACAATTTCCCATGCCTTTTCAATTTGACCAGTCTCTGTAAAGTGCTCTTTTGGAACAAGAAGCTCCACATGGTTTTCTGCTTGAGTTTCATGAGATTTGTAACAGCGCAATTTAGAAATTAGGAGATTTTGCATGGTGGATTTGGTCATGAATACAGCATAAATGCCTTAAATAACAATGTTCTAAGAACCAAGAAGCTAACCATTGAGAGATTTTGAGCCATCAATTGCTCATAAAAGCATCATTAAGCATACAGGACAAAAAGCACATCTTGAACCATGAACAGCAAGGCTGATAGGAGGAACCTGGCATGTTCGAGACAAAGCCACCTCTATGTTCAATGCTCCCTCTTTCTGTGCTGGGTTCATGATCGATACTCATCTGTAGAGCTCGACCCCCCCTTGAGAGAACTGCTCGTGAATCTCCAACATTAGCAACCAATAGTTGTTGGCTATTTATCAGTATTACCGTCACCGCAGTCGAACCACCACGTCCCAAGCCAGAATTATTGGAGAGTATCGCCTGGTCTGTCCTCTCATAAGCTTTTGAAATGGACCTATTGGGATTGACCCAGAACTCTTCCTGTAAGGTCAATGTTGAACAAGTAAAAGAACTTAGGACTGTGAGAGAATATGTAATGTTAATCCCATTAGAGTCCGATCACTTCAACCCACCTCCTTTAAGATGTTGGAAAACAAATGCTTTTGCAGGTACACGGGGACCTTGTCCCCCAAATGACCATCATAAATAGCAAAAAGCCCTAATTCGTGCCCTTTCTTTTGCATGAACTTGGCAACATGATAGTCCTCCATGGGATGATTGGCTTTCCCTTTTACTAGGCTGAAACCATACTTGATCAGCCCTTCAACGTTTCTTCCTTTACCAGAAGTAGAGGATTGAGCTCCTGCATGCTAATGTCCAAGAATTAAAGGGAAGAAACAATCCCACAAAATGCTACAATGTGATGATAGCCGAACAATGGTAAGCAATAGGAAAATAGGTAGATATATCTTGATTGGGCTATGAAAAATCTAGAAGTAATCTTCACAGTTGATCGCAAGCTCTGAAATCCAACTTCCCCATTCTTCCATACAGCACAATCATACAAAAGTAACCAAGTCTCTCCTGACTCACACACGATCAAAGGGTATCCAACTAAAACCTTAAACAGCTAGACGAGGGCTAGAAACCCCGTAAACAAACAATATTTATTCCTTATACATGTATTTCAACCCGCGCAATTCAAATGATAACTGGTCACTACATGCAAAGAAGACACAAAAGTACTCAATTTTGATGTCCATATACTCTGGATGCGTACTCACAAAAACAGAAAGCAAAACAACAGAGGCTAAGAAGCCTAATAATATCAGTTTAGATCAATACCTGAGGATTGAAACAGCATAGCCTCGCCATCCAAGAAAACAACCCCAGGACCAGACAACAAAAGGGCCTCTGTACAGCTAAATTCCCAGCATCACTCCTATATTTCCCCCGCCAAATTGACCAGCAAAACTCCAACCCCTAGAAACTGCCCAATCATGATCGTCAAAGACCAAAACACATACACACACACACAAAAAAAAAAAAAAAAAAAAAGAATAAGATTTTTTTGAGCACCTTCAGACAAAACTCGAAAACCCCACGAAGCAAAAAGCAATGGAAAATCAAACAGATTGGGGAAGCCAAGAACTTTGCTTCTCAACTTTTCCAACACAGCTGTCGAAAGGCACCTTTTATGGCAGAGTAAGGGGGAAGGAAAAGAGCGCATGCAAAGACAACAGAAGAGCATACAAAGACAAGAGAACCGAGAGGAGAGAAAGGGAATCTGCAGAGGGCTTTCAGGGCGTGCGCGTGTTGGTATGCAACCGTTTTGGGAGGCCTTCTCTGAGAGATTGAAAAGAGCCCGAGAATAAAAGAGCAGAAAAGGCTGCTACAAAGCAGAGACAGGCCCCTGTTCTGCCCTTTGACTTTGCTCCTTTCGTTTTTCGTGCCTTCTTCTCTCTCCCAATTTTCGTGTCCCGGCCGCTTTAATCCCCCAATCATCATTCCCTGCCGTCCCCCCCTGAACAGAGTATCCAAGTTCTTAAGACAAAATCGTAGTTATAGTTGTATATAATATTTTTATAAATTCTTTTAATTGATTACGGCGGACAACACAAAGCAAGGGTACTACATTTTACAACGTTCGACCCTCGATTACAATGTAAGAGTCGCGAAAATTCCACAGGACAATATTGTACGGCAGAGAATTATGGAAATTTCCATGTTCGTGCTTTGAGATAACTAGACGAGAATATAACAACGGAGTGTATAGTCATTTTGAGGTTTGCGTTTTTCATTTTTCTCGGTGCCCCATGTTTCCCTTTTTAGGTAAGTTCCCTCTTACTTTCATACACAGCTCTCTTAACGTACGATGGGTTGATTCAACTTTTCCATCGGGAGGCCACCAATATTAATGTGTTCACATTCAATTGCGGAGTAACTTGTTCACAAAAATATTTAGACATAAATTAATGTTGCGAAATGTGCTCATTGTTTCATTTACTATTGTAGTGGGTCCTTAGCTTCCCACGAAGGAAGAAACCAAGTGCGACTCTATCGCACACAAGATGTCGACTTTTTCTTCGGTCAAATTTCGACTATTCAACTTCGGACGTCTGTGGGAGCTCTCGAATTGGGACATCTTAACGAAGAAAATCGAACGGCCGGTCCTCGCGGTCTGATTTCATGCGCGCCATTGTATTTAAAAATCGCGCCTCCCGATCGTTTCAAGGAGTTCTTGTTTCCAGGACAGAGAGATGGAACGTAAGGCGGCGTGAGGGTTTTTTTGCCAACGTGTTTAGCCGACCCTGCCGCTTCCAATCGCTGGGGATGCGATCGAGATTATAAAATTCTGGGATCGTCAACAAGTGTGGTCTTGACCTGACCTAAGGTCCCCCGCCTTCAGCTAAACTTTGTTCTCTCTCTCTCTCTCTCTTTTGCCTTTCGAAAGTCAAGTCAAGACCGCGTGGTTAGATTCCCATCGGTTTCGAGCGTCACGATTCTCTCGGTTACGGTGCTCGCGGGATGACTGGAAGGATGAGAAAGGACGACGGATGATTCGAGCCGAGGCCATACCGAGAGGGACTTGTGAGAATTTAACTTTGCCTGGAGGCAATTTGGTTGGACCCAGGAAAACACCTGCTTTGCCAATTCAAAGCGATGAAACGGTGCGCCGTTAGTGAAGGAGACGTGCAATCAAAGGATTCAAAAGAGATGAGAATTCCATGTTGTCCCCGTCACTGGGGTCCAAAGGCCAGTTAGCAGGCGGGCGTGACTTGGTCATACGCAAGACTAAGAATGACATAAAAAAAAATCACAAAAAATCTCGATTTATCTTGATTTTTTTCAACATAAAAAACTCTAAAGTATGCCAACTGCGATACATTTATCATTTTTCTCTCTCTCTCTCTCTCTCTCTCTCTCTCTCTCTCTCTCTCTCTCTCTCTCTCTCTCTCTCTCTCTCTCTCTCTCTCTCTCTCTCTCTCTCTCTCTCTCTCTCTCTCTCTCTTTTTTTTATGTTTTTTTTCTCGCGACATAAAAAAAATTCTAAATTTGTATATGTATGATACATTTACTTTCTATCAAGATTTTATTAGATTATCTTTCAATAAAAACGATATTATTTTTACGTTAATTAAGTCAACACTATTTGTCTTCTATTGTCCATGTTGGGAAATTATCAACAGTGTTCCTTGACGTAATCTTGATGGAGATAAATATATCCAATAGATATAATAAATTTGGGACTTTTAGTATTTAAAAAAAAATTAAGATACATAGATAATAATGAATATAATTTAGGGTATTTCGGTGATTTTATAAATCTTATTTTGGTAATAATTATACTCACGTGGGAAGCAAAGTCAACGGGTCGACCCATGTTCAGTAGTCTCCCACCCGTGCCTGCAATTGAATGCATCATACTCCGTCAACTCGATATGCGCGCGGGGGCGCGCCTTTCCCACCTTCGGCCTTGTATGTATTCATTGTATGCCAAAGAACACCGCCTTCGTTTGTTCTTTGCTTTATTGGTTTTTATTTACGTTACGCAAAATATCCCGACTTTTCATCTAGATTAATTTTATATCATCGTTCTATTTCATTATGGCTAAGAAACGAAGGAAGAGAAATTTATCAGAAATGTGAGGAACTTATTGAATTTTGATAAACTCAATCTTAATTTTTTTAATTTTGTCAATCAAGTCATAAATATATTTACGTTTTGCATTAGAATTCCAGTTAAAATTAGTTGGATGGATTCAATTGCAAAATATGAAAATATTTTAGGACTTAATTGGTAAAATTGAAAGGGTTAAGACTAAATTGATCAAAATTAAGTAGATTTATAACTTTTTTGATAATTTTTTCATAGAAAAAAAAAACAAGGAAAAAATTGTAATTTGTCGAGGAAATCCTTGACGGTATATTTTCATTAAGTGTTTCGAGAGCATTATTTTCGGTGTTTCTCAGCCGACACGTGAAATTATAAGAGGTATTTGATTTAGAAGTAAGCCGGCACCATTTAATAACGTGGGCTCCACCTTAAGATATGTTCAGTGTATTTTGTTCAAGTCGGTCGAAGCAGACAAAATATCGTCCTGTCCGACCAAAGTTAATGAGAAGTTTCGCACCAAAATATTGTTTCATGAATCGACATGCGCCAGGCGATTCCCATGCGATGATTGCAAGACATGGGCTTATGCTATAGACGGTCGACCTTCGGTTCCTCAGCCGCTTACCTGCATGCATGAAATATCGTATCTTGTTAAGTATAATCCGTCATTGCTTAAATATGTAATTATAATGTACCCTATGGATGTGCGGTCACCTTTCCCCGCTGACATAAAACTTTCGGATTGTATGTTCTAACGGAGGCATCAAGGCATAAATCAAGATTTCAAATTCTGGAGATGGGTTTACAGATACAATCTTTGCAATTACACCCTCATCTGAGTTTTTACTTGGTACTTTCCCAAATTTTAGTACGATAATCCTTTGATAAGTGAGGCATAAGTGAGGTGCTAATGCAGATATGGTCGATAAAACTGCATCTTGAGTTCAGGATGAGAAGGATACCGGTGTCCGAGACAACACAGTCTGCTATAACACTATACTGAGGCTGTCTTATCTCCGTGTGCGAATGATATGTTTGTGTGTGCAACTAGTAAACTTTGATATTGATTCTGCCTGTAGTGATATCAGGGCGAAAAATGCGACTGTCGACCGGTCCTAGAGTCACCAAGTGATGCTATTAGAGAGAACCGGCTACCCAGTTATGCTGTCATCTAACAAATATTAGCATAGGCCCTTCCAGTTGCCTCCTGCTCGGCCACAGCCAAGTATTTGGTCTTCAATGCAGCAACTTGCGTAATAGCAATAGCTGCATTTTTCACATTACAGCAACTTCTTTTCTTGACCGGTTACTGGGGCTTGGGCATGCAGAGACCAACTGAAGACCCGAGTCATGAAATCATCTGTTTTCCTTCTCACAAGCCGATCCCTCAGTAACCAAGAGGAGGTATGATAACACATTACAGTTATCCTACTTCAGACCAAGCAACGGTGAAGACTGCTAGATGATGATGAGAGTAACTATGAACCGAAGAGAAAGCACAAAGTTGGTTTTATTAGGGGTCCATATGTCCGTGTTATGACGATCCTCTCCAGCTATGAGAACAAGATATACTACACAACGGCTTCATACCTTTTTTTGTCAAACGAACAAATTCCATATATGGTACAAGTGGAAAAGGATTAAGAAAAAGGACAGACCACCAGCTGCCTGGAACAATTCTGGACTTTCCATGGTGTAGCTTTTCGAGGTTAAATTGCTGGTCAGGTCGAACTGGTGAAGAGAGAAGCAGTGCCATATGATATGTACTCGGGACTTCTACATCTTCTTGTGCCCCTTTCGGATTAGGCTGCGGCCATCTCCATGATATCTCCTCATGTTTCTTGTGTATTACATAGTCACCTGTTAGGATAATGGAGTGTCTCAGAAGTTTCACAAGCAGGAGAAGCAGCCAATACTTTAGCAAATACTTCTCCACTGCGTGGTGAAGCATACCTATAATTCTTTCAGCAACTCAAACTTGCAAGATCAGTTGCTCCTCGAAGAAAACTTGACTATCAAAGATAAGTGGACTTTACAGCAAACAATATTTGCCAATTACACAACCCAATATCTAACAGCACACATAAACTTTAGCAGGATCATCAACAAGAAAAACTATCAAAGTTCTTTTGTCCAACAGTGTCATCCACTTATTATAACTAAGTAGACACTTTCTGTGGGACATTCTCGTATGAAAAAATGGACTGCTGCAGCAGTCTCAGGTATGAATAAAGTTCAACTCTTACCCAGTTTGAGATAATCGCCTCCAATTAATTATTTGATGGGATTGTGGATGCCTTTGTAAAAATGCTGAACTATTGCCAATTCCATTTTCATCGCCCGCAATTTGGTCAGAGTAACTAGAAGTTGACGGCGACCAAACTGGAACAACTCCTCCATCCCTCTCTCTCCTGCCAGTGCTCGAAGACTCTGCAGTGGAATCTTCAGCATCATTATGTAGCCCAGGTGAAAAGTTATACATTGGTTGGGTGTTGTTTGGTCGAAGTTGTTGGAAAACTCCTTCATTTAATGTGTCTCTTCTTGGTTCTTCATTCAAATTTACATTTGCAGGCACTTCTGCTCTAGTATCACCTATGGAGTTTTGAATACCAGAAGAAGTCTCGTCTTCATCCGCTCTAACCAGAGAAGTTATGCTCGGTACCATCTGATCCTCATAGCGGCGAACTGGACCTGGTGGGTTATTCTGCATAGTTTCGTGATTTTCCTCCATTTGAATATCTTGAGGAAAAGCAATCGGAGCTGATTCAGATGAGTCTCCCAGCCCTTCTTCAGTTCCGTTTTCTATAGCGGCTCTTGATGTTGCTTCGTGCTGCCACATAATGGAAAGTGCATCTTGCAGCCTTACTTTGGCTGCATCTATACTTACAATAGGGAGAGGATAATTTGATCCAAGCTCAATTCCAGCAGCTTGAAGAACCGATTCAGGTGCATTCCAAGGATGGTGTATCCATTCCGTTGGTAGTCTGGCCAGTTCGGGAAGCCATCGTCGTACATATTCTCCATTAGGATCAAACTTGTAACCTTCAAACTGCAGAAGAACTGAAGATTAGTCATTTGGACCCCATGAAACAATTTGACAAAAATGTATAATTATTGCCCAATGAAAGTAGTAAGGGAAAAATTGGTATTAAGTTAAACATAAGCTCTAAGTGTGAACAAAGCATGAGATGTTAGTCAGATGGGAACAGTAGTATGCTGAAGTCACCAACTTTTGCTTCGTGGTTTCACTAATTCATTATGTTTCAGTTTCTGTCGATGGAGTTATTACACTGCTTCAGCAGAGATGACATGGTGAAAGAGAACAAATGATCTAAGCAAGGAGATCACACTGATCAATTAGGGAAGTATGCAAAAGTCTATAGTACATCTAAACACTTGAGATATGTTGGTATGTTTGAACCATATAGATAGAAACTCCTTTCTTTTTTGGGAAATGTGGCTTTGTAGCATACCAAGTGCCATTTCACTCAAAAGACATCCTAAAATGCTACAGCATCATTGATATGACATTGAGTAAGAAAGAAATGACATCACGGTAATAACTGGATTGCAGCTGACTCACTGATGAATTATCAGAGTGAGGAATATATTAAATGCCTAAGTCAACAGCTTAAGTTAAAGTTGCCACGATGGCCTTCACGTAGATTCATGAAGTCAAGTAACTTAGACGATTTATGTCAGTGTGCAACTGGTAGCAGCATTAGTACCTGTGGATTATCAATGCGGTCAAACTCACGACCGTCAGGGATTGTACCGGATATGTATTGCCATCCAAGGGCATCGCTTTCTAGGTCCGCATCCAAGAGGGTGTCCCAGAAGTATTTCATCCCCCATCTCCATGGAAGTTGCAAAACCTTCACAAAGAAGCTTGAAACCACTACTCTAATACGATCATGAAGCCACCCTGTAGCCCACAACTCCCTCATGCCGGCATCAACTAGTGGATACCCGGTTCTGCCTTGTCTCCATGCCTTAAAATGCCCCTCATCCACAACCCATGGGAAGTACTTGAGGTGTCCAAGGAGAGGCCTTTCATGGCTGTAAGGATGGTTAAAGCTCATGTACCTCGAGTACTCTCGTAGACCGATAGATTTAAGGAACAAGTTCACGCTCTCTTCACCAGCTTTGTTCCCCTCATTCGCCCACAAAACCTGCTTGATGCGAACCAGGTGAAAGACTTTCCTCACGCTAACTTCTCCGAAGTGCAAGTGAGGAGAGAGGAATGAGGTTGTAGCACTGTCAGCCTTTCTGCGGTTTTTAGAGTACTCTAAAAGCGGTCCATTAACAAATGTGGTCAGAGCCTTATCAGCATTACTCCACCCAGGGGACCAAGCACGAGCAAGAAGCGCATTGCTTCCTTTCTCAGATTCGTCTTCAAACACCAAAGCTTCTGAAGGACATCTTGATACATCACCTAAACAAAAGGCGTGAAAATTTTAGCATATAAAAGTGTGCCAATTGTAGGTCAGGGCAGTTATACAAAACTCATGAAGAGAGCTTATGTTGGGAAAACTAAGGTGAAAATGGAAGAGTGCAACCCTCTCAGACATAGCAAACAGTTGCTCCCCTCCTTTCCCTTTCCTTCACTCTCGAAATGATATACTTATAGTCAAAATAAGATATGACAACATGGATTCACCAGAGAGTTTTGTTTCATTTAGTCAACACCACCTCTCTCAATGTCATTGAAAAAAAAAAAAAACATCCGCACTCAGCTAAGTTGCAAATTGTCGCTAGTTGTCTTCCTGATGATGGGAAAATCGACTGGACCTCAATGGTGGCCAATCAAAACAGAAAGATTCTAATGTAATCTCCATGAGGAAAGTGGACTAGATTCTGCTCTCATATTCTGAGCATTCCAATATGGAAAGAAGGCAAACATTTATTCTGCTGTGAATTTTGTCTGGTATGTTTTGAGGACTTCTTGAAATAAAGATTGATGTCCAGTTTAAAAGCTCAAGCTTAAACTTGGAGATGACATCATCATACATCCACCAGGTTTACCGAAATTTTGGATATGGACATCCTCTAGGATGGTTTGATAAATATAGTTAATGCCTTGATAAATATAGTTGATGCCAAACTATTTTCAAAGAAGTGCATATTGCAGAGTGTTTCTGAAATGTATAGAACAGAAACAACAGACATAGAACGAACCTGAAATTATTCTCTTTGGAGGAAGTAGTGGGGATTCTGGATCATAGGTCATGCTGAGGCATTTCTCCCAGAAACCAGCAAAGGTTGTGAATGGATGGCCTTGATCATCATTTACTTCCCACGGTTCATAGAGCAAGTCTGCATTGAATGAGTGTACATTTATCCCTTGGGCAGTCAAAACCTCCTTTGCTCTGTGATCTCTGACAAGTGATATGGGATCTGATGCATGGGACTTATCAGTAAATGCCAAAAGCAATAGCACTGCCACAGTACTACTAGACTAATTCTGAAAGCAATCAGATATACAAAGCAGCAGAAAACAATTCCTTGAGGAAAATAAATTTCTTCTTGTGGATCTAATGATTTGCGGACGAACTTAAAGCTTTGTCCAGAAAACTGATGAAAAGATGCAGAATCAACAAGGAGACTGAATTTGAGACCTGTTGACAGGAAAAATCCAGCTCCGTCGACAACTGATTATCAATTCTCGTCATTCAAATATTCCAAGAGCTAGTACCCAGTACAACAGACAAGCTCAACTCTTTTCCCTTAATGTCAGCACAGTAGAAATTTCACAAGTCCATCCTATTCCTTGGTGAACCAACTTTAGATTTATCGTCACCATGAAATCCAACAAACATCAACAGAACCAGTTAAATTGGTCGAACGTCATATTTCTACTGTACACCGAACTTATAGTCCGAAACTCCTTTCGACAAGGCAAAACAGGAAAAGCAACAAGGCATACGCCGCACCCCCGATCAAAGTTATGCACAAGATCCACAAACAGAAAAAGGATCAGAACAAGCTCATTCTGGAATCACAATTATGGACCCGCACCCAAATCGAAAAGAAGCACTAACCATACAAGTGGTTAAAGAAGAGCTGAGTAGCCCCAGTGGACTTAATAAGCTCCAGGAGGGAGGAGACGCTGTCAGTGGATCTCCTGGTGATGAGGCAAGTGCCAAGGCTCCTGAGGGACGAGTCAAGGTGAGCCAGGCTGTGCTTCAGCCACCACCTCGAAACCCTACCAGGGTAATACGCGCCTTCTTCCTCAGGTGCCCAGATGAACACGGCCAGCACAGAACCTGACCTCACCCCAGCCGCTAGTGCAGGGTTGTCCTCAACCCTCAGATCTCTCCTGAACCACACTATGCTGCACCCAGACATGTCTCTTCTTCTTCTTCACATTCAAACAATCACAGCATAGGAAGACCCGACCGTGGCCACCAACCTCTGCGTAGATTTCTCCAACTCTCGCTTGCTCAGCTACGACGCATAGCATACCTCTTTCGGAATGTCAGTTGATCTTATCTTGTTCCTTTGCACATGCAACCTTGCTATTATGAGCAGGGAACTGCTTAGCACAGCAATGACCAAGAAATGACAAAAAGAAATAGTTTTTTAATGGGTATCTCTGACTCTAATCGGGAATGATGCTGCTCTTCTTCCTGCTTCTTCGGTGAATAAATTTTTATTTTCTTTCCGGGAATTTCGGCAGAAAATAATTTTGGTGGTGTTTCCCCTTTCAGCCCAGGAGCCTCTGTAGGGAGAGGGAGAGAGAGAGAGAGAGAGAGAGAGAGAGAGAGACCGGGGGACAGATAGACTTGGACCGTGAATGAAGAGGATTGGTGAATGGCAGTGGGAATACTACAACCAAATTGACAGGCAAATTGCAGCCACAACTTTTCGTTTTTTTTTTTTCTACAAGATTTTTTTTTATAAAAATTTTACCCTTATCCTATGCAAAGAAAACAGATCCCACCCGTCTCTCCAGTTGCTTCGATAGCCCTTATCTTTGACAGGGTGGAAATATTTCCAGAATCTAAAAAAGGAAGCTGACAGAAAAATTTGTCGTCTATTTATTATATTGCACACCGCAAGATAGACACTTGAGTCCAACGTTTGGTCGACTTCGCGATGTTAGACAATGCTTGGAGCAGCTCTTGCATCCATCTTTCTCTTCCATAAATATGTCAGGGCCAGGGGGAGAATTTTAGCATTTAAAGCCATCGCCTTTTTTCATTAATGGAAGATCTCTGAGTTCCTATCGAAATCAATATCTCGATTTCGTTGTACTTCATGACTAAGTTTTAGTAATTTGAAGGATTTAAGTTAAGAATGATTTTACACATTGAATACGAGTTTAAGTACTCCAGTATCGTTTTACCTTTTCAGTGCTGTGTGCACTCTGATGTAATAAGGTGAATGAATATTCACTATTCACCTTGGCTTTGTTTTCTCAACTTCTTTTTGTTCGATTTCTTTTCAATTCTTCCCTTTTTCTTTCCTTTGCTCAATACAAAATATAACATGAGTCATCTACTAATGATGTCAGCTAATAAGTAGTTAAGAATAAAAAATTAGGATATAGTCTTGTAACAAATAACAAAATACATTAAGAGCTCAAGTTCGAGCTTCTCAACATATCGAATGAGATCCATTTTTTATTAAAAAATTTAAACTAACGAATTATAGTCCAACACGAATTTATGAATTGCTCCATAGCACACTAATTTTTTTAATGTGAGATTTTTCAAATATAACTTACACGTGTATCTCAACAATTTCTCTTCTCATGTGTGAGCTTAGCGTTAAGTAGGCATTGTTCTGTATCAAGATGTCTCAACTTGAATCTATATCAACGCATAAATTCATCTTTAGTCTCTTTCTCCACATTGAATTATGAACTCTACTATTTGGCGTTGGTCTCTTTCTTTAGAAAAGATTATGAAATTTGCTATCAAGCTTGCATTGTTAGGCCACAAAGGCCACCGCCAGGAAATTGGGTTGATCACTTGATTCCTTCCTAAGATATTTACCAAATATCGAAATATATTGGGGGTCTACTAATCTACTATTGGCTTTGATATTATTTGTTGGAAGTAAGCAACAAAAGTCTAATACATTTTCCTAAAGAGATTGCATAGGGGTCTACCAATCCACCACCGGCTATTTGATGGAAACATGTAGCAAAAGCCTAATACTTTCACTAATGGAGATTGTGAAGAAGGGCCCTAAGTTCAAGTCTATCAATATTTCCAATTATATCCAATTTCACTCAAAATTTTAAAGATAAATATATTATTATTATTATTATTATTATTATTATTATTATTATTATTATTATTATTATTATTACTACTATTATTTTTTATTAATCCTTGCCGACTTACGCCGGTGCTCACGGCCTTTAGACCAAACGTCAATAATACCTGGGGAGAAGGTAGAATAAGACCCCACCACCATGACCCCCCACTTAAGACGTGTTGACAGTGCAAAGATTCGAACTCGTTCTCTTAGGTGGTAAGATAGTAGAGCTCAACCAATTGCGCTGCCCATCGGTATATTATTTGTTTTATGCCACACCAATTTTTCAATGTAAAAAATCTCTAACACAACTCACGGGTGCATCTTCATAGAAATAAATATTAATTTGTAAGGTTTTGAGAATAGTGCCTCAATTTTGGGATTAGAAGAAATTTCCAATCTTCAAGGGGCCAAGCATATGAGATTTGAATAAATTTTAATAGTGCAGTACAAGTATCTAAGGGGCTGTTTGTTTAAATTTGTTTATGTTTCTTAGAACACAAATTTTTGTTCTTTTGTTCCAGAGAACAAAAAAAAAAAAAAACAGAAACACGTTTATTTACACTTTTGTTCCTTGGAACAAAAAAATTATTTTTATTGTTCTCGAGAACATATTTAGAATAGAAACAAGAAGTAGAAAAAATTTATTTCTTATTCCTGGAAATACTTTCGAGAAATATATATTTTTTCTTCTTATTTTTTCTTTGGCCAGTTGTTGGCCTCGGCCATGATCGATGACTAGCCGTTGAGGGCCGGCGACCTCGTCGGAGCGTCGTTAGCTTTCGGCGAGGCTGAGCCTCGCCGGGCCACCACCAGGTCGGCATCACCCAAAGGTGGCTCAGTAAGGCCGACCTCGTGCCGGTCGACGAGCTTGGCTATTGCTAGGGGAGGCCATTGGCCCTCGTCGGCCGGTCGTTGGCCATGGCTGAGGCCGGTGACCGGCCAAAAGGAAGAAAGAAAAAAAAAGAAAAAAGGAAAAAAGGGAAAATAAAATAAAAATATTAAAAAATTGAAAGAAACAAAAAAAAAAAATTATACAAGTTTATCAAACGTGTTTCCATCTTTTTTTTCATATTCTAGGAACAGAAAATTTGTGTAGTTACTAAACACATTATTCTATTTAAAAATTGTTTCCCGAAATAGAAATAATTTTTTTTCTATTTCTATTCTCGAGAATAATTTTTAAACAGAAACGTTACAAACACGGCCTAAGTTTTTGTTCAATATTCAATTGGGTACTTGAAATTTCTTTTTTTGTTCGATTAAGCATCCAATTATATTAGTTAACATTATCTAGTTTGTCAACGAAAACGCTACATTAAGCCAAATTGGAAGTTTAGATACTTCATTACAAAAGAAGTGTGAATACTCCGATTGAACATCAAGCAAAAGTTAACGTACTTGCGGTGTTATTAACCTTATAATCAATACAAAAAGACAATGATAGAAAGCACGTAAATAGGATGCAAAATTGAATTATTTCCCAAGACTTCTAAAGATGCCGAATTTTTTTTTTTACAGAAAATAGTCACATCATGTTGGGCAAGCCCGTCTGTAACATGGGCGGGTCACCAGGCCTTGTTTTTTCCGACTCTTGTTTTTAGAAGCATAAGATTTTTCTTTTTTTTTGGTCGGAAGCATAAGATTATTTTTCGGCTTTCTCACAAAAACAAAAACTAATTTGCTTCCTGACATGACTGCAAATGATTTTAACAGTTGAAGTGCTCGTGTCCATCGGTGTTCAACAAAAGTCAAAAATCAAATTGAAAATCAATGAGCACTCTCCACGAACCTCCAACCCCACCCTATCTCGCCGTGAAAGATGGTCGCGGACGTTACCGATCCATCCCTTCTGGTCCACATCGATCCTGAGCCAGCAGCACGGAGAAGGGAACATCACATTACCCTCGCACGTGCAGTCTCTACAACGAGCCTCCTCCTGCAGAATGAAATGATATTTGATAAGCATATTCACTCGTGGTACGACTGTCTTTCTTCGTATTTATTAAGAGTGACTGATTTTAAATTCCACTTAAAATCTTAAACCTATTTATCATAACATGTTTTTTTTTTTTTTAATTTTTGAAACTTGAAATCTATCACATATACTTAAGAACATGAAACTTATTCCATCGCAAGTTTAGGATCTACCCATTTTCACATGTACACTTAATTGAACTATGACCTCCATTCTCCACAATCTACTTATCACAACTTATACTAGACATATGAAAATTATAAGTTTTTTTTAATAAAGTAAAAGTCTTAATCATGGATATTATTGAACATTGAAGTTTAGACTTGTGATATCAAATTACACAACGCCATACAATTCTGTAAGATTGTGCAAAAACATAGAATAAGAACAATATAAATACTTGTTCTAACTCGTCGGAACAACTTTTTTAATTTTTTAAATCTAGAACTTATTTTGGATATCCCGGAACTTGGAATCAGATTCGCTCTCAGGTCCACAGTTGTACTGGTCCAATTATCAAATTATTAGTTCTACCCTCAGATTAATCTCAACTCTTGTACGTCGTAGATTTGCGATTGCTCATGGTACGATCGTCTTCGGTTCAATGGTACGTAAGAGGCTAAGAGATCGCGTGACACGATCGATCTACCTCAGATTTTTGGAACATCGCCATCGTCCGTGCTTCCCCTTGGGCCGAAGCAATGACTGATGTCTCAGCGGATGTCGCATGAACCAGAACAGAAGCCTATTTTTAAAGCACAACCGGGTGTTCAGTTGTCTGCTTCCAGTGTCGGCACGATTCCGCCCTTTCCATTTCCAAAACAGGAATATAATTTTTCTTTTTTCATACTGTTATATTTCTATAGAAGTTGGAAAATGTGGGAAAACTGTTGGTAAAACAAAAAATACACCGGTCATTTGATTTTCAGTTTACTTGCTGGAAACATTCTAACGCTTCAATGAAATTAACAGTTTCTTTTTTGCAGTTTGTAAATTGCCAATTCTTTTTTCATATTTTGCAAACTTTTACAAATGCCTTGGATTAACTTACTATTAAATAAATTACCAATCTTTATTAAAGTAACTTACCAAAATTTTCCCCTATTAAATTACCAAATAATTTTGTCTTGCTAACTCCTATTTAGTAACTTACCATCGTTTATTTACTTATATTTTTAATGTATATGCTTTTTTTTTTTATATCATCTACTAATTTTTATTTGTCTTTCTCACAAATGCCTAAAATTTATCAATTATTATAGGAACTTATTTATGATACTTCTCAATTAACTAACTCGAGATAATGTCCATTTTGATCCATCCCATATCATGTTTTATGGTTTTGTTCTATGATGTATAACTAACTACTTTCCTAGAAGATCACCCATTTGGTAGTGTTCTCATATGAGCATGCTTAATAGGATTTCCAATGCTAAACATTGTCTTTTTGTTAAAAGGCACGCATCAATTATGAATTAATTCCATATATATATAAAAGGAATGTTCATCCCTATTCAAATTTGTAACTCGACTTATTCCTACCTCTTAGCTATCTTGTGAGCACACTAGGAGCCGCTCATTGTCCAACCTCTCGTCACGGCGATTACTCCCTGCCCTCAACAGACTGAGTCATTATAAGCCCACTAGCTTTCATGTGACTTATCTTCGAATCACATACCTACTCAAGGGATTGCTGCTCTGATATCATATTGTGACACCCACGGATAAATTCAATAAGGTATTGTCCACTTCGATTCATCCCATTCGAGCCTTATGTGTCGTCTTTTAGCATATAAGTAAGCACTTTCCAAAAACCATCCATCTTGATAGTGCTCTCACTTGATCATATGTTAAATTTTGTTGTTACGTCAAAAAGGAACATATTGTGAGTTAATTCCAATTTCACCTATGTAATGCAAGAATACAATTCCTTTTTTAGTGCAAAACTTGGTTCAATCCTATTCTCTTTGCCACCATATAAGTATGCCAGTAGTTGCTCATTGTCTAGGCCTTTCGCCTCGGCAATCACTTCCCCACTTGGAGGGAGTTTTGATTCAATGCCAAATTGTAAATTTAGTAGACTAATTTATTTGAGATATTGTCTGTTTTGGCCCACCTTATATTAAGTCTAATATTTTGTCCTTTGGCTCACAAATAAGCACTTTCCTAAAAATTCACTTATTTTGGTAGTGCTCTAACTTTGCATACATAACATTAAAGTTCTAATGCTAATCACTACTGTTATGTTAAAAAGTGCGTATTGTGAGTTAATTCATTATCACAAATATATTATGGGAACTTTATACTACTGTTCAACACATAACTCAGTTCATTTCTATCGCCTTTGCCATCCTAAAAACTTATTAGGAGCCACTTTTTGTCCGAGCCTCTCGCCTCAGTGATCAATGTTTGTTTATTTATTTATTTTAATTTACTAATTTCTTTGTTCTCTGATAAAAAAAGAATTCTATTGTTATTTGGCAACTTTTTTTTTTTTTTTGGTAAAGTATTATTTGGCAACTTTTAGTTATATTCTTTCTAACAATTTAAACAAGACAGACTATTACATGAAATGACCAATCTTTGTTTTTGTGACTTATCTATTCATCTCTTACATTATTGGCTCTCATTAAAGTTGCTTACTAATGTTTATTTGTTTTTACTTAAATTTACCAAAATCTTTAGCGAGTTACCACTCTTATTTGGCTTCCTTACTAATGATTCAAATTTATCAACGTTTTTAGGGAGTTACAACTTCTCCGATAAAGCTTCTAACTAGTTTTATATTATCAACTCTTATTCAAATTAGTTGCCAATGTCTATTTACTTTTTTTTTTTTGGTTATCAAGTTTTCATATCTCTAACAACAAAAAATATATCTCTTATCTGTGAGCAATTTTTATTTAGCTTTCTTAGCAATGCCTTATTTTATCAATTATCACATCCAATTACCAACTATTTTTGTGTGACTTATCAACTTTTTCTGATATAAGTTTTTTGCAAACATTCATTTCTTAAAAATATTTATGCGTGTCACCTTTCTCAAGGTGAATTGCCCAAGAGAAAGCTAATGGATTGCTAAGTCCGAAAACTTAGCATAGACCCTTCCAAATCTTATCTATCGCAACTTTACACTAAAAAATTAGTCCAATTAAACATGTAGCTTTACTCAATTTAGAGCCGCTACTAATCAATTAGGGTTGATAAAAAACCTAGGTAAAGTATGGGAGAATACTTTACCTTTGCGAACCAGAGATTTAATAGGTTCGGGGATATGGTTACGCTAGATTGATTTAATGCTCTTTCATACCTTTTCATTTTAATTCCAAAAATATTTTGCAAGCAATCTTGATTAATTTTAATTTAAGCCACTAACATGCAAGGGGTGGTCACGCGAGTGCACAATCAACATAATAACATTCAATAAAACCAAGTAATAAATTGTAAAAGAATTATGACTAACCTCAAGCAAAACAAACTACGACTTTATTAAAGTTTATTCCCTTAAAAAAATATTAATAAAAAATGCATGCTCTAAACATGATTTCTAAATGACATGACACCTAACTTTTTTATTTTTTATTTTTAAATGTTAATTATGTGCAATTTTAATCTAAATTTAGTATGCATGATTTTTATTCTATTGACATGCGAGATGCAATTCATATGACATAACTTGAACCATCACAATATGTGTGTAGTCTGATTTACGTGATCCTAAATATGCATGCGCTACATAATGAACAACATGGTAATTCTATGTGCATGCATGTTCTTTTTATGATTTTTGTTTTTAAAATAATGTAACTCCAATAATTTTTTTTATATGCAATCTACACAAAATAACAATGACATGAAATAGGATAAATTATGAATTAACCCTATTAGTTAATCAAACAAATGACTTTTGTGTTTTCCTTTTAAATAGAGAAAAAAATAACACGACTTTATAATTTTTATTGAAAAGAAAGTGACCTGATGATGTAATGCAAATTTTTTAATTAAATCGAGTAATGCATGAAAACTTGATTATTAATTATGGTCAGACTGCATGATGGGAACACTAAGACATTAAACCTAAAACGTATGACTCACTAACTAATGCATAACATATGGCATGCTTATTATGAAATCTATACGACCTAAATAACAGTTTTTTCAGTTTTTTTTTTTTTTTGTTAATGAAAATTATGACTATCCTATTTCCATGTCAACATGCATTGCTTTAAACATGAAATACGTATGCCCTTAAGTTCTAGACATAGCAGAAAAAAAAAAGTTCTAGACATATGATGCATGATGTGTAATGTACACATGACGATTAATTAATTAAATGACACATCGAAAAATATATCCTATTGATAATCCGCTAATACAAATAGATGACATATTATCTTAATGTGAATCAATTGTGCATTGCAATCCCATAATTTATAATGAAAAGTAAAAAAATCAAAAATCTAATCATACCTCTCGCGGCTCAATATTCTTGATTATCATGACTTAATACAACAAATTTCCTAATCAGACAATGTCTAAATTTATCAAAGTACATCAAGTCAGAATTGACATATAACACAAACTAGGAAACCGAACATATGAATTGAATTTAGTCTAAAGAGATTACCTAGTCCAGGGCACGGTTTTCTTGAGAGGGCAGCGGCAAGGCTTGCGAACCGACAAACGAGGTACGACTGAGACTTCACTGGTGCTTGGTGAGTAGCCGGTGATCAGAGTTGGTGGTCTAACGACGATTCCACCACCGTGAGGCCTAGCCGATGAATCAGAAACCGGCGTCAATGGGATCGGCTCATTTCAAGGAATAGCAAGCTTCGTTGTTGGGACTCCACAAGGGATGTGCTGCTCGTCACGGTGTCGATGTTGTCGGAATTCGCCGAAGGACTAAAACTGGATGGCGAGAAGGGGCCTCGAGTTTTAGCATCCCACCACGTGAGAAGCAGCTTCGGAATAGGCGTGTGATGGCAACACAGATGCGAGGGCAACCATGGAGCACGGGGGCTGCCGACAACAGATCACAGAAGAAAAGAAAAGTTTTTCTATGGCTTTTCCCTCTCTCATTCTTCTCTCTTTCACAAATACACAAAGTATTCTCTCAAGGGAATTCTCCCCTCCTTGAACAAACCCGTACAAACACTTTCCCAATTTCTCTCCCTTTTAAATGAAACCTCCTTAGCCTTTGCAAATTTCTCTCCCTCCACATACGAAGCCTTTCACTCTCTATTTATAGAGAAAAAATTCTGTTTGCCAGTGAAGATTTACCAAGATAATTGCATATATTCACTCAATCATTGACGATCATCTCTTGAAAAGAGGGGATGCACTCAACAAGAAAAAATGCTCCATTATTCAAAATCTAAAATCTTTCAAAATCTCATTCCACAACCGAATTATTTTATTTTATAAATTATTTTTTTATTCTCTCTTTTCTGTTTTCTATTTTTTTTTAGAACAAATTATTTTTTTAAAAGATAAGTTTGGTCCTAATGTTATTGTTACCTAAATGCAATATTATGAAACGCTTAATGTAATTTTGACATTCTTATATGATGAATAAGTTATGACGAGCAAGTAAGTAAAATAGTCAAAACTTATATGTATCAATAACGTGTTTTTGTATTGAGTTACCACTCTTATTTGCATTGCTTACTAATCATTTTTATTATTAAGTGACCGATTATTTTGTCTTCCTAACTTTTGTTTGAATTATTTACCAACTGTTATTTACTTTTCTGTTGTGAAATTCTCTAACTTTTAACAGAAACACTTCTTTTATATTTTACCAATTTTTATTTACATTTCTTACGAGCGGTCTAAATTTCATCACAATTAATGCTTTTGTTCGAATAGTTTCGCTCACGTACGTTACCGTGTCAGTCATAACAGCGACGGTTCACGCGCAAAGGAAAGCGACGGATATATTTGTGGAATGGACAACTGACGCGAAGAAAATTAGCCCGTCGAGATTTCTTACGAACGGAGCAAGTGCCCAACGTGTACGAGACGTAATGATGAACTCGGCCAGGCTGAGGCGAATTACAGAGTGGGATCAGGAATAGAGAAAAAGGACATTAAAAGTGTTAAAAATTGTACGCATCACTTAATTTAGTGTCAAATTTTTTTGTCAAATCACTTAAGTATAAATTGAAGAAAATATCATTCAGATGCTAACGGCAAAATATTCTGGCTTAATTGATTATATGACCTTTTTAATTTTAAAAAAATCACGTGGCATATTCTTTTAAAAATCAAGTCCACGCGGACGTTAAAAACAACATCGGATTTCTGGCCTACGTGGCTTCGACTCTCCCCCTCTCCGCCACTTTTCTCCTCCCTCACCATCGTCTCCACTGCCCGCCCATGTAGCCACCACTCATCACGCCAAGCACCACCATCATCTCCACTGAAAAATATTGCCAAGTTTCTCTTTAACCACCGCGAGATTCATTTCTGTTCTCAACTGCGTCCAAGGTTGAATATAGACACTGTTAGGAAATTGTTCGCCACATGTTAGATAGAATGCCTAAACTGAACTCATGCAAATTTTTCTCCTCTTCCCATCAATCTTGAAGCCAGAATAACCTTTGAATGCCCAAACCCTCGCCTAAGAAACTGGTGGCCAGTGCATCTTCAAGGGTTTTGAGATCAAGCAGAAGCAAATCCAAAAGTTATGCGAGCAAGAGAAGTGCGGGCTCAAGGCCAATCCACCACCAATTCTCCTCCACCGTTGTCGCCAAGCCTCATATATATATATATATATATATATATATAGAGAGAGAGAGAGAGAGAGAGAGAGAGAGAGAGAGATGAACGATGTCGTTCAACAAGAAATTGATAGCTAGGCTTTTCTTGTGAATGGTGTTGTTTGGTTATTGTTATGCTGATTTAGACCTCCAACGAGCCATATTAGAAGGAACAAGTATTAAAATATTTCTACATCAAATTTCCAGCTAAAGTGATTCGAGTTGGCACTTAATTGATTTTTTTTTATTAGTACTTTAGTGATATGAAAATATTTTTGGTACCCAAGTGAACGTTGTACACAACTTTCAATATTTTTAATATCCTTCTACCTCATATGCCAAGAAGTTAGTACTAGCAATTTTTTTTTTCAATGGTACAATAATTAGGTTAGAACTAGAGTTGATTCCATCACATCAACCTAAAGATCAAATGAGATGTCTTTTTTTTTTTCTTTTCTTTTTTGGGTTATCCCATGTCAGTTGTGAAATGAACTGATAGTTGATTAATAAATATGACGAAAAGCCTTATCTTTTAAGCTAGCTTTCGAGGTAAGACGGGCTTAAAACCACCCGATGGCGGCTTCGACTTAAGCTCAATGTGTGAGGAAAGACTGTTGGGGTTATTCCACACCGGTCTACCTTTTGGGGTAAGAGAAGTCAAAACCACCCACCACTTTTATTGGCTGTGATTTGCCACCGGCAAGGTCGCCACCACTAGCTAGTACATATGCGGCAGTTGAAAAGCATGTGCACGAGCGTAGGTAGGGGGAGAGAGGTAGGACAGTGAAAGCGTCCGACGAGCTAGGTCCTTGGTCGAGAAAACTCCATATGGGTTTCCTACTTTGTCTTTCGTTTTGATGTTTGTTTCCACGGGCGAATATTATGTCTTGTCCTCTCCCATCCTCGCGTACTTCAAGTTCGAAATGAGTAGCCAGAATTATCCCCTACAAGCAACCACATTCTCAAAAGACACAAGCAACTGAACCTCTTACATATCACAGACCATGCCATATTCCCAGCAACCACCACGACCAGAAAACCTCGTCACAAGCTGATTCCCCCATTTGGCTCCTTGCATTTCCGGGTTCACAATAATTGTAAGTAACTGGAGAGACCAGTTAACAGACGAATCTGGAGCCGTAGGGGAGTTCGACCCCATGGTGTTTCGACAACACAGAAGCCATCCATGATCACGGGACGAGAGGTTTCTGGTAACAACCAAATGAATCGAACTTTACGGATCAGATTCGTGGGTTTAAGACAAGGTGATGCTGTGAGAATGGTCGATGGAGTCATGTGGGCAGTGGTCCGTCGGCTGTGACGCTCCCTAGACGGTCTTGTACTTTAGCTAACATTATGGCCGTGGTCCCCCCTCCAAGAGGCCGCTTTGACAATTACATTGGAGGCTGAAAGATGGTGAAGTCGCTCTCTTCCGTAGAATTTTCTTGGTTGCCCGAAAAGTTGATAAGGGCGATTACTAATTAGCGAAGCGCAAGTGTGCGGTCTAATAATGAGGTTGTAGGAAATTTGGTATTAAGCCATCGTTTATTTGAAAAATTAATAATTTAAAAATATTTTCTTATAAATAAATACTTAAAAAAGAAAACATTTTTATTATTGATGATATTCATGTCCAAACATCTTTGCAAACAATGAAAGTATTTTTCTATTTTTATTTTTTAAGGGATGTAAGTAATTAATTTTAGGAAATATTAATTAGATTATTCATTTTTTGCGGATAGGACTAACAACCTAGCCCAATCTAATGAACCCAAAGTGGCACTTTGCATGCTTTTGGCTGGTTCGCGATTGGAGTTGGGAGCGGCCTACGATTTTATAGATTAGACATGTTTGTCAACTTCTCTATCATGATATCCTTCGGAAGCATTTATGGGAGTTCCCCGTGGAAGGAACATGAATTAATTGATCAAAGCGGAGAAGGGAAAGTGAATTTAAGTTCATACGGCGGGGAGAAGATCCAGTTGACTCTCAAATGCACGAGAGATTTCATTTCATTGACACTCCTTCTAAACCAACATTTTTTTTTTCTTTTTTCCTGTTGATGCGTCTTATGTAGTATGGCATATTTAAACTTTAATGACTCAATTAATATTTATGAATACATGCAAATCACTTTGTTCATGTGCTTCATGTTAAATCCACTCGTAATATTACGGATATGGCTTCTAAAGTTATCTTGAATGAGCATTGTGATCGGACATGAAATTCACACTCCATCAATTCCCGATAACATTAGCACAGAGAATGGCTTACTATTATTATTTTTTTGGTCAGGGAGAAATAACTCATTTAATCGTAGGCGATTTGTATGGCCGGAAAGACATTTATTTGCGAAGAGAAGAGTGAAGTGAAATTCCATGCGGCTGTAATGTCACTCTCACAAGTTGATCACACAGTCAGGCCCAAAAGGCAAACATTGGGGCTTGAAGAGTAGAATCGGACAGGCCCACAACTTTACAAACGGGCTTTGTTAAGAGTAACTCATCACGGGCTTGTGATAAGGCAAGTCCACCTGATTTATCCTTACTACGACTGTCACGGGGGAGAGATCCACTTCTGGTGCAATCCAAAAAAAATTATTTTATTAATTAGGTAACTGTCTTCAGCCAATCCTCTCCCTTTTCAACTTATACTAGTTACTTAGCCCGCGCTTTGTGCGGTCATATCCCTATTTATATCTTAGAATTGTTAGTGACAACAGCAACTATAATATAAAATGTCGCAAGATCTATTTTATGGTATTATTCATACTTTTCTAGAGAAAATAAAATATCATAACTTATGGGGAGGCCTAGGACAAGTATTTAAAGATTACATCACTCAGGAAAAATATCATAATTTCAGGCACAATCCGGCCCTGGCCCAAATTGGCATGGCCAGAGACATGATGGTCCGTGCTTGGGCACGTGCTCAATCATGCCTTGTCGTGCCGGCCCCGCCGGCCGGCCCTAGCACCCGCCAAACCGTCCCCTATTCTAAAAAACCCAAGACTCTAAATACAACCTTCACATCCTTTTTGAAGTATAACAAAATGCACATTTTTGTTGAAACCCTGAAGGAGGGTACTCAAGTCCGTAGCCAAATGACAACTAATCCAACAAGGACATCTATTGAATTTTATTTTTTTGTATATTTTTACTCTCTGACCTATGCTGTTTGACAAACAGTGGAAGGAATATCCTTGGAGTATAATCTACCTCTAGCTGACTGTGGTTGCATACACACTTGCGAGAAGACTAGGGGCAAAATGATTCGTTCTTTCTCGCGTCGGCATAACTTCAATCTTACCGAATCGTCCAATAAGGGAAGAATTCGGGCCACAGAGTCAAAGTCCTACTAGCAGCTTTCCAGCAACTACGAACTGCTATGCGTATCCACCATTGATTTTCCTATTGTTGAAGAAATTATTTAAGGTGTTTGAAGCGTCCAAGTCTATGAATTTGTAGGATTTTGATATTAATGAGTGGAGATGAATTGGCAGTGGAGAAGCATGTATTAATGTGTACTTTATATGTATTATGAGGTTTTTCTGTAGTTATGTTTTTATTTATACCCTTATTGTAATTAGTCAGTCCTATATATACATATATACAACCTTAATTGGGGTCAAGTCACCATAAATATTATGTCATTATTTTCTCTCATTGATAGTATCATGGATGCAATAACGAGGTTGACGCACATAAAAGAAAGAATTATATAAGGTGGTGACCATTTGAGCCATAAAGGTGATTGTTTGTGTTTCAATCATCCTGAAAGTCGTAAATGTGGCTTTTTTCTCCGTCCCTAATGATCTTATAACAGCATCAATGCCTCAACGATACTCTCCCCATTGAACGTGTGACTTGAATCCTTTTTCGTTCCCTTCACCACTCTGGAGCACGTCATGAGCTGCACTTTTTTGTCCGATCCCTCATACAAGCAATCGCTCCGCCACCCTTGTCGAATTGGCTTCGAGCTTAATTCATCCTCGAACCAAATACATTCACTCGAGGGTATTCGTTCTGATACTCTCCGTAACAACCTAACCGTATCAAGTTGGTCAAGCTCTCAAAATGAGTATTTATACTTAATAAAGTCAGATCATTTAGTTAAATGAAGAGCGACGTAGGGTGACGTCGCAATTAATATACACGTGCGACACGTCCGTGCACGATTAGAACCATGAAATGCATGTTTCGTCGCTATATCACGTATATGCCGATGAGATATGTATGTCACGCATGTCTCCTCGCCGCCCTAAAATAAGCTCCCGCATAAGATCATTAGGGACGGGAAGAAAAGCCAAATTGCGGCAAAAGGTCCACAGTACGTTGTCGGCAGGTAGAAATCCAAAGCATCTTGCACGCAATACTGTCGACCTCAAAATCCAACTCGCCATATAATTTAAGCACTATGGTTTAGAGGATTTAATCCATTAGAAATATAAGGCCTTAATTTTGTCCTCAACCTCAAGTGGGTGCACACCGATTCGCCGGAGCCCCCACCACAACTTGGCCTTAATTTTTTAAGCCCTTCTTGGTCATCTTTGCCTTTTTCATAACCACCATGCAATGCATGCATTCTCTAAACTACCATTCAATGCGTATATAATGTTGTCAAGGTCAGAAGAGGGTCCGGACGAGAGCTCTTTTTATTTTATTTTATTTTATTTTATTTTTTAATAGTTTAGGGAAATTGAGATGGAAACCCGATCAGTAGAAGGTCCCGTTAAAACACCATGCATGCCCTATGAATTGCTTAAGTTTTTGAACTACGCAGATGACCCTAACCCCAAGAAAGTTTACATATTGTTGGTGGATTTCCAATAAGCGACCTAGTTCCTGTGCTGGAGATCTCATGATACTCTAATCAGTTGTGCCAATTCTGGGTTATGAGGCTTGATTAGCATAGTGCGAGCCCTATCTTTTTTCTTTCGAACAAGAAAAAAACAAACAAACCATCTCTTTCTTGATGTTGCCACTCGGATCCGTCATTTCCATTTCGTTGCCAACAACTCCATATTTTGATAGGTCGATTTGGGACCCCAATCATCCACCACACGGTTCAAGCTTCATAAACTATGCACAACATTAATTATGCAAATAAACATTATAATTTTTTTTCTCATGACATAAGAAACTTGAAGTAGTATCTAACCTTATGGGGGTATAGGATTAGGTGTGGCGGTGAAAATCGCCCGCTCTTTTCACCTAGAAGAAATTGGGCCACACTCCATGTTTTTCTAATTTACTTTGATAACAATGACCACCTTGACTCCGCATCACTTTCTACATCGCCCATATGAATATATGATAAAAGGTGAAATGAGTATAGTTTATGTAGTCCATTAAGCCATTGACGTGCCAGATGTTAGTTTAGATTGGGACATATTTGTAGATTAGTTGGCGTAAGAGCTCATTGCTTTGCACGGGACTATCTTGCAGGGGAAGAAACATATGTACTCTAACTACTCCTGTGAGTTATAGCGGAAAAAAAAAAAAAAAACCAGAGGAGGACGCGTTAGAAACACGATGCCTTCATCTAGGAAAATTGTCAAGGTGGGGGGGGGGTGGGTTTAATTTTGAGCTTATGACATATCCAGTGGAACTAATGTGTCATAAAAATTATGGGATATGTTAATCACTTCACTCGACTTTAAAATATACTTCACATCTTTAATATGAGACTTCTTTGTCTTGATACCTTCACACATTCAAATCAACAGTTCTCCCCCTCGAGTGTGAATTGTTGAGGACATGTAGTGGAAGTTCAATACTCCCACTTGGCGAGATCATCAAGAAAGAGATTGGTTTCAAGATGATCAACATATTTGGTTAGATTTATCTTCATTCAAAGACTTAAAGTAATAAGTTATAGTTCAATCGAGAATACATTAGTTGCTTCACATGACACTATATCACTGACAGTGAGGCTCTTTTCGCCTAACACTCTCACATGTGCACCATAATAGGAAAGGAGGGGGGGGGGTGAAGCAGAAATGATCAAGAGTGAAAGTTGTTAAGTGAATTTTGAGGATATAAGAAGGTGATTCGTGGATGTCTAACTTTCTCCTAAAAGCCAAGATTGGAGTATCTTATACCCATAATTTTTATGTCTAGGATTGGCAAACTATTCGTAGGTGTCCTAGAGCTATAATTATTTAATAAGAAAAAAAATTCCTAGCTACCAATTATTTCAACTGAGGATGATAGTTGGATTCATTTCACTTAGACGTGGGGAAATTAAGAGTCTCTGTGAGGACAGAGAAAATTAAATAGTAAGGAAAATCATTTTACTAGTGGAGCTATAAAGTTACGTGTTGGATGCTGGTTAGGTGCAAATCAATCAAGACACTTAGCATTTTATAAAACAATAGGCACATCAATCTAAATAAATCAAGCACTATGTTGTCCTGGCAATGTTCTAAGAATGAGGTGTCCCTAGCTTCACTTTGATCAACTTGAATAATAAAGCAGAATTGAGGAGTACGTACTATGACTTTTTTTTTAACAAAACAAGTATATGTTACAACTATATATTCGTACTTATAATTCTTTCCCATTGCCCAAATACACTTGAATTTTCATCCCCTCATGTGAGGGGAAAAAATCTACTTAACTTTGTATCACTTGAATTTGATGGCTTCATAATTGACACACACCAAGAGAAAAAAGATTCCCCCATTTTTAACGACACAAAATTACTAAGATGGAGTTCAGGGCACAAATCTAGAGGCCTGACCATATGAAGGTTTATCAAACAGCCTTCGAACCCTATAAACTAGTTAAATCTAAGGCTAGGACTTAATCTTGTGCAAGTAACCCTAATCTAGAGCAATTTGCATGTAATTGATGAGATTCAAAGATGTGATTTTCAATTCTTAAGTTACTCCTACCTCCAATCAATTGTGCCAACTTAAGAGATTGTGAATCTTCAGTTTCTCTTGAGCTTTTCCCCTTTCTCATCGGATCAAATTGGTGTCTAACCAACATAGGACCACGTCACGATGGGCAAACCTCACTTAATTGAAGGATGAATGCATGATTTAAGTTATTCAATGATTGGTTTCTCCAACAAGGATGGGGAGAGAGAAACACATGTGCCCTCCAAAACACACAAAAAGTTAGTTGAAATAGTTCAATTGTACGACCAATCAAGAGAGGACGGAAAGATCTATGTGACGCACGACTTGTGATTCCAAGGCATCCCCGACAATAATTTAGTCCTATTTTTATCTTAAATTTTTTGCCAAGATCGATTCCTGCATATATAATAAGTACCATTAAGACTTGTCATTTGCTCTCTATTTTTTTTTTAAATACGACAGAAGTCAATCCCACTCGAATATTTCTTCTTCGTTGAGGACAAACCTTATTAAATGTTCTTCTCTTCCTAGCAAAAGCATCCTACGTGCACTCATTATTTAACTGCTATTTAGGGTTAGAGCTTAACGCGTAAAGAAGATACTTTTCCCATTCTTGGCAAACAAGATCTTATCAGCAATCCACTCCAAGCTCGTTTTCTAGAGTTTCGATTAATTGAAGAATCAGTATCATGAGTCAAAAGGAATCCAGAGTTTATGACAGTGTTTCCAAATTTTATGAGGCTAATCTAGAAGTACACATAGAAATTGTCTAGTCTTTTATGTCGATTTGTGTGGAAAATTATCCAAAAAGTCTTAAACATATTGTACGGTGGCCATTTCAGTCATAATCCTTTCAATTGTATCAATTTAGTCATAAATTTTTTGACGATTTATCAATTTAATTAGTCCTAAACCTTTTGGCGATTTTCCAATTTAGTTATTTTGATCAATTTTGGTCAATAACCACTGATATAGAGGTCTATTAAGTGCTGACTGTCCAACTTCGCATGGGCGGCACTGATGTAGATAACTTTTTAAATTTTTCTAATTTTTTTAATACTTTTTTCTTTTTTTTCTTTTTTTTTTCCTTCTTTGTTTGCCTGTTGTTGGGCCTTGGTGATAGTCGGTGAGAGTTAAGCCTCACTGGCCTCTAGTGAAGCTCAACCTCATTAAATTTGGTGAGACCGGTGTTGCTAGCCTCGGGCAAGGATTAAGCGTTGCTAGGTTGGCTATGTCGAGCCTCGCCAAGGGTGGGAAAGGCTTGCCCTCGTTGGCTCTTGCTTTTGGCCAGTCAATAGACAGCTGTAAAGCCTAGAGACCAATTAGAGGAAGAAAGAAAGAGAACAAAAAATCAAAAAATCAAAAAATAAAAATAAAAATAAAAATAAAATTGTCCATGTTAATGTCAGTTATGCCACATAGGACCACAGCATCCACGTTAATGATTTCCAGTCACAATTGATTGAAATGACTAAAATGGCCAATCATCAAAATGTTCGGGATTAAGGCTTTGTTTTTTTCCTAAAAAATGAATAATTTAAAAAATATTTTTCTTGAAAATGATCACTTATATCGCTTGTATTGCTTGAAATAATTAATCAATGGAAAAATACTTTCATCACCAACAACAATTTATACTTCAACATTTTCATGGAGAATGAAATACTTTTCATTTTTTTTTTAATTTTTGTGAGCGATACAAGTCATCTTTTTAAGAAAATATTTTCTAAATCATTCATTCTTTATGAAAGAAATATGGTCTAAATCGACAAATTGTTAAAAGGTTTATACTTAAATTGACGTAATTGAAAGGTTTCAAAGTAAATTGATAAATTGTTAAAATATTTAAGATTAAATTGACACAATTTAGATATTTATTACTAAATTAGCCGCTATACAATAACTATATGACTTTTTGAACAAGTTTTCCCTCAATTTGGATCTTGTAGGATTCCCAAGATATTCTTTGATATCTTTCGGAAGCAGACGATTCTTCATCTCTTTTTCACATCACGTGCTGAGACATTGAGAAAAACTAAATCAAGAATTCTTATTTTTCATTATTATCATTAATTGAATCAATATTTGTGACCCACGATTCTGTCTCATACTTATTTTGAAAAGTATGATGTGATTTGATATGAAAATATACACAGCGTATCAGTCAAGATATAAATCTAGGATGGGGTAACTTTGAATTCCAGGGCTTATTCGGGTCATCCAACGTGCCAGAAAATTTTTTAGATTCTTGCGTGCTGACTTTTACAACCGGATTATTCCACATCGACCTTGATAATAACATGGTGTGATTTAGATGTCACTTTTATAGGATTACCGACTTTTTCTATAGCTCCTGTAAGTAGCTGATTGACGTAGTTACTACTCCTGATTATAGGTTTGACCGATCGCCTATTTATGATAGGGGTGACCGAAAGACCTCTGATTTTTAGGGTCGCTTGGATTTTCTCTCCCTGATAAAAGTCGAAATCTTAGTTTAGTGTTAATCGGCGAAGCATCTTGGAAAATTATTGATTAATGATAGGGGTGACCAAAAGACCTCTGATTTTTAGGGTCGCTTGGATTTTCTCTCCCTGATAAAGTTGAAATCTTAGTTTAGTGTTAATCGGGGAAGCATCTTGGAAAATTATTGATTATCTTATCTAACAGAGCGTCCTGCACAATATGTACTCAAATTGCATCAATTTCTTAATAAGTACTACAGTGTTTGTATTGCCCGAAAGTTGACTAGAGAAGATAAAAGAGTTTGAATAATGTTGTTTGGTCGATGGAATCTCATTATAATAAGAGCTCTAAATTTCAGTATAATTGAGCGATAGTTTATATCCTTGGACCAATTACCTCGATTACTTTAATGGTTCGGATTGAATTAGAGAGATTTTGTCTGATTTCCTTTGAACAAAAATAAAAAAAAAGATTAGTTAGGAGACTGAAGAAAAAAGTGTAGTGCCTCATTTAAGAATACACTGTAGAAATTTTGCAAGTTCTCCAGTGAATATGAGAACAGACTTTTTATGTGTCTTGATAAAAACTAAGGCTGAAAGGTAATTAACTTCATTACTAATTTCATTGTGATCGAGTACAGTGGGGTGGAGTTCAACTATCTCGATTTTCTATTATTAGAGTTGAGCTTGAGTAATAGAAAATTTAATATTCATGAATTCGAAGTATGCAAGCTGCAGTGAATTCCAGCTTATACTATATTTGCCGGTACAATTACCCAATCAATTTTAAAACTATTAAATGTATGTCAATTTGGTTTTAAATTTTTTCAATTTAGCAATTTAGTCATTTTTGCCAGATATCGCTAACATGATAGTTTAGTCGTCATCGGCTATTCTACATGGCATACTATCATGTTAGTGATTTTCGGTGAAAATTGGTCAAGATGACTACATTAAAATTTTGTCCGTAGATATTTATGACTAAATTAATAGAACTAAAGAGTTTGGTATGGAATTGACATATGTATAGTAGTTTTAGAATTGATCGGACAATTTCTCTCGTATTTGCTCAATTGCACCCTTAGTGGCAAGCAACGATGGTCGCTAGGGATTGGTGGAAGGTGGCTGGCGACTACAGAGGGAATTGTTGTATGCTTGGCAATGACAGATACACTCGACATATGGCTACCGATGCATCGGTTGGAGAAATGAGATGGGTATAGCAAATGGCAAATTGTACTTCACCTTTCTTTTCTTAGAGCACAAATTTAATATTTTGGAAGAGGCGGGGCGAGTAAAAGCAATATGCTCATGGTTTAGACTTGATCAAGCATGGACATACTGTAACCTATGTGGGGTTGATCTAGTATTGTAGAATGAGCAATATGATATGTTTTCCTCTATCTCCCCGATCGAAGAAAGTTTCTTCTGGTCATGCCTCTGATTGGTTGGTCATGAGTTACAGATAAATTACATGGGACCGATGCCCATCTTTCTAAACCATGAAATCATAGATATTCTCCAATCAAGGATCAAAGAAAATACGGCCTTATGATTTAATTGTTGAGAGAAGTCCGGACATGTAGCTCTCGCTTTATCTCATTCCAATCAGTCCATTCCAATGAAACTCGAGTGCAGAAACCAACTACGCCTAATTAACGGAAAACTCAGGATCAGATTGATCCAAAAGATGATTATATCCACAAAATATGTACACGATGCGTACGTACAGATTGCATGAGGCCTACATGCAAATCCAACGCACGTCCCTACGTGCTCGTATCTCGTATATGCTGATACAAAGGGTGTGATTTTTACACATGCCTAAAAGCACAAGAACTATATCTATGTAACAACACAGTATGCGTATAATGTGACAAGAGAAAAGCACTCCCGGAAACAATCGCTCAAATCACGCTTTTTGTAGTAAAAAATTTATAAGAGAGACAGATCGATCTCAATGCCCTGCCAGATCTCCGAAGAAAATATCGCTCCAAGGTGAAGTCGACGAGGAAGGAGAACCTCCGGAGGAACCACCGCTTCCAGCATCCCCCCGGTCCGTGACCGCAGATGCTTCAGTCAGAGACGGAGGGAGAAGAAGATCGAGGTCATCGTAGTCACCCCATAGGGCGGAGTCTGTCGAGTCTAGACAGTGATCGATCCCGTTGACCATGGAGAGACATTGAGTCGCCGCCGTCCTGTCGACATGGTTATTCAACGAGGTTTGGAAGCTGAAAGGGACTTGTGGTGGCGTGTTTGTCAAATAGTTGGGTACAAGATGATGATGAGCGGTGAAATTATTGTCTGGGAGTGGTTGAGAGAAACTGGCGATTCCCTCGGAGAATGATCTCGCCGTTGACGACAATAACGAATTAAGATCCGGGTCTTCCTTGATAGGATCGTAAGCAGTGTAACCTTGGGTTGCCTCTGTAATGCATGAGGTTTGGCTGAATAGATTGTTGTTGCTGGCCGTGGCTGAAGCTGGAGGTTGGAGAAGACCCTGTAAGTACTGGAGACTATTAGCAAGCTGAAGAGCATCGGACTGCAACGTGAATGCCGATTCATCCAGCGGCCGAGAATCGATCAGCTTGCTCAGGTTCGCTAGGGCTATGAGCTGCGACAAGCTCGACGAGAAAACGTCCGTCCTCCGGCGGTGAGTCGCTGGGTCGAACCCCATGCGGATCAGCTTCTTCTTCAGGTGGGTGTTCCAGTAGTTCTTGATCTCGTTATCGGTCCGGCCTGGAAGTCGCGTTGCGATCGCCGACCATCTGGCACATTGGAAAAAGCGTGTTACTCGACCATAAAAACCATATTAATTAATTATAATGCATTAACTAAGATTCCTCTGTTTATGAGATGGTCGATGTCTACGGCTGGTCATAACTCATAATATAAAGAACAGTATATTCTGGAAAACAAGTATGAGCGCAACGAAAGTATCGATTCAGCGTTTCGTGCAGGGTTTCCAGAATCTATTACTTGTTTCCGAGCACGGAGTGGAGATGCAAGATGGTTTGTTCTTCTTCCGGGGAGAAACTCCCTCTCTTGATGTCCGGCCGCAAGTAGTTTATCCATCTCAATCTGCAGCTCTTGCCACATCTATTAAGACCTGCACAAGAAACTCACAAATAAGTAAAGGCTCTAAGAGAGAGAGAGAGAGAGAGAGAGAGAGAGAGAGAGGGAGGGAGGGAGGGAGGGAGGGCTGCAAACCTGCACGTTTAGGGAGAGAGATCCAGCTCCCATGGCCGTGCTGCTGGATGAAATCAAGGAGCTTCTTGTCTTCCTCAGAAGACCAGGGCCCTTTCTTCAGGCCATTGCCTTCGCAACATGGGGATCTTCCCATGATCCTTTTTTCTTTTGTTCTTGTGGATTACGAATCCTAATGACACCGTGCGTTCGTTAGTTTCTTGCTCGAGTCGGCTGCTTCCTTGTGGCGCTACCCAGTAATCCTTGGCTGCAACACTTCAACACTATATATACACAAGATCTCAGCCCTTGCTCTGTTCTTTCTCCTCTGACCTTTTTTTTATTATTTAACGAGACACAACCTGTCCGAATAATTTTATTTCGGAAGACGGACATGATTTAAGGACTTTCCTAGAGTAATGTCCATGATAGACCTTCTCTCTCTTCCACGTGAAATGACATGTATATCCTTTTGACAGTGTAGAACCCCGCATCAAGTGTGATGAAAATTCACACATAGACCGGTCCACATTATGCACCGATGTTGAATCGTCAAGAAAGTATCCGGAATATGTGTTACATATATTAAAATGTATATGAGCCGGTTAAACTTAATAGGTTTCACATAGATCCCACATTTGATGACTTAGATACACTTTACCATATGAACTCTTTTAGTAAATTCTGAAGGGAAAATTCCAAATAAGAACCCAGAGTGAATTTATTTTCTCAAATAATGACTCAAAGTAAACTTTGTTTCAAATAAAAGCCCAAAGTGGACTAATTGTTTCAAATAAGGACTCGAAGTGATCAAGTTAATCTTTATTAAGGACCTTAGCTTGCCGGTAGACATTTTCCGGCGATTAAAATATGGGCAATTTTGTCAGAAATTTGTCATTGGAAAAAAAAGGGAAAATTATAAATTAATTAAGTTTAGGTTATTCGTTTAGATGTTTATGTTTTATTCTTTCTTCTCCCCCGTTGCTCCTCAACCAAATCGCTACCTGGTCATTATCGTGACTCGATTCTCGTCGCTTCTTGCCTTGCTTGAGTGGCGAAGAATTTGGGTCTTCACAAACAAAGAAAGAAGCATATGATTTTCTTCTTGTTTTTGAATTCACGCCTCAACCAGTGGAGAATTTGGGTCCTCGACTTTGCGGAGGATGGTTACAAGGAATGGGGAGAACTTCGGTCTTTGACTTTGCAGAGGATTGGTACAAGGAATAGGGAAACCATAGATAACCTAGAGTTTTTTTTTTTTTTTGTTTTTGTTTTAGGATTTGTTAATTTTCCCTAGATTTTTTTTTGGGACAAAATTGCCCAAACTCCAATCGTCAGAAATGTCACATACTTGATAGCCGGCAAATATTTGGCTGACCAACAAGCTCAGGTTCTTGTTTGGAATTGATTCAACTACTTCGGATTCTTATTTGAAACAATGGGTCAATTTTAGGTTTTTATCTGACACAAAGTTCATTCTGAATCGTTATTTGAGAAAATTGATCCACTTTGGGTCCTTATTTGAAATTTTCCATTTCTGAATGCGCTTCTCCTTGGGGATTAATCGGTAAGAATCACCGGGGTTTAAAAACGTGTCCAATTTGGGGAACTAATGTCGTGAGTCTCCCCGGTCAAAGCTGCGCTGTCTGCCTCCGTCTGTCCAAAACCAGAAAATTATATCATAAGACACCAATTAAATTAAGGAGCCGGGAACTGATTGCGCGGCGCGTGTCCGGTCGCTGCTGGCTGGAGGAACCTCTCCCATGCACGCAACACACGGGCACTTTCGTCACCCATTATGCATGGCCACAATTCAACACCCCTGACGTCTCGTGCTCTGGACCCTCACCGGACCTTGCTTCTAATTTAATCAAACTCCAAGACTTTTCCGGATTATTTCGTTAGGAGCAGATCGATGTTTGCTGTCCGTTTGTAAGTACAGCGACACCTGCAGCTACGCGAATGTAGTCTACGCAGTTTCGCTACAATAGCCGATATATGTATGTATTTATGTTTGTATATGGAACTAATACCGTAAAAATCCCAAAAACTATACTTACTGTGGTACAAATATCCTAATTTTTTTGTCACTAAAAATCCTAAACTTGTCATTTGCGACACAAATACTTCCAACATTGTTTTGTGTCATAAAAATTTTCTCAACTCATGCCAGTGTTAGATGGTTCATCCAGTTTAAAATCATACTATTGATCTCAACTTCCCTTGTTCATTGATAGAAACTGAAATAAATAGTATATATGTCACACGTGTATAAATTTGGATTTTTTCATGACACAATAAAAGAGTTAGAGGTATTTGTGTCATAGTAGACAAGTTTAGGATATTTGGTGACACAAAATTTTTTGGGATATTTGGATCATAGTAGGCATAATTCGACATTTTTTTTGGGTGATATTTGATCATATGTATATATTTATATATCAACTTGCAATTATAATGATGAAGAACAAATAATCATTATCAAATGTAATCATAATAATAGACTATGTCGATTAGTTGTGCTCGAGATAATCATCATGATGCACACTAAATAAATCCTGGCTGCATTGAGAGAAAAGGGGTGATTTTATGTGTATTCATTTTCTTGAGTTTGGTATTTTTAGAATAGTTTACTCCACATAATGTTACTAATTAAGCTATCATGCCATGGGTTGTACAAACCAAAATGTACAAAAGGTTTTTTGACTTACGTTTTTTTAATCAAAGTAGAGGGTGGGGTATAGAGGGAACGGACATGCAAATCATAGGGAGAACAGGTGGGCACAATCATTTAGCCCTTAGCATGGACTTTCCTATTCCCTATGCTCATCAAAGTTAGGTGGATTTTACTATTTTTTTAAGACCGTTCGTGGAAGCCTTCATTCTATTGGTTCATCTTCAAAAGGGACCGAGTCGCTAGATAAGCGGGGCAAGATTAGGGTCGCGATTAGTTTAATCGATCTAAACAATAAATATCGTAAACCCGAACATTAATACGTGATGACGGATAATAAATTCGTGGTTAGGTTTATATCTAGTTGAATAACGGAATCTTGAGCCTATTTTATTTATTAAATACACACGGTTGTGAATCTATCCCTTTATATAATCTAAATTGAGATCTCGAGTTAATTTGGTTTCATCAGATTTCAACCTAAAACTTTTTTTTTTTTTTTTGTGCTGGCCGTCAGGATTCCCGATTTAATTACCGATTCAAGGCTAGGTAGAACACGAGCGGGTCGCTTTGAATGTGGACCACAATCTGAACTTTGTAATGTTCATAAACAAAATGAAACTTGTGCATGTTCCATGACCTGTATGAAGTTGAAGAACTCGGCCTTGAAGGCGACATGTACTTTGAGTGCCTTAAAATGATCAAAATTGTTCCACCTTTTATAGAAAATGTCCCCGGAAAAAAAGGGGTTTTTTTTTTTTTTTAAATTTTATGACACACATTGCTAGTATAAGAAAAAAGTTTCCCATACGGTTTCATTCAAAAATGTAATTAAATTTATAATTACCCACTTTCTCATTAACCACAAAATTAAGTGATGGATGAATTTCCTTGTAATAATCTATATATACATTGGCAATGGATACTTGATCAGCAAGGAAAAGGTAAATGAGGCCCCCACCTCCCCCCGCTTACCTCTAGAAGTTACACAATGTAATGAGAAAGCAATTACGTTTTAAAAATTTTCGAGTTGTGGAATCAAGTTCTAAAACTTATCTCATTAGTGCGATTAAGTACTTATATTGGATCTATCTAATTTGAGAGATGGAAAAATATTGGTGTGACAATTTTTCAATAATAAACTTTGGTGAGATGAGACGTGGCATTGATGTGCCACTATGTGGAGTCATGCAGGCTTCACTTAAAAAAGAAGCAAAAAGAAAAAAATAAATTAGAAATAATTTATTGGTAACCATATATAAAAAAGAACTTGCAAAATCTTCAAATTGTCATATCCTTGAAAGCATAATCCCACCATAGCTAATGAAAGTACTTTCTTTTTGGATAATCTCATCATCACAAATTTTTATATTTTGAAGATCTTTTCACTTCGTAATCGTCAAATGTACATTAATATCCACTTAAATTCGCTCCTACATATATTTCCTTTTTCCATGCTCATTTAGATTTTAGACTTTGATTCAAAGTTTTGAACGCTTGCTAGCATAATTTGAGTTCAAACGACAAAACTGTGATTTTTAGTCCAAAAAGTGACTTCGAATTTATTTATTTATTTATCATTATTTTTTAAAGAAGAGTTCCAATAATAGGCGACGCAATGAAAACACCCGTTGACCCGTGCTTCCCGGTTGCGGTTAGAGGGTAGTTGATGCAGCAAAACACCCCACCGCAGTTGTCGCGTGTGGGTTTCGTCAGCCTATTCCTCGCACGCTCCAAAGTCTCCCGGGGCAAGTTTAGGTCAACAGTCCCTTCTTTTTTTGCACTTTTTTATAATGAAGCGGATACCTGATTTTCTTGGATTATCTTGATAACTTTTGATTCGATTACATTTAACTAAATTAATTTTTTTTAGGACGTACAAAGATGAAATTTCGTGGAATATTTTTAATAAAGATGCCGTCCTAGAGTTTATAGATGGGTTTGTCTGGCCAAGAAAAATTAAAAGTAAAAAAAAATTCGTGCCTAAACAGGGGTAGCATTTTTCTTTGGAAGTGGTAGTCTTATGAAATAGACATGTGCATCAAATTGTAGGTTTATGTAATCGATTAGATGTGTAAAAAAATTTAGGATGTGAGATCGACCTTTTTACTTGAAGATGTGAAAAGTAAGTTTTCCTTGGGCGTTGGAAGAGTTCGAAGTTTCTGCTATCAGCTAAGAAAATATTACGTGGAGAAAGCGGGAGACTGTTTCATCCCTTGATCGCAGTTGGAGAAGGGAGATCAATCGGGCAAATTCTCGTACTAGATCCGTATTGTTATGTTGGTCCGGGTCGGGTCGGTTTAGCAATGGAGGTGATTTTCAATGGCGATGGCCCAATACAAAGGTCTCGGCCCAAACCTCGATGACTGGACAAAAGTTTGCTGAGGGCCCAAAGATCAAGCGGGGTCGGAAGTGAACTTTTACAATTCCACCTCAAGAACTTTTATATTTTTTTAAATTTTTTCCCTTCGAGACAATTTTTTTAATGAAAAATCGACAACATATTTGACGCATATCCCTTTATCTCGCCGACAAAGATAAGAAGTATGTCTTATCGGTGCACTTTTGCAGAAAATACTAAACATTTTAAGATCGCAAAAAGATTAAATAGAAAATTTTCACTTACCTATACTTTTTCCCTCTTTGCTATGAATTATTAGGAAAAGAAAAACACACTTAGGTGTAACAAATTTAATGTTAAACCATCTCACCGTGCTAAATGCACGGATCAATGTGCTTAATTTACTCTATGATGACTTTGAGTTCAATAAACTCATAGGACTCAATCTAACCAATAATAAGACAATCCAAATGGATTGACTAAATATTATTGAAATTGAACGGCTGTAATAGATACGACACTTTTGTCATGTATATTTCCATGGGAGAGTAGAAGAGAACCTCGGTTGTGCATGTTGTAAATTGTTTTACGGTGTTACAATGTGTTTGTAACGAAATGCGGCAAAAATACGGTGCAAAATACATGGTTTTTTTTTTTTTTGACATGGTGCAAAATACATAGTTAGGTCGCCGGATATCGCACGAAAGGGATTTCCCAGAACTAGAAGGGTCTGGATCTATACATGGTCTATGACGTGAAGTCATCGATGCTCTTTGCTCAAAAAAAAAAAAAAAAAAAAAAAGTCATCGATGCTCACCTCGCGATGACAATTCAATGCCTTTTGCCCATAATGAGCGAACTGCCACCTTCCTCCTTTAATGGCCCGAGACCCCAGAAACCCTGCCCACCGGCCCTTCTCCGCAAACCACCGTCTCTTTCCCCTTCCTCCTTCTCTCCCTCGTCTCCATCCAGCTCGCTTCGCCTCCTTCTCCGCCGCGCCCCGTCGTCAGATGGCCAATGACGCGGCCCTGAGGGCCTCCCTGGTCTGGCTGGCGGCGGCGATGGTGGTGGTCGGGCTGTGGACGCACTCCTTCAAGAAGGCGATGGCGACGTACGGGGTGGGCGTGCTGGGGATCGCCGGCGTCCTCTTGCCGGACTGGGACTACTTCGACCGCGACTTCTCCAAGTGGACCACCCCGATCAGCCCCGAGGAGAGAGCCGCCATTGCTTCTCGGGGATCTGGCCTCGCAAGGTCTGGCTCCTCTCTCCATCTCTTCCTTCCGCGCATCCCTAGGAAAATGGAACCCCCCGCCCTTTGCATTTAACGTACGCCCATCTTCGTGCATCGTCACCAGACTGACTAACTCAAGGGTAGTCTTCTCGGTCGGCGATCTAGTCACCGTAAGCGATTTAACTGCTTAGGTTTCTCGTTTCTCGACGACGAATCCGGCCGCCCTAGCCGGGGGTAAGTTTGGCGGTTTGATCTTGTGTCCGTTTGATCGAGATGGAAAGGAATAGATTCAGATTGAACGATGTCATCTTAGAAAGGACAGGACATGACTTCGCATGCTTTTTGCACGGTCGATTTGACTTCTGAGTGTCGGATCTTTGCTTGTTCTTCATGGTTTTTCCTACGCAGGTTTAGAATGTATCCTCTTCGTTTGGCCGTGTATACATGTGTCTACGGATATGGTCTGTACAAGTGGTGGGTGTTCGTATCCAGTTGAGTCCAGTTTCTGGAATCGCGCAATATAAGTGTGTCCATCGCGTGCTGCCGTGTAAATCTCACCAAAATCCTGTGATATTCGCTAAATTCGACGGCAACTATGGAAAATCAAGGTGTTGCGGCACCCGATCCCGGTGATGATGTCTCTTGGAATGGGCGGCCGGCAAAGAGGAGGGGGACTCATTGCAGAAGCATTTTCACCAGATTTCTCCTGTTATGGTGATGAATGATTTTTACTTAGGTCTTTTCCACTTCGATACTGTTCTTCTATTTGACATGTTCAGTTGATGATTATTTTTTCTCCAGAATGTCGCATTTTTTTTTTTTTTGTTAGGGTTATTGGGGAATTGAGTTATGAACTTTGGTTTTTCTCCATTGACATATAATAGGAGATCCTAATTGTAGGGCTTCAGGCATAGTATGAGGTGGTCTCAGAATATCCATCATTATCAGATGCTTTCCTCTAAAGTCTCAATTAACATCTCACGATCATTCTAATTTATGATATGTCAACATCCTTCCTTGAACTCAAATTAAGAATATGATCGAAAGTGATTCGAATGATATTAACATCTCACGATCATTCTAATTTACGATATGTCAACATTCCCCATTGAACTCAAATTAAGAATATGATTGAAAGTGATTCGAATGATGCGTCTTAATAAGAATATCAACATGTCAATCAATCAAGACAATCAATCGCAAACATAAACTAGCTTGTACGGCATGTCGCACACCAAGTGATGTCTCTCTATTCAAAACCGGTTTTAGTTTCACACACCCCTTTACAAGTTATTATGACCATCGATTGATTTTCAAACCGCTACTTGACCCCATCCCAAGCACGTGTCTCGTTCAAAGACTTAAATACGTGTACATCAAGTAGATCCGGATGTATCAAACCTTACCAGCAACGGCCTAACAAAATAGTCCCATAGGAGGTGCAACTACCAGTCCAAATATATCACAATGAACAAGGTCAAATATTATCTGGGCATTAAAAATTGCAATCATGAAACTCGACAAATTTAACAAGTAGTCTGCAGAAAATGCTTTACGTGTCCATTTATTTTTCGGAGCGATATGCAATTAAATTAATATTTATTTGAATTTTGAAAAATGTCACCTAGAAATGATCCGTATTGCATCATATTCACGAAATTACCCAAAAAAAAAAAAAAAAAAAATTGCCGACACTTTTTCCTTTTAATTTTCGCCGGGAGGACCGGACTATAAAAGGACTTCGCTGGGCTTGGCGCCAAGTTCATTTCCCACTCGAACGAACTGCAGACGCAACGGACCGCGCGCTCGAACTCTTCGCTCTCTCCTCCTCCTCCTCCGTTCTCTCTCGATTCCGACGCCGATTTCTCTTCCCTTTGCAAGCTCGATCCGTCCGATCGCGATGCAGAAGCTAGGGTTCCCGAGCTTCAAGAGCTTGGACCAGTTCAAGCCCCGGTCGTCGGCGTCGTCCGCCGCCGGGACCGCGAAGGCCTTCTCCTCCTTCTCGTCGCGTCCGTCCGCAACGGACTCGCTCTCGATCGGAAGCTTCGCGAACTTGAAGCTCACCGCAGGTTCTCTGTTATGTTTTTCTTCTTCCTTTTTCGAATCGCTCTGTTGATTTTCTGTCTTTGTTTTGTCCGTGGCCAGAGAAGCTGGTGAAGGAGCAAGCCTCCGTCAAAACCGATCTCGAAATGGCGGTAGGGGAGCGGAAACTTCGCTTTTGATCGTTTTTCTGAATCTGACTGTTGTACTTCTTTACCTTCGCCATTCCTGTGACTTGCTTGAGTAATCATTTGGATTACGTGAGGCGTCTGTTTTGAGAAGCACGCATATTCTGAACTCACAATGATTAGTGTTTTGAGAAGGCTGAGTTAGGAATTAATGTCTTTGAATTGCTTTTATAGGTATTTGTTTCTCTTTGCCAATGATCTTTCTGGATTTTTCTTGTCATGCAATTTTTTTAGCTTTTTCCAACCGTGCTACACGCAAACTTGAGGTGTACATCTGGCTAATCAGTGTTATCCATGTTCTAGAACACGAAATTGAAGAAATCGACGGAGCACATCCGTGCACTGGAGGACAAACTGCAGAATGCCTTTAATGAGAATGCTAAGCTCAAGGTGAAGCAGAAGGAGGATGAGAAGCTGTGGAAAGGGCTGGAGTCTAAATTCTCTTCTACGAAGACGTTGTGTGATCAACTCACAGAGACGTTGCAACACTTGGCCGGTCAAGTCCAAAATGGTCTCCAACTTCTTTCCTACATATTGAAAATAATAATTTCACGCATTGGTAAAAATTTCAGTAGACATGACATATTATAATTGCTAATGTAGCTGAGAAAGATAAGGAGTTCTTTGAAGACAAGTTATCGGGAAGTTCAGTCGCGATTGATGGGTTGAATCAACAGATGGCTGCTCTTTCCATGAAGCTAGAGTCTGCAGAGGAGACAATTCAGAGACGTGAGTCATTATTAGTCAGTTTATTCTTTGTTTATTTACTAAAAAGGTACAATGAAATTTGTAATTCGGTTGTGAATTGTTAGATGTATTCATAGATTCTTGTAGACCTGCTGAATTTTGGTGTCATTCCTTTGAATAATTTTAAACTTATAAGCTCTCATTAAATGATAACTCTAGGTGACAAGGAATTGATGGAACTTGGAGTTGAGAAAGAAGAACGAGAGAAATTTCACAGAGATGAACAGTACAGAACAGCCAATCTCATAGGGGAGAAAGGTAAATTATGTTCCTTTTTTGGGAATGTTTATCTTATATACATATTGCTGTTGCAGAGAGCTTTTCATCCATGATGATCTATATAGATGAAATTTTGAAACCATGTTCTGTATCACATTTGACTCGGAGAAGATGATTGTATTCTGTGAAAGTTGGAAGTTTCATAATTGAACTATTTTGAGGGTTCCTCAGCTGGATCAGATGAAGGTCCTAAAGTGGAACATATGAGGCCTCTCCAATGGATTAGTGCTTTGACCCTTGATCCTTCCCATCCATATGCTCCTAAGCATCAAATGGATCATCACTTTCAAAATCTTCATCTTCCATGGACTACTAGGGGAAGAAGATTGGAAAATATACACCTCTCCCATTGTTTTGGAAAGATTAGTGCAATTCCCTTATCCATGGAACTTTACTAAGTGGTATTGGTTACAGTTGGTTTTGATCTACTCACATATTGGGTAAAATGTTAGCTTCATGTGGAACGTATAGGTAACATACATAGGGTTCAGTTGGTGACAATGACACGATTCAAAAGCAAGCTTTCTGTTAGTGACAGAACTTTTATCAGCATTGGATGAGAATACATGTTTCTGATTTGCTCTTTTTATGAGATGACAATGACACGGTTGAGATAGCAATAGACTAGTTACATGTTATCAATGCAGTTTTTCAATAAAGATGTCAATGATGGAGTTGTTTGGTCAGAATCCTGTTGGGCATTTGGTATACATCTGCTTGTTAAGCCATCAAATAATTGTTATCTTGCTTGCAGATGCAATGATCAAGAAATTTGAAGCTGCTCTGAAGGAGAATGTGATAGCCATGGACAATTTGAATTCTACATTGGGAGAATTGCAGTCCCAATTAATATCAAAAGATGATGAAATCAAACAACTGATTACCACTCAAGAAAATCTAGAAAAAGACAAGAAGGAACTTCAGTTGAGAAATGATGATTTTGGCAGTAAGTTGGTATTGTCACTTGAAGAGATTAAAAGTCTCGAAAGTTTTGTTCACCTGATTGCTGCACAGCTGGCGGAATTGGATGCAAAAAATTTGATTTTTCGGGAAAAGTTGGATCAGTTGAACTCCCTGTATGAGTCTTGCTTCAAGTTGGTTCAAAAGAAGATGGACCTTGCAGCTCAACTTGCTAAGAAAAGGCATAATAAGCTGCAGAGCGAGCTCTTGTTCACAATATCAGAGAAGGATGCTTTGCAAGTGTTGAATCAGGAATTAAATAGTCAGGTCATAGAACTTCAGAAATCTCATGAGGTGGCTGTAACACAGCTTTCAGAGGAACTTCAAATTTCAAGAGAGAGAATTCAGAGCTTGGAGTCTGAAGCAGAAACCCTTGTCTCAAAGAGCACTGAGTCTGAATTGCTGGTTTGTGAATTAAAGCAGAAAATCAGCTCTCTTCTGGAGAGTACAAAATCTTCTGAGGATAGAATGGTTGAAACTATTGCTCTGGTCATTTTGTGTTTTGTAAACATGCTTTATTGCTGTCCTCAACCTGTTTCTTTATGTCTCACAGCAAGATTTGCTGGCCAAGTATTCAGCATTAGAGAGTCAGAAAAATGATGATAACGAGAAATCTCAAGCAGAGATTCAGAAAAAGGCTGAAGAAATACAAGTGCTGCAAGACGTGAATGAGAAAATTGAGAAGCAAAAGGATGCACTTGAGAATCAAGTTGATGATCTCAAAAATGTGTTAGAGGAGAAGGAAAACCTTATTCTTAGTCACAGGGATAGAGAGAAGAAGCTAGAAGACCAAATTTCTGAGGTGAACTTTTGAAATAACGATTCATGAACTTAGAACACTCCTACAGTACTATATTCATCGCAGCATGTTACTGCAGAATCAGGCATTACTGACTTCAGCTGAACATAGACTAGCAGAATCCAAGAAGCAGTACGATATGATGCTTGATAATAAACAGATGGAACTTTCGAGGCATTTGAAAGAACTTTGTCAGAAGAATGATCAGGTTTTCATTGCTTGTCATGCTCTGCATGCAGCTTAAATTACTTATAATCATTTGAGTTCTAACAGCAAGCTTTATTAGGCCATTAATGACATTCGAAGAAAATTTGAGCTGGAAAAGCAGGAGATTGTCAATCAGGAAAAAGAAAAGGTTTGCCGTTTCTTCAAACTTTTGCCCACAGTTCCTTAATCTATTGATATAATTGGCTGCTGTTCCCTTTGAGGCTTAAGGTGGACAAAGTCATCGGACAAATGGAAGTGGAGTGTGATAAAAAACTTGCTGATTGCAAAGAAGAATCAAGGCAGCAATTGATATGCATTCAGGAGGAACATGCTGCTTTTGTAAATTTCACAGCCAATGCATACTTTCATATTGATCTTTCGTCATCTTTTCTTCAATATTTTTTATGGCCCTCCAGTTACTGAGCCATATGGTTTTATTTGGCATTACTTTATCTCACAGTTGAGACTTACATCTATGTATTGTCCTTTTAAGTTTGGGAGGCACAATCACATGTTGGCTTTTGAAATAATTGGTTTTTGAAACTGAAAGGACTAATATCATATTCACTTTCTAGTGTTGCATTTTTCCAAAGCGTAGCATAGGGTAAATAGATATGCACAGTTAAAATCAAAAGGTGGTTCCGGATAAACTTCTTGGACAAGTCTTATGTGCTCTCATCAGCTAGTTTTGTGTGAACTACAATTTGGCAAACTGACTCTGCATGATCCCATCAAATTCAAATTAAATTAATCTCATCTGTGATGTAGGTAAGTCGCATTCATCAGGAAAACAACCAGAAGGAATTGATTCTCAAAACCAACCACAATGAAGAGATGAAACGTGCCCAATTCCAAGCTGAAAATGAGTGGAGAGAGGTGCATGTGGTACCGGCTTCATGATGAACTTCCAGATTCATTTATAGTTTGGATTTGTGATGCTTGTTTTATCCGTATAGAGAACAACCGCACTTAGGAATGAACATGAAGCTCAGATGAAAGCTGTACAGTGTCAGTATGAAGACGAATGTAGAAAACTGCAAGAGGAATTGGATCGGCAGAAATCCAAAGTATGTAATATCTGTAGTCCTAAAGTGGATTTTATAAATTGTATTGGACATTAACTTCCTACGATGCACTCCAGGAAGATAGACAGAGAGCTTTATTGCAATTACAATGGAGAGTAATGGCTGACAAGCCACAGGAGGATCAAGAGGTCACTTCAAGAAAGGTTAGGTCTTGACTATTTTTCCTGACTTAGTCTCATAGAGAATCTCTATTCAAATAGACCTCTATGTAGAACAGGTCATTCTTTAAAACTCATACTTTGAGTTAATTGGTTGATGCTACTTTACATTCATGTAGAACATTTTCTTTTGGATTTATGCTGAATGTTTAGTTTGGTTCAAAGGAATCTGAAAACTCATGATGTTGAGAAGTTTTTTCTCTGCTGAAGATTGTGCCAGACATTTACTTTTCTTTAATGCTGTTTCACTGCATTTTGCTGTGCTCAGGATGGCTAGTTGATGTACCAATTTCGTAGTACTGAATCTACTGATGTATAACTCTTGACTGTGAAGTTTATTGAAAGTATTGAATAGGCACAACTCTGTTGAAACACTATTGCATGCATAACGCACTTCTCATAGATAGATACACATCCCTGAGTTTCTGTTTTATGTTTCTTCCTAATACAAATTGAGTTTAGATGATTCTAAATACCACGAACTGAAAAAGAAAATAAAAATATAGGCAGTAACTCAATGTTCTTTGATTTCTCTCACCGGCTCCTGGAGCTTTCTCTTTCAGCTTCATGTTCTTGAGCACTGTCTGACTAGTCATACCATCACCTTTGCTATAGTTGGCCAAGTTTGTAGTTATATTCTTGCAAGCCAATTAGGCATCACAGTTACATTAAGAACAGTCCTCATAGAGTAAATGCCTCAATTCTTACCTGCCCTCGGGTGGCAAAATCCTCAATTTTTCTGAAGTCTTGGATCCACACTGAAACTACTAGGTTGCAAGCTCATGGCGGTGAAATTTTTCCTTTTGGATGGTGTAGATAACTGAATCTACTTTCATTTGTTATAGTGATACAAAGCCGACGCCAGCCAAACTTTAAATTAGTGATGTAATAGGCCTAGATAATTGATTCACTTATCCTTAGTCTGACTACCAATTTCTGACTCCTCAATGCGCATCAAGTCCCTACTAATCTCTTAATAAATTATATGCGGTGGGGGAGATAAATTTTTTGTTGGTGCTTCAAGTCTATGCTTATTCATATCGTAGCATCAACTACGGATGCAATGAGATTAAAAAAAAATGCAGCTACTCTAATAAGAAGTTATTTTTTGTGAGTTCAATGCAAAATGATGCACCATGTCTATGTTTTCCATCTGCTTATGCATTTTGGGAGTTGTCTTTGGAAACTAAAAGAGGTCTTCTTCTCTTGCTGGCATTCTGAGTTTGATGCTTGGACCAGCAACCACTGTCATGTTTTTAGCCTCGTGTTCCATTTGGATGCTGTCCACATATATATGCATCATGTCGTTGAGATATTAAGACGTTATACCTGAATTTTACACTAGGGAAATTCGTGTTTGTGATGATTAGTATAAATTCCATCTCATCTAGATAGGCATCATCTGCTGATTTAACTATAAACTATGGAGATACGCCTTGAGCTTAATATGATATAATTCCTCTTGTCCCTGTGAATGTTTTTCTTGAAAGGAGTATTCAATCACTTCAATGAAGAAGAGGAATTCTAACGGTAGTAGAAGAAGCCAACATGACTTAAGAGCAGAAGATGATGAGCAGGTGACTGGGAAACATTAACATGTTCTCTTGTTGGCTCTGCAGCCAATAGAAAATCGGCTTGTCATCTCATTTTGATTCCAATTATTGTTGCAGGATCCACCTCTCCCAGAAGCAACTCAAACACCGGTGTCAAAATCGTTGAAAAAAGTAGAGAACACTAATACTGGTAGTGTGGCGAGTATTCCCAAGCATAGCAAGAAAGTAAGTTGTTATCCACTGTGATCTTAACACAAAAACAGAAGTCTATCATTGAGTGTCATCTACGGTGCAGTGGTTATTATCTGCGCCTGGTATTATATTTTTCCATTGCATGAATTGATATGATCATTCTGATACTTCTTGTTCAAGCGCCTTCTGCCTGTGTCATGATATCGTCAAGTATACTCAGTTTACTTTCTGCATGACAGGTAACTCACCGTGAATATGAAGTTGAAACGACAAATGGCAGAACAATTACCAAAAGGAGAAAAACAAAGAGTACAGTCATGTTTGAGGCATGTATCTAGTCTCACCGAACCATCTGATTAGCATCTGATTGTTGGTACTCAATAAAATGGGTTGCTAGCCTTTCTTTTGCCAAACAATGGAGCCTTTCAATGTATCCCATTGCCGCAGGATCCAAGAAAACATAAGAGGATGGTTTCACCAAGACTGAGCACCCCAAAGGATGTTAAGGTAATTACGGGCAAAACTAATAGATGAGCATTTACATGAACTGTAGGAGTTCGGTATCGATTTCACTTTTCATTTATCGGAAGACTCTGTCTAGGCAATTCCTTCACCTCCCTTGTGATGAGCTACTTGGACTCAATCCATGGTTACTTTATTAGAACAGTACTCAACTACTTGTGTCAGTTTTGAGTACAGGTACCTGTGAAGGTTTTTCATATGTTACCACATCAAGGATGAGATGAATAGTTGGATATAAAAATCATAGCTTATCTTATGTATTTACCTTTCAATCCAATTCCACCAGGATGAAGTATGTATAATACATCCTGACCTTTTCAATGTTGATATCTTATGTTCTTTCTGCTTCTTCATACTTAAGGAGGCGATATATGAGTGGAGGAAGAGGAAGAAACCTGCTAGGACTTTTTGTCTTTTGTTCACAATTCAATGGTTGGACCTCACACCTGAAAGTGAATAGAGAGATATATCGAGAGTTCACTACAATGAAGACTTGAAAGAACCACTTTAAATAGTAAATTTTCAGAGATTAAGTAAAAGGAACTCTGAATGGCCCCTTGTTTTAATATATATTCAAGGATGGGCATAGTGTTGAAGATGCTGAAAAAACGTGGCACCTCTGGGTTCTGACTGTTGCCACAGGTATATCCTGAGAGTTTGAGAGCAAGAGTAAAAGATGGATATGTTGTCTTATAGTGGATACCAAACAATAATTGCATGTAAGAGTTTCTATAATTATACGTAATATAGCATACATTATCGGTAGCTTTACATCAAGTCACATGGTTTTCCTTTTGTTTCAGAAGCTGTAGTTAATGATTCCAGATATCATTCTTGGTCTGCACTCTTTGTGCAGGGAACAAAGGGAGTTCATCCTCCACGAAATTCAAATATAGGCGATTTGTTCACAGAAGGATCGTTAAATCCCTATGTCGATGATCCTTATGCATTTGACTGAGGTATTTGTTGGTTCTGAAATGTTTCTGAGATCTAATAAACTGATAATGCTATCTTAGACTATGCCTTTCACATATAATGATGATTCTATGGTAGAATTTGGACAAATAGATCATATAATGAATACTGCTAATGAGACTGTTCAGTCTTTGCTAGTGGATCACCCAATATAACACCTGTAGCTCTGCTAGGTCCTGAGACCACCCTGAATTTTGGTACAAGATCAACTCATATCTGAAAATTTCCCGATTTACTGGGCATTCGGCCTAGTGGCCAGTGAATGGACGTGGGACAGGAGGTTGGAGGTTCAAAACTCCCAACCACAGAGCAGAAAAAGAAAAAAGAAGCTATCAATTTTGATTTTTAAATGGTCACGTTATCCAAGTCTCATTTGTTACTGCCAACATCATATTTTTGTCCTATTTTTCACATTATTTTCTCTCCTTATATCTAGGTTCTCACGCAAATGGATCTTCCATATAGTTGCATTTACAAACTCATGCAAATGGATCTTCCAACAACATCTTTAACATTCCTTGGATACAAGTTTTCTTCTGGAATTTGTACAGCAGAAATCAAACTTATTTTCAAGGCATAGATGTTCTTGTGGAAGAACAAAAATATAATCGAAAGGCATGGGGGATAGATTAGCAGTGTTAATGTGAGTTATATTGAATGTACTCCAGTTGGATATAAACTTCGATACATTGTCTTATGGCAGATTGTACTAATCATCATGAGGAAGAATTTCGCAGCAGTCATTTTTCCTTCTTTGTTTTTGATTGACTTTTATTTCCGTAATAGAAAATTGTGCTTGCCCTCCCGTATGAATCTATGTCAAGGTTGCAGTATCATCAGAGTCCACATGATCAGCTTACCTATGATCATGTGTCTTACTCTAGAGAAAGCTTGGCATGTAAATATGAATTTCCTGCTTATCGTTACTGTAAATATTATTTGTTCATCACTCTAATGTCAATTTTCTTGGCCTAGGCTTAAGCGTTTCCATCACTTGCATTCCTCTGTTACATTCAACTGAATTCGTCACATTCAGGGGTCACAACCAGTTGAACATGTTCAGCATCACACCAACTGGCTGGCATTTCTTCTGGAGAAAAGATTCTTCTGCAACACCTCTGAGTGAAATGGTTTGCAAGATACCGGCAGTCGTTGTGAACCTGTACATTCACAGAAATTACTAGTGCAACGGTACAGATGTATGCTTCTCAACTTCACTTGTGCATCACTTATGATCACACTGCAGATATCTGTGGTTTTGGCTTGCGATTCATACAAGTGAAGTAACAGCAGTTAAAAAAAAAAAAAAAAAAACACAGCTTTTCATGAGACGCACAACTAGGTCTGCTCTTTCCCGTTCCCTGATGGAAGAGTACCTGGTGTCTACAGCACTTAAAAGCGGCACTATCTACATGCTTTCCAACTTTGTTGGATTGATGCCCGAGGCCTCAGGTATCTCTTAGCCGTTCAAGGGAAGAGTGCTATTTTTGGGAATGCAATTTGTAGGGTCATCCTGACCAATGCGTTTGGGCGAAATGGGGGAATTGGATACATAAATTCTCTTCCGTAACTTGTCTAGACGAGGCAAAGGTTTAATTTCGTATCTCGCTCTAACACGACTAGGCGGTGATCTGCTTGGTCAAATCTTTACCCCTGGCTGCGTCTATGTTCGATCCCCTTATAACTGACCCCATATGCTTTTAGGCCATAAGTTCATTCTACAACTCACAAATGACCCAATTTGTACTTTAAATTACCAGCCACCATGAAGCAATGGAGCAATTCCTGCACTAAATATAACTTGCTGCATCTTTTCCTTCCCCCGAGTAGCACAACTTACTACATCACACAATGAAATAAATACATGAATTTCTATAGCATTAGAAGACCTTTCAAATTTATTATGCTCTTTGAAGCATGAGGCGTCCAAGTCATGAACACATGAAATATCCTTGCTCAAACCGACCCTTGTGTCTCTCAGAATCTCAGTACGTTACCCGCCTCTTCTCTCTGTCAAATCAACACGGACAAGACACGAGCTAGCATGATTCCCCGTTAACAAACCTACGCCAGTACCAATGCCTCTCCCACACCACATGCATTGAGTCCAGAGAAATCCCCTTCGTCTCCGGCAAGAAGAGCACCACGAAGATCGTCATCACGGCGTTCCACCCGGCAAAGAATAGGAAGATGCCGTACTTGAAGTCGCACAACATGGCCAGGAAGGTCTGCGACAGCACGAACGTAAGTGTGAGCAAGACGGCGATGCTAAGGCTTTGCCCCGTGGGACGAATCTTCATGGGGAATATCTCGCTCGGAATGAGCCAGCATAGGGGACCCCACGACCAACCGAACCCGGCCACATAGATGCACATCAGCACCAGCAATAGTATGGCGTAACCCTTGCCAATGCGCTCCGTGCCAGAAGTGCCGGTCGTCACAGCCAAGACACATGCCGCGCCAACCTAAATAATAAGCGAACACGGTTTAAGGGTTCATGTGGATTTATGATTACAAGATTGACCTCGAGATGGAGGAATGGTTGAGCATCACTCAATGAACATAAACCTAAGCAAAGGGCTAGCTACGTACCTGGCAGAGGAACATCTGCACTCCACCCTGGATGAGCAAAAACCTCCTCCCACAACGATCCACCGCAAACATGGACGCCAGAATCGATCCCAAGTTCACCACTCCAAGTAGTATAGTCGCTGCCAGAGCGGAGTCACTCCCGAATCCCACGGACTGAAACAAAACAGGCGCGTAGAAGGTCATGATGTTGATCCCTGTAAGTTGCTGAAAGAGCGGGATCGCTATCGACATCACGAGGTGAGGCCTGTATTGCCTCTCGAAGATCATTAGGAATGGCTCCTCCTTGGCGGCCTTGGCTACCTCGCTGGACTTGATGAGCTCCGAGAGCTCGGGCTCGATGTCGGTGTCGTGGCCTCGCACCTTGAGGAGCGCTTGCTTCGCCTGAGCAAGCTTGCCGCGCTCCACGAGGCTCGCGGGAGTGTCGGAGATGAGGAGGGTGCCGAGGGTCATGATGGCGGCCGGGGCCGCAGCCAAGGCGAGGGAGAGGCGCCAACCCCAGCTAATCTTGGCGGTGCCGAAGTTTATGCAGCTGGCACCGAGCACCCCAGTGCCTAGGAAGAAATGGAAGCCGGCGTTGAAGGCGCCGCGCCATTTTGGTGGGGCCATCTCGGAGAGGTACAATGGAGCTGCCTGAGATACAATTCTCATCATTTATTAATGCGAAGACATGAATCTAATATATAGATAAATTGAATTTGAAGCACAAATCTGATTAAACTCATCATTTTCAATGATCAAGATTCAATTTGTTATGTACTATTTATCGTTGAACGAAAAACTAACATATAGATATCATCCTTGAGAATAGTAAAAAAAAAAAAAAGTCTCTACCAAACCAATATGAAATGAACTTAATCATAATAGTACCGCGATTCATTTATTATCAAAATATATCTTGAATTCTGTTTTGGGTATTCGATCTAAATTGTGTTTTTATACTTGAATTGGTAATTTTGGGGCCCGAACATACCAGCAATTTCAGAATGGCTAAATCTATAGCCATGAATCAGGAGTAGAAGTCAACAACCTTGACATATGGTCTTGAAAAAGGACTTATTTTCATTAGAACATAATAAAACAGCAAGTGAAATCTAGTACCTGATTAGTGAAGCCGATACCCAATCCGAGCAAGATCCGCCCGAGGACGAGCATGGCTATGTTGGCAGCTCCGCCGTTGATGGCCGCCCCGGCAAGGAAGGTGCAGCCGCCGAGAAGCATCATGTTTCTCCGACCGAATGCTACGGCGAGGCGGCTCGCCAAGAGGGACGAGGGCAACCCAGCGAGATAGAGCGAGGATGTGAATGCCGTTAGGACTTGGCTGTCATAAATGCAGTATAAATCCGTCTTCGCCTCGGCTGCCTTCCTTAGTACCGAGGGGAAGAATTTCTTCAAGAATGGAAGCATTGTAGTGACACCCCCTAAACAATTTAGTTGCAAATTTGCACCATGTATCTGTTAGTGCACTAAATTGTACATCGCTTGTTTCTAGATCTTCATTCCCTTAATGATTGCAATGAATCTCATCAAAAGAATCAGTTAGAGAAATGCTGACACACTGCACTTCTTGCATTACATGAATAAATTTACTAGTGCGTTCAACACGTAAATTGATTGACTTGTTGGCATTACCTCGAATAAATTGAAGAGTTTATACTGTGCACGAGAATATAGTTAGATATGGTAATCGGATGGCAATTAGATTTAGAAGAATTGAATTGGCACAATTGCAAAAAATTTGTAACTAAATTGACAAAAAAGGGGGGTTTAGGATTGAATCGGCACAATTGTTATAAGTTTATTTTATTTTTTTTGTAATTCTACCGAAAAAAGGGAAAGGAAAAGAGAAAAGAAAAGAAAAGAAAAGAAAAGAATAAAAACACTAAATTTATATTTAAAATATATTAAAAATTATCTACACTAGCGCTGGCCGTGTCACATAAGACGGTTGGCTTCCATATTGGCGATTTCCAGCCAAAATTGACCGAATGGACTCGATTGACAAAACATAAAATAGTTTATGATTGAATTGTAAAAATGTAATATGTTTAGAACCTTTTAATGATTTCCTCATTGTTTGCCCGATATAGCTGTAGATGATGGAGATTATGGTGGAATGAAGTGCACCTAGAACTCTCTATCCTTTTACAAAATAGATCTTTTTCCTTATGGAAAAAAACACTTAAAATTAACATCATTAAATGACTAACGTGGTTGAGTCAATTGATGATAATTATTTTCATTTTCCATAATTACAAATAAGGAGAAAACTTACTAGATGTTGATGGCAACCTACATAAGAACCTCTTCAAGATGGAAAACAACTGTAGCATTTCCCACAATTTGCTGATAATAATTATTTTCCTTTTCCATAATTACAAATAAGCAAAGTCTTACCTCCTCAAGGTGGAAAACAGCTTTAGCATTTCCCACAATTTGCCGAAAATAAATGTTTTCATTTTCCATAAATACAAGTAAGGAATAACCTTACTAAGATGTTGATGGGCAACCTATTGGCACAAACATTATCCACTCAAAGCTATCCATCCTAGTCACCATAGCAATACCATAGTAAACGATTGAAGGATAAGCAAAACACAAGAACCTCCCTCGAGACAAGAATAGCTTTAGCATCGCGAGTCATGGGATTCATACAACTTTTATCATGTCACTTCATATTCATGACAAATCTACGAAGGTTACTACTTGAGGAGAAAGAAGAGGTAATCGGCAATCATCAAAAAGAACATACAATTTCATATATAATCACTGTTTCAATCAGGTGATTGTGTAAATTTATAAAATGTTTTGAGATTTTTGAAGAGTAGAGTACGTTGTAAATACATTTCGAAAATTAAAAAAAAAAAGATTCTCAAAAAGCCGACAGCAGTTTGAAGGCAACATCTACTCAAAGCGAAAATGACGTGCGAAGTCATATCGAGTCCGTTTCATGGAGGCGTGTCGTTTCCTGCGCGTCCTAGAGCTGAAACTACAAAGGTGTTGATGGAGGAGGACATCGCAGCTTCGATGATGATGAGGCATGGGACATGGATTTTGACGTTTTCATGCGTTCATTGCTCGAACGAGACGCGACAATTCACGCGTCGATGGAGGACGTCGGAACATCACGCCATTTTCACAGAAGAAACTGCACAGAGAAGAGAGAGGAGAGGCAGAAGACGCACCTGAAATTCCGAGGTCGTACCCGAAGATGAGCCCGCTCGTCGCGGCCACGACGCAGGCGATCACCACTGATAGCGTTATCCTGCCGCCGAGGCCATCAATGTTGCCTCCGTCGACCGCCAACCCTCCGACCGCCATCTCTCTCTCTCTCTCTATCTCTCACTCGCAGAGCAGGAATTTCGGGTGAATGTTGATGAGAGTCGCAAATGGCTCGTTGCGTCGTGTCACCAGACCCTTATTTTATAATGACTTACGAGAGAGAGGCGTCACGTTGAACCTTTAATGGGATCTCACTCACCCGATTTTCTTTCCCTTTTTTCAACGATAGAATGCCTGTAAACCCGGGTTCATAAAAATGCTCCCTTAATTTCATGGATCGGGTACCCACTCCGTACATGGCTCAGCAGCAAGGAAATTGGGTGGGTTGAAGTTGGGTGGTGACGTTTAGTTTTAAGCATGACATTCGACTTTTCTTTAACTCTGTATAAAGGCAAAACAAAAATATAAGAAGATATGGATGAGAACAAAAAAAAATCACGGATCGTGTGAAACACGAGATAGAAGCTCAGGTAAGTTGGCCGAAACATGAAGTTACTTTTGCATTTGATAGTGTTTTAGGTTGAACATGTGTCACATGTCTAATCCGCACGCAAGTCTCACTTGTTTGATTAGATTGTGTTAATCTTTAAAACACGAGACAGAAGCTTAGGGGACCCCACGACCAACCGAACCCGCCTGCGTAGATGCACATCAGCACCAGCACTAGTATGGCGTGGCCCTTGCTGATGCGCTCCGTGCCAGAAGTGCCCATCGTCACAGCCAAGACACATGCCACACCAATCTAAACAATAAGCGAACAAGGTTTAAGGGCATACGTGGATTTATGATAACAAAGACTGACGTCGAGATGGCGAGATGATTGAGTATAGTGATCGCACAACGTCTCAATGTAGTCTTGTATGTTGAGCATTACTCCTTAAAATACTTCCACCTCTTTATTTTCTGCATCGGTTGCATCACGCCTTCATGCATTGCTAATAAAGCTAGGGGCGAACTACATACCTGACAGAGAACATCTGCACTCCACCCTCAAAGAACAAAAACCTTCTCCCACAACGATCCACGACAAACGTAGACACCAGAATCGATCCCAAGTTAACCGATCCACGTATTATAGCCGCTATCAGAGCAGAGTCGCTCCCAAATCCCACGGACTGAAACAAAACAGGCACGTAGAATGCAATGATGTTGATCCCTGTAAGTTGCTGAAAGAATGGGATCGCTATTGACATCACAAGGTGCGGCCGGTACTGCCTCTCAAAGATCGTTACGAAGGGCTTTTCCTTGGTGGGCCTTGCTATCTCGCTAGACCTGATGAGCTCAGCAAGCTCGGGCTTGATGTCGGTGTCGTGGCCCCGCATCTTGACAAGTGCTTGCTTTGCTTGAGTGAGCCTGCCATGCTCGACGAAGCTTGCGGGAGTGTTGGAGATGAGGAGGGCGCCGAGGGTCATGATGGTGGCTGGGGCTGCGGTGAGGCCGAGGGAGGGGCGCCACCCCTAGTTGATCTTGGCAGTGCTGTAGTTTATGCAGTTGGCGGAGACCACCTCGATGCCTATGAAGAATTGGAAGCCGGTGTTGAAGGCGCCACGCCATTTCGGCAAGGCCATCTCGAAGAGGTAGACAAGAGTTGTGACATCCCAAATTTTCAATCCTATTTTCTATTGAATAAATCGGGCATTTTATCGACGCACTTATATGGCTATTCTCAGATCTGATCACTCTTGATATAACTAGATTGTTCAGGAAAGCCATTAAGGAATTTTAATGTGATAGATCTGAAAATTCAACCAAGAATCGGCTTCTCGATCGTATTCATCTTTAGAGGCCATTACGGCACAGTTTAAAATCGATTTGAAATCAAAGATAGGTCAATTCGACAAAAATGTGTGGCTAATCGTGGGTGACACCACTAAATTGAAAAATTCCTGTCGGCCGATACTAAATTGATTTTTCTATCGTTTTGGTACCCTGTGTTCGTATTTGAATCCTCGAGATTTTTACGACAATCGAGAGTCGCCAATGTGTTGAGTGGGTTCATTGTGGCTCAAAGAAAATTGACCACGGGTCAATTGCATTAAATTTTTTTGAAAACTACCTAGTAGCCTAGGTTACACTAAAAACGTACATGAGTAAAAATAACCGCTAATTTAAATCCAATTTCAGAAATTGAAGATTTTTTCATGTCACAATAATTTATAGGTCTCAGAAAATTTTTCAGCAACTTGAGACTTTTTGGGAAAAAATCGTCCTAGGGCTATTTTTATTCAAAAAAAGGTAGGGATCGTTTTTTTATCGCAAATTTGAGAATCAAGTGGATTGTATTGGTGAGGAAAAATATCGATTTGATCGAGGACTCGACAACGGGATTTGTTGAGGCCAAATGGGATTGCATTAAGCAAGAAACTAAGCCCAATTGAAGGAGAAATCTTAGAAATTCGTATGCTCCCCATTCTCTATGGTTTTGGACCATTTCAAGGTTGCAAGGGGGAGCATTGGTGGCTCATGAGTACGTTTGGTAACATTTATGTTTAAAAATTGTTCCAGGAAACAAAAATAAAAAAAAAGTGTTTCTGTTTCAAGAAATAATTTTTGAACAAAAAAACGCGTTTGATAACTGTATAAAATTTTTGTTTCTAGAATAGAAAAAGAACAGAAACACGTTTGGTAACTGCAAAAAAATTTTGTTCCAATTTTTTTTCAAGTGTTTTTTTTTTTAATAAAGTGTAAACTTGGTATTGAATTATCATTCTCATGAAATGTTCATCAATTTAATTTTGTTCATAGTAAGTGAAAACAAACATTCTAAACTTGATCATATTTGCTTACTTGGAAGAAATTTTTTTAAGTTTGTACCAAAATTTTCCCAATTGCTTTTTATTTTATTTTATAATAAAGTGTAAACTTGTTTGAATTCTCATTATCATAAAATGCTCATCAATTTAATTTTGTTCATGGTGAGTAAAGTCAAACATTCTGAACATGGTTATAAGTGCATACTTTGAAGAAAATTTTATAAATAAACTTTGTACCAAATTTTTCTCACGTGCCTTTTTTTTTTTCAATAAAGTGTAAACTTGGTATTGCATTATCACTCTAATGAAATGCTCATCAATTTAATTTTGTTCATGGTGGGTGAAGACAAACATTTTGAACATGGTCATGTGCATAGTTGGCACAAAATTTCGTAAGTAAAAGAGTCTCAACACTAATCATATTTGAATAAACTAAAGATTAATAGATAATATAAGTTACAGTCTAATGAAACTCCATGCAATTCATAATATATTTCCAAACATCTACTAAAGGAATTGAAGAAGTTCAATCCTCCTTGCAAGTGTGGATATAATGAAAGCCTCCCTCCATTCATAGTTGGCGCATGCTCGTTCCACTGCTTTATTGTAAACATCTTGCTCTATCTCGAGCATACTTAGTAGAATCTGGACCACAGCAGATACGGAGAAAAGGGTCTACAGGTGGTTGTGTAGTCTCTGAGCTCGCAGAGCCACCACCAGATTGACTTGATGACCTAACTTTCAGAAAATCTTGTATGGCTCTGCAAGTTTTAGCAATACTGGATTGGTTACTCTTTCTTTTCCGCTTACTATTTGGAGATCTATCCAATTTGTGCTTTCCACGAACTGAAGTTCCAGCATCGTTTGTTGTAAAAATTCTGTCATCACTGTGGTGTCCAATGAAATCATTTGCATTGCTACCATCATAGACACCACCTGCATTGACACCATCTGCATCGCCACCACTATTGTCACCACCTACATTTTCATCACCATTGTCATCATCATCCGACACATTCACATCTTGAGCACTTCCTATGGCGTGATCCCCAGTAGCATATGTACCACAAAAAATAATACAGAGCTCAGGATACTGAGGAAATCCATTTTTCCTAAATCTTGCCCACTTGATATTATCCTACAATTTTCACAATAATGACATTTCAGCAATATAATCATACATTTTAAAATTGACATCTATAATGATATCAAAATGACCACAAAGTTAAGAAATACCTTGATATGAGATTCCCATATACTTGGATCGTCGACAACAACTCTTTTTTTTTTTCACATTATCCCAACCAAATTCGGATTGAGAAATGAGTTTGTGAAAACTACCATACTGTTTTTTCAGTTTGTTTACCTTATTCCTCAGCTGTACCATGATAAATTGGAATCTTGTCTATCTACTGAGTTCAGACTGTACATTCCTCCACCCCGCTTTGTTGAAAGTGGAAGAGGTGCGGTTTCCCTTTTTGACCTCATCCACCAATAAACCGATAAGTATATTGGTTACAGACTCCATCCACTTTGCATTGAAAAAGTGTCTCTCAGATGCCATTGAATTTTCGACCGGTTGAGCATCACATGAGTTATGAATTAAATCAATAACATAAAACTGTAAGAACTACACGCCATACACAAAATCAGCATGGTAACCTATATGGATCTGTATACCCTATCCTATTTTGTGCATGTTCCAACTAAATTATAAGATCTCTATGATTAAGACAGTGAAAAAAGAAGCCGAAAGGCCAGCCTTAACGTGCAGATGACTGTTTCCAAAGCCAACAAATTGCGATTTATGTGGCAGGGACTGGCAAATTCCGGATAGAGCAAGGGAAAAAGAATGTCTTCGTGGATTGGCACCAGCAAGGCGGAACTTTGGATGGATCCACCGAAGTTTTCAAAGCATCAGCGTCGATAATGGATCCACCAACACTAGTATTGTTCACTTGGGAAGGAGACATCTAATTGAGATAGAGTGAGGATGTACCTAAAGTAAAGAAAAATTCAAGACAAGAAGCAATAAGGCAACAACTAAACATCACCCTTCATTCTTTACAAATCCATAACTTAAAGAGAAAAAATTGTAGCATTATAGCCATAAGATACCAAGGATCTCGCATAATGTATAATCCCCAACATTCATTTGGAACCAATTGATTCTAAAGCCACTTAATAATAGAAGCTCTATGACATTCTCGATGAATTTGAAAATGTGAGCAGCCAATTCAGCAAGATATCAAAACACTATGGAATAATAGAAATTTCAAAAACAACAGTTATCGCTCACAAGATGACTACCGATAGACTCAGAAATGCTTGCAGCATTGATTACAAGCTAGACTTAACTAAGCGCAGAGAAGCAAGTGAGCAAACGCTCGTTGCTCTGCTCGCTAGCTGCTGCTCATGCTCGTTGCTTTGCTCGCTTGAGCGAGCAGACGCTCGCTGCTTTGCTCGCTTGAACGTGAGCAGAGCAAGGTTCGCTGCTCTACTCGCTCGAGCAAAGAAGCAAGCGAGCAGATGCTCACTGCTGCTCATGCTCGAGCGAGCAGACGCTCGCTGCTATACTTGCTCGAGCGTGAGCAGCGAGTAGAGCAGGGCTCGCTGCTCTGCTTGCTCGAGCGTGAGGAGCAGTGAGCGAGCAAACGCTCGTAGCTCGCTTTAGCGTGAGCAGCGAGTAGAGCAGGGCTTGTTGCTCTACTTGCTCAAGCAGAGAAGCAAGCGAGCAGACGCTCGTTGCTCTGCTTGCTCGCAGCTCAAGCAGGGCTTGCTGCTTTACTTGCTTGAGTAGAGAAGCAAGCGAGCAGACGCTCGCTGCTGCTCACGCTCGAGCGAGCTACGAGCGAGCAGAGCAGTGACCGTCTGCTCGCTCGAGTAGAGAAGCAAGTGAGCAGATGCTCGCTGAGAGCAGCGAGTGAGCAAACGAGCCACTGCTGCAGATCTGGCGAGCAATGGTGCCCTGCTCGCCCAAATCTGCGAGACTCGCTCGATCAAGCATCTCGCAGATCTGGGTAAGTGCTGGCTCAAGTGAGCCCTCACGCTCGAGCTCCGAGCAACCATCTCTAAGATCTGCGAGGGCCTTGTCAATCGGTGAAGGAGGAGCAGTGAGCAGGTTTACCTGGTGAAGGAGCAGTGGCTGTTGGCGTCGGAGAGGACGACGGTGGACAAACCGGATGATCTCGAGACGAGGCGGCTGTCGGCGCCAGAGAGTGGGAGGCATCGGAGAAGACGACGGTGGAGAAGATGCAGGAGGAGAGACGGTGTTCGAACAGCTGAGCAAGAAATAGAAAAGAAACACGAGAGCTTATGTTTTTTTCTTTCCTTTTTTGTTCTTCAAATGTGTTTCAGAAATAAGAAACATAATTTTTTTTTTTGTTTCTTATTTCTATTCCACATTTGTTTCTTGGAACAAAAAAAAATAAAAAAAGGAACAGAAACGCGGCCAAACGCGTTTCTGTTCCTTTTTTGTTCCCAGGAACAAAAAAAACAAAAAAGTTGTTTAAAAACAGAAAAAAGAAACGAAAACAAATTCAGCCATTGAGTCTCAAGGAAGCCATGCTTGGATGTGGATGGGTCAAGGAGATAAGTATGTGGAAGATCAAGGCTTGTGGCCTCGTCCATCTCTCTCTTCCTCTCCAAGGCTGCATCCATCGCCCCTCTCCCCTCTATTTTGTGCTACTCGACGCCCTCAACTAGCAGGAGAGAATTTTTTGTTGACCCCACAAGCCACCGAAAGCAACCACACCACCGCACGCCCACTAGAGCAGCCAGCTCGCCGTTGCGTGTCCGCTCGTCCGTGTTGCCTGTCCGCGCGTCCCAGCCCGTCATTCGCCTATGTTCGTGCGTCCCAAGAGCTTTTCCGATCAGCTTAGGTTGCTGTGAGCCTTGTCCGACCATGGTGAGTGCCCACCAAGGCCCGGTTTAGCCTTTGCCACCTTCTTCGATCCATTCCCACCCTTAACCAGCTTTGTTGGTCTTTGTTTTAGCTAAGCACAGCAGTGAACAGAGAGGGTTTCTAGCACTGTTCCGGGCCCATTTTGAGGTGGTCCTGAGCCTCGGTTGCTAGGCCCGCCTTGAGGAAAATCGAGTCCCACGACGTTCCCGTCGTTTTACACCAAACCGCTTGTTAAACAAGTGAGTTTTACTCACTAAACTCCGCTTAGTAGGCTAATGATGCTTATGGGTTGTTTAGATTTAATTAAGTGTGATTAGGTGAATAGATTAGAGTAGAGCAATTAATTTAGTGCATTGTCGATGCATGTTAGGTGGTTAGATAGTGTCATTAGTGAGTAGACTCGAGCTATTATTTATTTAACAAATTTTGAAATTTTTCCGAGTCCATTTCAGCATCCAATTAGGCTTTATGGGCCTAAGTTGGATTTATTGCATTTATAATATTTTATGTAATTATTTATTTTTATTTTTTTTGAAATTAGGTTGGGATAGCCGACGACCAGAATTTTATGCTGGTTATCATGGTGCAATTTATTTATTTATTTGAGCTCTAAATTGTGCTGAATCGATTTAATTGTGATTTTAGGATTTTATTCCTACATTAATTAAATTTGGTAATTAATTGGAAAATTACTAAGCGTCAGTTTACGACATCAAGAATATATTATGGGCTGTTGAAACTAGAGAGATGTTCAAAAAGTGAAATTATGATATTTTGGCTATGACCAACCATATACCCACACACGGTTATTTTTATCGGATATGATAAAAATGAATAATTGATTGAATGGTTTGAATGTTATACTATATTAGCCTATGGGCAATATGTTAGATTGCGAGTAGTATACCAATATGCTATATCAATCTATGGGCTTTGATATATCAGCTTAGCGAGAATAATATACCTAATCAACTTAATGAGAGCAATATGATCGGCTTAGAGAAAGCATTATTAGTGTGCTATATCAACTCAAGGGTTGAATATGCCGGCTTAGTGAGAGCAGTACACTATTTATCAGCTTAGTGAGAGTTGTACTATCTATTTATCAACCTAGAGTGAACAATCCTATCATGGGTAGACTTATATATAGTATTGAATGTACCGACCAGAGGAAGGTCGCGATGACATGTAACCGATTTAGTCGATTGATCAATGGTTCGATTTGATTGGGTGAATTGATGTGGTTTGTGTATATTTAATATATATTGACTTGCAGGATGGAACTGAGGCAAATGTAAGTCCTCTGATCTGTGTTGTGCTTAGGCATCCCTTAGGGCGTATTAACTTTTAATCGGGTCTTAGGAGGGTAGAACTTGCTGAGACATAATCTCACCCCGTTGTAGGACAATATTTCAGGTCCATAGATGGCAGCACCTCCCCTCCTCTCATGCATTTTAGTATACCGGAGGAGGTCACCGAAGTAGGCTATCATATTCCGATACACCCTCACCCTGAAGGATTGGAGTATGTGATGATAAAATCCATTGTTTGGGTCGATGTGGGTGAACCCGAGAAGGTACCTCATAGGTACCGGTCATGGTATTGTCACTATCATGATGGGTGAAAGGAGGGTCCTGTGCTAGAGGCTGATGTACCTTGGTATGTTTTAGAGGTTGCACTTAGGAAGGGCATAGCGGATCTTGAGGGTGGATCAGTAGTGGATGCCAAGGATCTCAATCTTGAATGTGATTCTAATTTTCCAGTGTACTCAGCCAAAGCCGCCAACTGGAGCAAGGAAGAATGGGAGATCGAAGAGGACAATGAGGTGGAGCAAGAAGAATTTAGCGATGATGAGTAGTTGGAGTTGTAGACCCCTCTCTGTTTGAGAACCCGACGTTATGTGTGTTTATATACTTGGACCAACTTGTATAATATATAACCAGTTGTGTTATGTATATATATAAGTGTGGTTGTGTGGTTTTGAAATTTTATGATCATGCTTTTCTATCCCATTGTTTTATTGTTTAGAGATTTATATCTGTTTCCGCATGCATATATTAAAATGAATAGGTCGGCAATGCATCCTGGGACATCGCTATTAAATCGACTAATGAGGGATGGGCACGTGCTCGGAAGATCGGAGCATGATAGGAGTTGCCTGAGATACAATTCTCATCATTCACTAACTAGATGGTGATTCTTCTTTAAAAAAGAAGGGTATGTTGCATGAATCTCGTTTATATACTAAATTGAATATGAAATATGGATCCGATTGAACTCATTTTTCAATAAAAAAGATCATCTATTATTTATGTTTGAACATAAAACTAGCATATAGAAATTATTCTTGAGAATCTTAATACTTAACATTTCTCTAGCCTTTTTTTCTGTTTTTCAAATTTCTCCGGCCTAATAAGTCTCCACCAAACTAATGTAAAATTAACCGGATCATAATAGTATCACGATGCATTCAAATGTCTCGTCTATCATAAATATCATATGAATACATATAATTATTGACAAAGAGTCCAAATGGAAGATCTGTATTTTAATTGATCATAAACTTATAATCTATTTATTTCGTGAAAAATAGATGATTTAGAAAATTAATTTTTTGTATTGCTTAAAATAATCAGTCAATAAACATTTAATTATTATTATTATTATTATTATTAATTTATGTCTAAATATTTTTTTGAACAATAAAAATATTTTTCATTCCTTCATTTCCATAGATAATTTAAACAATTATTTTTAAAAAATTATGTTATAAATCATTTATTTTTCAAAAAATAAATGCACTCTTGGAGCCTCAACGTACCAGCAAATTTCAGAATGGCTAAATCCTTATCATGAAATGAGGAGTACAAGTCAACAACCCTGATATATGGAGTTGAAAGAGGACTTCTTTCCTTTAGAACATAATTAAGCAGCAAATGACCTAGTACCTGGTTAGTGAAGCCGACACCCAATCCGAGCAAGATACGCCCGAGGATGAGCATGGCTATGTTGGCAGCTCCGCCATTGATGGCTGCCCCGGCAAGGAAGGTGAAACCACCAAGAACCATTATGTTTCTCCGACCAAATGCCGCAGTGAGGCGGCTTGCCCAGAGGGACGAACCCAACCCCGCGATGTAGAGTGAGGACGTGAACGCCGTCAAGACTTGGCTGTCATAAATGCAGTACACATTTGTTTTGGCCTCGGTGGCTTTCCTTAGTACCGATGGGAAGAATTTCTTCAAGAAGGGAGCCATTGTAGTGACACCCCCTACACAAAGAAATTGCAAATTTGCACCATGTATATATTAGTACACTAAAATGTAGTTCGCTCTGTTTTGGATCCGTATTCCCTTAATGATCGTAATGAATCTCATCAAAAGAAACAGTGAAGAGCATTATCCTCACACACGCAATTCTTGCATAAACTTTTGCATTGACTAGGTACTAAATGTCCTCACATGAGGCCCAAAATCGATGTCAAGGCTTGCGCACATAGGAGATGGTTGCATTACATGATTAAATTTACTCGTGCATATAAATTGACTAATTGGCATAAATGAATTGAAGAGTTTATACCGCAACTGAGGAATAAAGTCTAATTTTCCGTTTATAGAATGTATAATTTATTTTCCCATTTTATAGAAAGTTTAGATTACGTAGTAGCAGTTACTCGAAACAAAACATAGTTAAGTATCCAAATTAGAAATCTACTCATGTGAAAACAACATTGTTGGTGTTTTCTAAACAGGTTCATCTTCAATAAGTTCGTAGATTTTCATTTTTGGTCGATCCCTATTGGGAAAATACATAAACCAATAAAGAGGTGGAAATAGTGCGAGCCTAAAATTAATGTCATTAAAGGTGCAAATGATAATCATTCCGTCTAAAAGTTGATAATAGATTTTTCTATTTCTATTTCTGGATGAGTTTCTAAGCAAAAATACGTTTAATAACGATACAAATTTTTTTATTATTATTTGATAACAACACAAAATTTATCCCTTCCAAGCAAAGGCGACGGTGAGAACCAGTGGCGGGAGGGGGCCACAGCGGGTGCATCGCGTGTGGCGAGTGGGAGGGCGACGAGCGGCAACAGGTGGACGGCTGGCTAGTAGTGAGGGCAAGTGATGAGAAGAGTTTTATTTCTTATTTTTGTTCCAGAAATAGAGACATAAAATTTTTACTTCTCGTTTCTTTCTCAAACCTATTTTTGGAAAAATAGTTTATTCTTAAAATAGAAAATAACATTGCGTTATTAAGTGGATTTCTGTTCTAAACTTGTTTCTGGAAAAAATAATTTTGAAATAGAAATAGAATATTTATCATGTGTGCCCCAAATGGCTGATGTGATTGAGCCCGCCGATGATTATTTTTTTATTTTATTTTCCATAGTTACAAATAAGGAGAAAACTTATTAGATCCTAATGCAACCTATATAAGAACCTCTCAAGGTGGAAAACTGTTATAGTATTTTCTATAAAAGAAATAATTGGGTAATGGTCTTTAATTTACTGTGAGAATAATAATTTATTTTCGATCACAAAAAAAAATAAAATAAATAATTATACAATATTGTAGAGTGAATTCCTTCAAGAATTTGTAGTTCACAACAAATTATTATTTTTATAGTAGCGGAAAAACTATTATGCTACCGAAGCCCTTTGCATAATTCATGAATGAAGATTGTTTCCATTATCCATAATTACAAATAAGGAAAAATCTGATCAGATTTTGATGGCAACCTACGTAAGAGCCTCCTCAAGATGGAAAACAACTCTAGCACTTTCCAGAAATAGCCAACGATAATTGTTTTCATTTTCCATAATTATAAATAAAGAAAAATCTTACCAGATGTTGATGGGCAACCTATAGGCACAAACATACTATACTCACTGTCTAAATCAAGTGATTGTGCAAAATTTTAAAAATATTTGAGATTAGTTAAACAAAACAGCACTAGCTCACCCTCTTCTCTCTATCTATTCAAATGCAAAGCGAAGATGGACGTGTAAGCCTTTTAATTTTTCAGCATCTACTTGAAGCAAAAACAACGTGCGAAGTCGTATCGAGTCCGTTTCATGGATGTCATTTTCTGCATCTACTCCAAGCAAAAATAACGTGCGAAGTCCTATCGAGTCCATTTCATGGATGTCATTTTCTGCATCTACTTGAAGCAAAAATAACGTGCGAAGTCGTATCGAGTCCGTTTCATGGATGTCATTTTCTGCGTGTACTGGAGCTGAAACTACAAAGATGTTGACGGAGGATGTCGGAGCTTCGATGATGATGAGGCATGGGGGATGAATTTTGATGTTTTCACGCATTAATTGCTCGAAGAAGACGTGATGATTCGCGTGCCGATGGAGGACGACGGAGCATTACGCCGTTTTCACGGAAGAAACTGGACAGAGGAGAGGAGGCATAAGACGCACTTGCACCTGAAATCCCGATATCGTACTCGAAGATGAGCCTGTTGGGAAAATATGCTTTGAATTGGGTTGAACAATGAAGTCGAATCGTTAGAGTACTCAAGTCGGATTTTGAGGCGTGATATCACTTTCTTTAAAGATTTATTTTCCCCACAACGTTGCTAATTGTCACCGGCAAATTTCCTCCAGGATACAACAAAGTCTCAAATGAGAATACTAAATAACAATTCTAGTATTTCTCTAGGGTCTCTCATGGAAAACAATTAAAAACAATGGCTATATTTTCTTTCGAAAGAAGACGAAAATGGAAGAAGATATATATATTTAATCTCAAAACAAATGTACTTATATATGTCTTTCGAATAAATGCAACTCTTCAAAAGATTGCAAAAGAATACAACCTTTTGGAAAATGTTGTAAAATGAACAAGTATGTCTCAAAGGTTACGTTGAAAAGACATAAGAAATTCGAAATTAAATAAATAAAAAAATAATTGTAACTTTTTGTGAACAGTCGCACTGTTTCAACAAGACTTTGTAATTATTTTTTTATAGAAATAAATCCAAATTTTCAATAAATAAAAATAATGATCGTTAGTTAGTGCCAAATCTCGTCCATGTGCTCACTCACATCTTTTCAATGTGGGACAGCTTATTATGCTGGTGTAGCTTTTCATAGTTGGTGATCCAAGTCTCTGGAAGGAGCTTGGCCAACGTATCCTTTGGGATCTGTCGGGGGACATGGATGCAGGATACTTGATCATTCTGCATGGAGATGAACAACGCATCTTCATTACCATTGTTGAAGTTGAGATCGAGAGCATGGTTCTGAACTCGATAAACCATTTGGTAATGTAGGGTTGCAGCTACAGATTCAGCGGTTTGAGGGGCTCCAGTGAGCTGTACTTGAACTTTTAGAAAAGAGAGAAGTTGGGGGTCTGAAAGAGCGATGTTGAAGTTTGGATACAGAGTCACAAAGACTGTTCCGGCATTTAGAGTGGTTTGAACAGTACCGATGCAAGCATGCTGGTATTGTAGAAACCTGGTATCTAACAACGCGATTCTTGCCACTACTGGCAAGCCTTTACGACCATGGAAGGTGAGAGCAAGTCGAACAGCTCCATAGTGAACACGAGAATATCCCTGTTGAACCCATTGTCTAGGAAATTCTGGAGGGATCTGAAGAGTAACAAAGTACTCCTTTTCAGTAGCAGGGATGGGATGCTGGTCAAACTTGGAGGACTGAACGTACTCCTTTACTTGCTTCGGGGTTTGGTGAATCAATTGACGAATGGAGCGGATAGGTGAGAAAGATGAGGTGGGTTTAGCAAAAGCTGAATAGGGGTTCATAAGAGGGAGCTGGGTTTCTGAGATCTTGGTTTCATCACTAAGAGAGACTTCGTAGAGATAATCTATCTTAGAAGTATTTGAAACACGAAATTCTGAGAGAGCTGAGGAGGAAGAAGAAGAAGGAGCAAAAGAAATGGGTGCTTCGAGAATTTCTAGATCTGTCATGGTGTGTGAAGATCTTCTTAGCACTGGATTCACCTATCAAGCGCATGGAATGGATAATATCAAAAACGAAACCGTGGCTCTGATACCATGAATGGACCTAGACTTAGGATCAGGGAAGGAGAGTAAATTTCCTGCAGGTATGCATCCCACATTAGGCGAACAACTCCCGTTCAAGCCCTTCAGGGACAGCCTTTTAGCAGAAAACCACTCAGCCCTTTAATCCAGAGCCTAGAGACACTCAGAAGATGCCAAGATGGAAACGTTTCTAATCTACCCAAGCTGCATTTCTCGAAGGATCCTACCAGGCTGGAGAAGAAGAGGGATTTAGAAAGCCATAGAGGTTTTTCACAAACCATAGAGGTTTTTCACAAAGCACACTCTTTACTTTAGGGGACTCTGCCCAAAACGATACAACAACAAAGCCTTATATAGGCAAATAAAGGTAAACAAGGACACACATGGACCAACTCACGGGTCCAGAAACAAACAGAGGCACTGAAAGCTTTCGGGAGGGAATTATTCGCACACTATGAACAGTAACTGTACTGTGAACAGTACATTCCCTAGTCTAGTGCTACAGTAAAAGTGAACAGTACTTTGCTACAGTGAATTTGTACGGACTCAACGATCTCGTCCGTCACGAGCATTGTAGCTACATACTGAGTCGTCATCTGAACTGTCTTCTAGGAGATGTGCTTCATACTTTTGTTGGAGGGCTTCAAGGTCTTGAGGCGAAAGAATCTGGTTCAGCCTTTGGGATGAGGATGCTTCATGAGCCCAATGGGATGCTTCTTCTTCTGCCCAGTTAGTATTTTCACTTGTAGTGTTGGCAGGAATATCTGGCATGCTTGGCTGAGGCCAATTGGATGGTTGTGCATAGAAGGATGTATCCATGTTTTGGAATGAGGATGAAGATCCCTGTTCGTAGGGATTCTGGGACAAAGGACCTCCAAAGCGTGCATAGGGGTCTTGAGTGGACTGGACAATGTCATCTTCATTTGTCATTTCATGCTCTTGGGACGATGCAGCTTGCCTGTATTGCTCGAGTGCGTCCTTAGCTCCAGGTGCTAGGTCATAATGATCCCACGTAGTGGGTACATTATTCCAGATATCTGTAGGAATGGTCTTGTTTTCTTGGCATAGAATTCTCTGAAGTTCTCGGTATTCATGTTCACAGGATCTAACAGATCTTGGATAAGATTTGTGAATCCTGGCTTCTCAGTTGTTTGAGTGAGGTTTATAGGCTGTGGTTCCTATTTCGAGTGGTGCATCGAGAATACCGCCGTTATTTCTAAAAAAATTCCATGGACGTCTGAAAAACAAGATGGTGTGAACTTCAGGATTCGGTGTCATGGTTCTTAGTTCTTTTTCTAAGTCCTGTCTCCGACATGTAGGATGATAGAACCAGTTTAGAAAATCTAAAAGATTTCTATCACATTCTTTTTCGACGTTTCTTCCGAGCATGAATATCCTGGTGAGATTGGCAATGAATCTTCTGGTGGGAATTTCAATGGCTATCAAGTACTTATTGGTTAAGTACCATAATAGCGTTTTGAGCTGATCAGGGAAATCATCTTCCTTCCAGATAAGAGGATGAATAAAAGGATAATTCAAGTTTAACCCGAAAGGATAAAGAATCGAACCTTCATTGAATCTGAAAAGGTCTGTGTGGCATTCCCACATGAGGTTCTCCATGTTCTCAGTAAGACTGTCATTCTGGATTTGCTGAATAATCTCCTGGGGATATTTCTGGGTTGGCGAATCTTTAATTTTCTCAATTTTGTATTTGACGCCATAATGGAGCTTATGAAAGGCAGGCCTTTTGATGTACATGTTGATCTCAGCTGGTGCTTTGGGTCTTGACAAAAAGTCAGCAAGGACATTCTTTTTCCCAGGAATATGTTTGGTTTCAAAAGAGTATTTTGAAAACCATTCAGCCCATCGAAGCAGTTGAGGGTTTGGAATCTGTTTCTGTTTAAACTTGGTCATCTGAGGGAAAGATGCCATGTCTAGTTCGACCAGAAAGTGATGGCCGATAAGATGAAATTCAAACCTTTTAATTCCATTTTTGACTGCTAGGATTTCTTTAAAAGTGGAATGGTAATGCATTTCAGCCTGGGAAAACTTTCCACTCTTGTAGGCACAAACGTGTTTCTTACCATCAATTTCTTCGAATAGGACGGCTGCCCAGTATTCATCACTGGCGTCAGTTTGAAGAATTCTTTTGCCTGTTGATGGTATTTGTAATGGTGGGAGATTCTGCATAATCTCCTTAAGCTCAGCAACAGCTTTAGTCTGGATTTTTCCCCAAGGCGGGGAATTCTTTTTCAGCATGGATTGCAAAGGAATCAGCAGCTTTGCAATGTGTGGGACAAAAACCCTGAGATAATTAATTATCCCAAGAAATTGCTGAACCTGTTTTGTTGTGAAGTTATCTTCAGGAAACTTCAGTAGTTCTTGAGCAATATGTGGCCCTGGATAGTATGTACCTTTGTTGAGGTGCATACCAAGAAATTCAATTTCTATTTGGGCTATATTCATTTTCCTTTGAGAAAGCATAATGCCATGCTTTTTCACGATTTCTGCAAATTTCTCAAGGAGTTGGCAGTGGCTCTGTTCATCAGGACTGTAGAGCAAAATATCATCGATGTACACTGCTGCAGTTGACAATATGGGTTGGAAAATGCGACACATGGCCTTTTGGAAAAGGGATGGGGCAACTTTTAAGCCAAAAGGAAGAACTTTCCACTGGAAGTGCTGGTTTGGGATACAGAATCCTGTTTTGGTTCTGTCTTCAGGATGAATACCCAATTGCCAAAATCCAGCTTTGAGGTCGAATTTGGAATAGATATGGCCCTTAGTTAAGCCACTAAAGAGAGAATCTCTGGATGGTAAATGGAACTTATCATCTTGGAGAAAAAGATTAAGAGGTTGGTAGTTAATTACCAGTCTCATTTTTCCTCTGTTCTGCCCGGCGCGCTTATTGACATAAAAGGCTTCACAAGCCCATTGAGAATCAGAAACTTCAATAAGGCCTTGCTGTAATAGTTCTGAGCATTCCCTTTGAGCTAAAGCCAAATGTTCTGGCTTCATTCCCGCATGACTCGCCTTTGTTGGGTTGATGTCTTCATTTTTTTTTAAGGGGAGACGAACAAAGAATTCTGGATTTTCCCATAAAGGATGAGAACATTTTTGAGCGAATTCTGAGTGGGATTCCGAACAAGATTCTAATAGCTTTTGCATGATTGGATCTAACAAACTCATTTGGATGGAAAAGAGTCTCTGAATATCAACAAACTCAGAGAATTGATTTTTGTATCTAAGACCCTTTCCAGGAATGATGCGGAGTTGAGAGATTTGAGTCATGATGTCCCACCCAATTAGCAAATCTTTATTGGGGAGGTTTGATCCAAAGATTTTTGCCTTTATGGAGCACTCGGGGGAAGAAGCTGGACGAATGCGGAGTAGTTCGACACTTGTGGAGAAAGTATCTCCAGAGGCGGAGTTGAAGTATCGGATATGGGGAGTCCAATACTCTTCAGGCAGAACTTTAGTGTCCAGAATGGAGCAACTTGCTCCAGTATCAATGAGAGCAATAACATTGATAGGTTTGGCGAACTTTGAGGTGAAGATTTTTACAGGGAAATGGGGACAGTGAGTTTGACTTGAGAATATGTCAGGATTTGGTTCTGAGGATGTGGGGGATATGTGAAAAATGTCTTCAGATTCTGACTCGTCAGACTCGGTCTCATTGGAAGATTGGTAAAAGGGGATGACACAAAGCGTTTGCTCTGTTGGTTCTTCGTCAGCAGAGAATAAGGATTCAATGTCATCATTTTCAAGGGACATACCTGTTTCACATTCAATCAGATGATTCTGACCTTTTTTCGCCTGAGGACAATTTTTGGCAAAATGTCCTTTCTTGTTGCAAATGTAGCAACGGCTTGATTTCTTATGGCCTGTGTGGTCTTTTCTCTTGCGTAGGTATCGCCATTTCTTCTTTTTCCGGAAATGCTTGGATCCATGCTTGGATTTTTTAATCGAGTACTTCTTGTAGTGCTTTTTCTTCCGGGAATAATGGCCACAAGTACCATCACAATCTTGTTTGGAGCATTTGATTTTTAACTTCTGATGGGAACAGGCTGATTCAAGACGCTTGTCATCTGTGATGTATGTTTGGACCATTCGACGCTTTAAGCATAATTCTTCAAGGCATAGATGGACTTCTTGCTGAAGTTCTCCCGTGGGAACGTCTTGTATCCTTCTTTGCTTTCCAAAGAAAGATCTTTCAACCATCTGTGATAGCTCTTTAGGAATAGAAGTGATGAAGACGTGCTTTAGATTTGGATCTGCTCCAATCTGGTAGAAGAGCTGAAGCATTAATCGATAATGCTTATCAAGATGCTTTTTCTGAAGGGAGCAGCATATTCTTTCGAAGAATTCTCTTCTTTTTAGCTCTTTGAGATCTCCGGGTGTTCCCACAAAAACATGGTATAGGTAAATAAGGGCATGACTGTAATTTGGTGACAACAGAAACGTAAGCTGGTCTTGTTCTGTGAGTGATTGCCACCAAAATTTAAGGCTCCCTGTGAACCTTGTAACAAAATTGTAAAGGACATCATTCATATCATGGTTGGTGATGGACTGTGTACTTAACCAAGTATGAAACTCTTCAAGTCTATGTGGCCATTTTGAATAAGGAATATCGTCAATGGAGAAGAATTGTTTTGATGCCATGGACACATGCCTGGCAGAATTGGTTCTAGTGGGATTACTTGTCTGTCCGAATTCTGGATCAGAATAGTTTGATTCCATTCCATAGTCTGAAAGAGTGTCAGCCATGAATATTTGCGAAGTTGGTGGAATGGTAGGGGGAGAATCGATTATTTGGTCTGAGAAGGAAGAATAAGAAGAAGAAAGAGATACTGAATTTGATGTAGTATCAGAAGTTTGTTCAGTGAACAGAATCTGTGTCTCCGGGACTGGTGGATCAGGCTCAGGCTGTTGGGTAATAGGATCAACTTGCTTACCCAAATCCTTCAAAAAGGATTCCAATGGATTTGATAACATCATCTGGTCTGGCCTTTCTCTTATGACAAGTGAGCTTGATTCTGTAGGTGGTGTCTTCTCTTTCCCCTTTTCTTTTTTCAAAGCTTTGAGACGGCTTCGTATATCTGATTCTTTTCTGGAAGGATCTTGTGGAATATTGGCAAAAACAGACACTTGTGGTGTTGGGGATGTATACCCAGTTTGAACAGGGGGTGCCAATGGATCGAAAGGTCTGAATCTTCCTTCTTCAAGAAGTTGAATTTGCTTCTTGAGTTTGTCTATTTTTGGTTTTGGACTTTCAAGATAATGGTACCCAATATGTTGTCCTGATTCCAAGGCTTGAAGCCTTTTCTGGAACTCAGAAAGTATCTTCTTGGTACCTTCATCGTATCTTCGGAGATCTTATTGCACATTTCCAATCTTGGAATCAATAGCCTTAAAGGCATTATTCTGTGCTAACGAGTCTCGATTGCCGATTTAGAACGGCTTCGGCGGCGGGGTTTTCTTCTGTCTTCCATGTTCGTCTACGTCTGTGGGAGTAGGTATTTTGGGAACATGGCGATATCTACCATGTGGATCAATAAACTCTTCTGTAGCAGGGAACGAGAGTTTAGAACTTTCCTTGACAAGAGGAGGAAAATCAGTATCTTGGAACATGGCAATAGAAGAAGTGGGTAGCGTTTCTGCTGGAACTTCGAGGGGGTAAGAGTGTTTCTTAGCCCACTTGAGGATTGGCTTATAGAATGGAGAGAGAGCTTGCTTTTTCTGGGGAGGGGAAGGTGGAGGTGATGCTGGTGGATCTGGCGAGGTTCGAGATGTAGTACTGAACTCTGGTGGTGGAGGTGGTGCATAAGATACCATGAACTGGTATTTATCACACTCACCAAGAGTATCTACGGAGGAATCTCCGTCTAAGTACCTCTGATACATCTTGTCCTTGGGCTTTTTCCGTCGTGGAGGAGATCTTGCATGAGGATCTACCTCGTCAGGAGAATTTATACAGTGGGAGCACTGGCAAAAAGGATCCCAAAAACAATGACCATAATTGTCTTTATAGTAATGAACAGGATGTCCATCACCATCGAAATGTCGGACATGCTTCTTTGGGTCTAGTTCGGAAATAGATGCAGGAATACATGGTTCGATCATGAGAATGGTCTGGAAGATGGAGGGACCTTCTTCCTTTTCCTTGCCAAATTTGATGGAAACAGTTCCATCTTTTTTCCGTACGAATTCTGAGTCTGTGGACTGGAACGGCTTATTATGCTGGTGTAGCTTTTCATAGTTGGTGATCCAAGTCTCTGGAAGGAGCTTGGCCAACGTATCCTTTGGGATCTGTCGGGGGACATGGATGCAGGATGCTTGATCATTCTGCATGGAGATGAACAACGCATCTTCATTACCATTGTTGAAGTTGAGATCGAGAGCATGGTTCTGAACTCGATAAACCATTTGGTAATGTAGGGTTGTAGCTACAGATTCAGCGGTTTGAGGGGCTCCAGTGAGCTGTACTTGAACTTTTAGAAAAGAGAGAAGTTTGGGGTCTGAAAGAGCGATGTTGAAGTTTGGATACAGAGTCACAAAGACTGTTCCGGCATTTAGAGTGGTTTGAACAGTACCGATGCAAGCATGCTGGTATTGTAGAAACCTGGTATCTAACAACACGATTCTTGCCACTACTGGCAAGCCTTTACGACCATGGAAGGTGAGAGCAAGTCGAACAGCTCCATAGTGAACATGAGAATATCCCTGTTGAACCCATTGTCTGGGAAATTCTGGAGGGATCTAAAGAGTAACAAAGTACTCCTTTTCAGTAGCAGGGATGGGATGCTGGTCGAACTTGGAGGACTGAACGTACTCCTTTACTTGCTTCGGGGTTTGGTGAATCAATTGACGAATGGAGCGGATAGGTGAGAAAGATGAGGTGGGTTTAGCAAAAGCTGAATAGGGGTTCATAGGAGGGAGCTGGGTTTCTGAGATCTTGGTTTTATCACTAAGAGAGACTTCGTAGAGATAATCTATCTTAGAAGCATTATAAACAAATTACCAACAGAGCCCACTCGTCGCGGCCATGACGCAAGTGATCACCACCGACAGCGTTATCCTAGCGCTGGGGCCATCCAGGTTGCCTCTATCGACGGCCAACCCTCCACCCACCATCTCTTTTGAGAATAATAAGATCTTTCAATCACATGAACATGATATCAAATCAATAAATATAGCATACCCAAATAAAATGAAGCAATCATTGATCGAATGAGAGAGAATATGTCTTCTTGTGAGTATGAATCTTCATCACTTTGTCCTCTATGATGGTTGTGATGAGTGTGTATTTTTTTTTTTCTCAATGATTTTTTTGGAAATAGCGGAGTCGTGATAATGGGATGCAACCATTCTCTACCAAAGCAAGACCGCATATAGAGGGAATGGTGGGATCAACCCTAAAGTTGCCAAATCTCAACTTTCCATTAAGGTTTAATATATAGATTCTATATGCCTAACTAGATGTCACAAATACATTACCCATAATATATTAAATTAAATTGGTTCATATCAAATGTTAAACAATTGACTTGATAAGTCACATAAATGGGTTGGACCTCGTTAGGTCCAACATTCTGCCACTTAGCCAAAGGCTCTATTATCGATCTAGTTCACAAAACACAACATAATCAAGCATATAGAACAACTCTTAAGTAAAGTCATGCCTTACATTTATACAGAAAAGAAATGGAGCCAGTAACCATGTTCCTATGCCACGGTACATTCTTTAGTTACTATCTCAGCACAAATATTAAACACAACATTTAATGGTTTACTAGTCATGAACTATAACATTTCATAATATAAATATGTTCATGAGGTCCATACATAATTTTTTGTTTCAAAAAGCTTTAAAGGTGATAAATCCATATGTCAAAACCATGATCTAAACTAAAGGCTATTAACCAAACCCATACTAGCAACATGTTCTCAAAAGAGATTGGGTGGTAAGCCTTTCGTCATAGGATCCGCTAAGATGGCTTTAGTACTAATATACTGAATGGACATAATTTGATTTTAGACTATTTCTCTCACAACTAGATACTTAATGTCAATGTGTTTGGATACACCACTCCGCTTGTTGTTCTTCAAGAAGAAAATAGTAACCTGATTGTTATAGTGAATCTTTAGTGGTCTCGAAATAGTATCAACTACATTAAGCCCCATCATGAAGTTCCTCAACCATAAACTAGGAGAACTCGCGTCATGACATGCTACGAACTTAGCCTCCATAGTGGAAGATGTAGTTAAGAACTACTTTGCATTCTTCCATGAGATAGATTCTCCAATGAGCATAAAAATGTACCTTGATGTGGGTTTTTTGTGCCAGTATGCCTAGCATTAGAACCAAAATAACCAATAACCTCAAGGTTATCTATTCTTTTGTAGGTTGTTGGCACCATAATATTAGCTAACCATTTAATAATTAATTGCACAGAAAATTAGGGATTAATTTTTAACACCTAAACAAAAATATTATAATTAAATTGCATAGCATATAGTTTTAGGAGCATTTATTATATGATTTATATTTTATCTCAAGTAATTGCACTTTAGTAGATTGGTGGAGGATGGTTCTAAGCTTAAAATTGAATGGACTGCGCTCGCACAGTGGGGTAAAATTCAGCTACGGCTAGGGGTGTAGATGGCCGAAATTCATAGGATAAAAGGGCCTCAATTGGCCTAAATTAAGCTTGATTCAGCCAATTAAAAGTCTTATTAGGGATTGACCTTAGGTTATGAGAGCACATTACACTGAAAAAGCCTAGATTAAGCCCTTATAATCAAGATTAAACCTAGGTATTCGCAATATAAACATGTTTATGCCTCATCATTCGAGGTCGGCAAAACAATTATCAAAGCGCTAGAGAGATACACGCAAGCTCCGCCAAGCTTAGCCGAGACCCCCTACCGCGCCCTCATCTTCTTCGTGCCGAGCTGCTGCCCGAGCCAAGACACTAGCACCATAGCCATCTACCGTTCCAAGCTGCTGCCCTTGCTGCGAACAAGCCCCCACCGACGATGATCGAGTTGCGACCTCTCTTCCACTCAAGCCCTCAGCGACTTGCTACTATTTTGTACGTGTTGGTTTTATTTATTTGTATGATGATGGGCTTAAGGCCCGTCCGCCCATGTTGGGCCTAAAAGCTCGGCCCACAATATTAGGGCTCATGGATAGAGGGATATGATGAAAGGACACGTTTCTTTTTGGATGAGACATATATAAAGGGGAAAAGAGAGGGAGGAACTCACCTTTTGGTAGTACATACGTTCATCCTCCCTCTCTCCCTTCAAAAGAAAGAGCAAAGACAAAAGAGACGACACTCTCTTCCCTTCAAGACCAATTGACGTCATCGGATCGAACGGGATCAGTTTCTCTTCCTCATATCAGCGTTGGTGTTTAATATGTGGCTAACAAGGTACGTTCGATTCTGTGATGTGCCTTAGGATCGGTGATGCATGTGTTTTTCCCGGGCTCGTCTTCCGCACAAGTTTAGGGTTCGATTTAGTGTCGAATCCAGTTTTTGGGAATCCTTCGACAATCCCAACATTGGTTTCAGAGCCCTAATTTATGTTTTCCCGACCCCTTTCATGTTTATGGATGCTTTCTTATTGATTTTTTGTGAAATTAATCGGCTGACACCGATTGGGGCGGAAAAACCCGACACCCGAGCATTGGTCATCCATTTTTTCGAGTTTCTGTAAGTCGAAATCCATTTCTGATGGTGTTGGATGGAAGGTCTTGTCGAGACGAGCGTGACGAGTGGCGAAATGCCACCAAAGGTCGCCGGACGCGCCCCCACGCGTAGCCGGAACGAACCGGTGTCTTCGACGCGTGCAACGCACGCACCGATACGAAGACGCAGGTGCGTGCATCGCACGCACACGCAGAGCTGACGCGTGCACGTGCACGGGGGCTGCTGATGGCGCGTGCGCGTCACGCGCTAGCTGACGTCATCGTGACGTCAGCTGCACACGCGTGCCACACGTGCCGGTCGGTTTGCTTAACTAGTCCGACTGGTTCATCTGGTCCGACCAATTCGACTCGGCTCGTCCTGTTTGACCTGACCGCCCGTTAACCTTGACCCGGCTGACCATTGACCTGTTGACTTTGACCATTGACCCGAAAAAAAAAAAAGAAAAAGAAAGGAAAAATGATATGTTTCTTTTTCAATCATGTCTATGTGGGTTATAAGTAATCCATTTTTTGTTTTGCATTTGTTGCATGAATCATGAAAAATTATGTATTTTCCTTTATGTTCATTATGGATTATAAGTGATCTATTTTTAGTTCTACATTTGCTGTAGGAACTATGATGCGTTATGCACAGATATCTGCATTCTCGAGAACGGACGAAGGAAGTGCAAGACTTAAAAGGCTGATGACTGAATTAGCTAATTATCGGTGGTATGACGGTGATTTAGTATCACATGTGGTCATGGTCAATAAGATGATATAGAAAATCATCTGGAATGGTTATCTTATGCCGGATTTTGAGAAGGTGCCGGCCTTGATGAACACTCTTCTACCTGAATGGCAAGTAATGTTAGATCGCCTATTAGGAGATCAACGTGGTCCCGAGTTATAGGAGTCTAGTAGTAGCTTTTGTAAGAGAGTATTATAGGATTGAGTTAACCAAAACTTCAACTCTTAGATTGAGCGCTGCATGGCGCATAGTGAATGCGCCTTGGAGGTGACATGAAAGCTCTCCAAAAGTTTTTCATAGTTGGCAAATGTGCCTTTAAATTTCTTAGATATTTTAACTGATAGATTAGTAGGGACTTTCCTTATTTATTTCTTAGATTAGTTTGAGATGTTTTGGGTGTAAATATCTCTTTCTATGTTGATATTTTTTTCTATATATATTACTTAGTGTAGTTGATAGTTGTATTATGTGAAAACATTATTATTCTATTGGATGTCAAATATTATTTGCTTTCTGTTATTGTTGACTGTTGTGGATAGTTCATAGAAGTTTTTGTAACTTCATAGAATTTATTTTGCATAAGACAATTATATTAATAATAGTTTTAAGTTAGGATTTTTTTGAGGATGATTGGAAACATAATGACCTTTTGATTTTGAAACCTTACTTGAAATTGTTCATTGATATGATGCGTTTGTGCAAAATTGATGAATAAATGATATGTATTAATTATTCATGCATATATGTCTGATGTGTTTAGATCGATGATTTCAGCAACTAAGAACGCAATTGCTGATATGAACGGCAACAATTGTGAAATATTGAATATGAAGATTCAATATGTGCTGGAAAAGCAAGAAGCACTAAAAGCTCTTGGCCATGTTATGGAAGATCTTGAGGATGCCGTGTGCCACCTTGAGCTAGTAGAGGACTGCCTAACTGCATTTGAGTCGAAAATAGATATTTGCAATGCCGTTTCTAGCTCAGAAAGAGCTTTGAGCTCTAAGCGTAAGCATATTGATTCGTTCAATATGTGAGAATGCAAATGATCAAGTCCTTATTGCAAGAAATCAAGAGTTAACCAACACAATAGATGAAAACATCCTCAAGTAAAGAAAATGTCAAGGGTGAGGTGTTACAATTGTGACAAGAAAAGTCACTATGCTCGCAACTATTGTGATCCGAAAAAAGTAAACACCTCTTGTACATTTAAGAACTTTTATTATGTGTCAAATTCTGTATTATTGGCTGAATCCAATCCTTTGTGGACTGTAGATTCAGGAGCAACAGACCATATAGCGAAGGATAGAGGATCCTTCGTGGAATTCCGACGAGTACCAGCTGGAACTAAGTGGATCCATGTAGGAAATAACTCCAGAGCTGAAGTTAAAGGGATTGACACATGCCAATTGAACATGCATGGTGGACACACCTTATTCCTACATGATGTTCTATATGCTCCGGAGATTCGTCAAAATTTAATATCTGATTTGGTGTTTGTTAAGCTTGGTTTTAGTGTGAACTTCCGTAATAGCGGTGTAGATTTGTATTGGGATACAAATTACTATGGTTGTGGTCATTTATTAGATTGTTTTATTGTACTTAATGTTGACTGTGGTGATGTCAATATTTGTTATTCCCTTTTCACGTCTTCTACTTCATATGATAATGATGTGAATATGTGGCATGCTAAACTTGGTCATATTGGCCAATAACGTATGAATAGATTAGCCAAAGAGGGCTTGCTAGGCAACATTGAAAAAGTCAATTTGCCCATATGTGAGCATTACCTAGTAGAGAAAACGACAAGAAAACAATTTGGAAAATGTAAAAGAGTTTAATTTCCTCTGCATTTAATCCATTTTGACGTCTGTGGTCCAATGAATGTGAAAGGAAGGCATTGGGCTATTTATTTCATCACTTTTATAGATTATTATACTCGATTCGAATATGTCTATTTGATTTTTTATAAATCTGAAGCATTAAGTTGTTTTAAAAGGTTTATGAATTTGGTAGAAAATCAATTAGACAAGAAAATAAAAACATTGAGATCCGATCGAGGTCAAGAATATTTATCTGATGAGTTCAGAAAATTATGTGATAAAAAAGGAATAGAAAGACAATTGTCTATTCCATATACTCATCAACAAAATGGTGTTGCGGAAAGAAGAAATAGAACCCTACTAGAAATGGTTATGTCCATGATGTCGCATGTTAACTTACCTATCACTTTTTGGAGTGGAGCGTTGTTAATTGCTGCCTATATACTTAACCGAGTGCCTTCCAAATCAATTACTTTCACTCCATATAAGTTATGGACAGGTAGAAAATCGGACTTAAGTTTTCTTAAGCCATGGGGTTGTGTTGCCTATACTCATGAGCATTCTCACAAGTTTGAAAAATTGGGTCCCAGAGGAAATAAGAGTATTTTCATAAGATACTCCGAACACTCGAAAGGGTATGTGTTCATAGGTGAGCAGGAAAGTGAGAGTATAAGTAAATTTGAATCACGAGATGTCACATTCTTAGAGGATGAATCTCCTAAGAAGGGCGAAATATGGGAATATTACACCATATTTGAAACCTTGGATCAAGATAATGATATTAGTGGAATTTGTCCAAGTGGGAGTAATATGAGAAATGATGAATTGAATTCAACTCATTCTCAATTGCAACCACATGATGAGACAACATCATCATTATCTAATCCTAATGGGAGCATAATGGGGGAACGATGTGCAAAATGCACAATCTCCCATACGGCGAACAAGTCATAAAAGTATTTTTCGTCGACGTTTTGACATTGAATAGGAAACTTTTATGATTGCTCCACAAGATGAGGATGAGCCAAGAAATATACATGAGGCTCTAAGTTGCCCTAATAAGGAAAAATGGATTCATGCAATGGAAGAAGAGATTGAGTCAATGAAGTTAAACTAAGTTTGGAAACTGGTTGATCTTCCAAAAGGACGCAAAGCTATTGGGAACAAGTGGGTTCTCAAAATAAAGCGAAAAGCTAATGGCTCGATAGAAAGGCATAAGGTTTGCCTTGTAGCGAATGTGTATAATCAACATGAAGGAATTGATTATGAGATTACCTTGATTCGCATTATTCTGACAATAGTGGCTAATATGGATCTTGAGTTACATCAAATGGATGTAAAGACTACTTTCCTCAATGGAGAATTAGATGAAGAAATATATATGAAACAATCTGCTGGTGTCATTAAAGAAGGCCAAGAAGGAAATGTATGTCGACTTTTGAGATTGATATACGGCCTTAAATAGTTATCGAGACAATGGTATATACGTTTTCATAATGTCATAATGGCATATGATTTTACAATGATAGATGAGAATCATTGTGTATATATCAAAAGATCCAATGATCAATTTGTCATCATATCATTATATGTTGATGATATACTAATTGCCGGAAGCAATAGGGAGTTTGTAAATACTGTGAAGAGTTAGTTATCTTCCAACTTTGATATGAAAGATATGGGTGATGCTGCATACATTATTGGAGTTAAGATCTCAAGAGATTGTTCAAAGAGATCGTTATCTCTTTCGCAAGAAACATATATAAATAAGGTTGAACAATTTCATATGTTGTAAACCTATAGACACTCATATTGCAAAAGGTGAAGGATTTAGCCATAAACTGTGTCCAAGGACTCCACACGAGAATGAACAAATGAAACATGTTCCTTATGCTAGTGCTGTTGGGAGCTTGATGTACGCTATGATGTGTACAAGACTTAACGTATGTTTTGTAATTGGAATGGTAAGTAGATACCAATCTAATGCAGGTCAAGTACATTGGAAAGCCGTTAAGAGAATACTGAGGTATCTAAAAGGAACTGCAGATTATACGCTGAGTTATCAAGGAAATGATCTGCAACTCTAAGGCTATTCTGATACTGATTGTGGAGGAGATTTAGATGAAAGGAAATTTACCTATGGATTTGTTTTCTTACTGAATAATTGCGCCATATGTTAGAGCAGTAAGAAACAAACGTGTATAGCCTTGTCCACGATGGAAGCTGAGTTCGTGGCATTATTAGTAGCAATACAAGAAGGTGTTTGGCTTAAGAAATTTTTGGATCATTTAAGTGTTATTGAAAATATTGCAGATTCATTGTTGGTTAACTATGATAACCAAGCAATTATAGCATACACCAAAGATCCAAAATATCATAGCAAGACCAAACATATAGATACCAAGTATAATTTTGTCAAGGATATGGTTGCACGAAAATATGTGAACTTACAATACATGTCTACACATAGAATGGTAGCAGATCCTATAACAAAACCAATACCTAGATATGTGTTTTGTGGCAATATGAAATCTTTAGGATTGCGTAAATGCTGATGTACTGAATATTGTAATTTCCCTAAATTGTTCACATTTATGAACTTGTGTTTTTTCACTATTAATGCCTATGAATTTTTATTTGATTTTATGCATCTTAATGCTTAGTGCATTACTTTAAGTTGATAAAGTATGTAAGACAGATATAAGATTGGCCCACTCACACGGGTAATCGTTTCTATTTACTATGTGATAAATAGAGACGAGACGGTTTTTAAGCTTATTATATAGGTGATAATCGAGAACTCAAGCTTAAAAATATATTTGTCACTTTAACTGAGTGTTAAGATGATGACATAATATTTACTATGTCCGAAAGTAAAATAACCCACATATTTTACTTTATTTGTCTATGATGCCAGATGTGAGTTCTGATGAATTTTGTGAATGAGTAGATACGTGAACTCAAGTTAAACATTGAATAGGTTTGAACTATCATCTGTACGGTATTAAAAGTGTAGACATACACTCCATGATAAAGGAGTTAATACCGTAATACGTATTTCATACTACGTATGCATAAGACGACCAATAAGAGTGGCAAAAGTTTGATCTCAACCTTTATGCCGAGTGAGACTCTTGAGGAAAAGAGTTCCTCAATTTTAGTGCCCTCATGACTTTTACTTATTCTCAAGATTTCAATTTAGTATTTGCTATCTTAGGATGTTGCCAATGGTCATGAGTTGATTCGATCTAATGGGACATTTCTAGAAAAGCAAGTTGAACTGAAATTGAGAGTTTGAAGGAAAGAGAAAGATTGAATTTGGAGAATCACACTGTAGTTTTGTATTCACTGATCGACCAATTATGACTGTCTTTGGGATAATCATAATTGTGAATATAATATATATATTATTGTTTAAAAGAGATCAATAGAGATATAAATGTGATCAATTGATCTAGGGTACTGCATACTAAATCTACTTAGAGTGTGATGCCCATTATGAGCTGCTATATATTCCTAACAGATGTATGGCAACGAGCTCTCAAAGTATGCTAGTCGTACGGATTAGTCACCGGTATGAATGTCGAAGAGAGGTAAAGAGGATCTTGTTCAGCCCACCATATGCGAGTGAAAGATGTTGGTTTTATTTATTTGTATGATGATGGGCTTAAGGCCCGTTCGCCCATATTGGGCCTAAAAGCCTAGCCCGCAATATTATGGCCCATGGATAAAGGGATATGATGAAGGGACACGTTTCTTTTTTTAGGGGACGTATATAAAGGAGAAATAAAGAGGGAGGAACGCACCTTTTGGCAGTACGTACGTTCCTCCTCCCTCTCTCCCTCCAAAAGAAAGAACAAAGACAAAAGAGACGATACTCTCTTCCCTTCAAGGCCAATTGACGTCATCGGATCGAACGGGATCAGTTTCTCTTCCTCATATCGGCGTTGGTGTTTAATCTGTGGCTAACAAGGTACGTTCGATTCTGTGATGTGCCTTAGGATCGGTGATGCATGTGTTTTTCCCGGGCTCGTCTTCCGCACAAGTTTAGGGGTTCGATTTAGTGTTGAATCCGGTTTTTGGGAATCCGACAATCCAACAGTACGTGACCCATAACGTTGTTGCTTGCCGCTTCCTGCCGCGAAGCCTGGGAACCAAGCCCTGCCTCGACGATCACCGACCACTCGTTGCTGCTACTTTGCTGTGTCGCTGCTGCCATCGACATTGAGCTGCTGCCCTGTGATGTCCTTGTCACGACACCCTTGGCCGCTTGCCGATGACACCTCCCTCTGCCAGCTCCCAGCAATCATAGCAACAACCTGACGTTGTCCCTACCACTGTGCTGAGCCCCTTGGCCCTGTCCCCACTGCCCCGTCGAGCCCTCTACTGCTACGCTTGAGCTACCCATGACATCCTTGCTATGCCGAGCGGGAGCTAAGCCTAGCCCCGAGATGAGCCGCCCTCACGCCACCCCTACTGTCGATGCCACTGTTGGTCCGGTCCCGATTCGAGGCGATTCATCATCATTTTGCAAGTTTCCATTGGCAACGGCCATATTGCAATAAGCACCGGTCCGCCAACACTGAGCCTCATGATCCCGATTCAGATCTAATTACGACGAATTCAAATTTGGAAAGTTAATACTTAGATTAGGTAATTATCTTATTTGTTGTAATTATCTCATTTGATTTGAAATATTTGATTGCCTATTTTGAGTGATTTGGTATAATTTGTTAAATATTCAAGTAAATATGCATACCCACAAAATCCTAAGAAATCAACTAATTTAACAATGTGCTTGGATGGCTATCCAATCTCTAACTACATCATACGAGTATAAAAAAAACCCTCAATTCTATCCATAATTATTGGATATGATCGTCGATTTACCCGTTTTCAAGTTTAAATGGATAACCGTCCATCGATATCCTTAATTACTTAGATATATCGTTATTTATTCCATTTCCGAATTTAAATAGATAAGATGAGTTTTGTGGATTGCATCACTTAATGGAATAGTTATCACGTGTTATATTTGGAAATGTAATTTGTAGGGTTATTACTTAATGGAATAGTTATCACGTGTTATATTTGGAAATGCAATTTGTAGGGTTATGGTGAGGATAATTAGGCGAAACGGGTGAATGTGATACATAAATTCTCAGTCCGTAACTTTTCTAGACAAAGACAAAAGCTTAAATTGTGTAAGTCGATCTAAACGGGGCTACACAGTGATCTGCTTTGATCAAACCTTTTACGCCTGCTGCATCCGCGGTCGATCCCTTCTTCTATGACTTTTGACTCTACGCTTTTAGGCTATAAGTTCATCCTATAACTCCAGACTTATCCAATTCGTACTTAGATTACCAGGCGCCATGAAGCACCGGAATAGTTCCTGGACTTAATAAAACTTGCGACGTCTTACTACTTCGCGATGAAATGAGATACATGAATTTCTATAGCATTAGAAGACCCTTCAGATTTATGCTCCTTCAAGCATGTTGCGCTTAAATCAAGAACAAACGAAATTTTCTTGTCCGTACTGACCCTCGTGTCTCTGGAATTCAGTACTCACCTACCTTTTGCCCATCAAATCAACACAGAGAAAAAACACGAGCTAGTATGATTCCTTGTTAACAAACCTTTGCCAGTACCAGTGCCTCTCCCACACCACATGCATTGAGTCCAGTGGAATCCCCTTCGTCTCTGGTAAGAAGAGCACCACGAAGATAGTCATCAGGGCGATCCAAGAGGCGTAGAACAGGAAAGCGCCATACTTGAAGTGGCACAACATGGTCAGGAATGTCTGCGACAGCACGAATGTGACGGCAAAGTTCACGGCCACGCTAATGCTTTGCCCTGTGGGACGAATCTTCATGGGGAATATCTCGCTTGGGATGAGCCAGCTCAGGGGACCCCACGACCAGCCGAACCCGGCCGCGTAGATGCACATCAGCACCAGCACTAGTATGGAGTAGCCCTTGCTGATGCGCTCCGTGCCAGAAGTGCCTGTCGTCGCAGCCAAGACACATGCCACAGCAACCTAAACAATAAGCGAACAAGGTTTGAGGGCATATGTGGATCTATGATTACAAAGATTGACATCGAGATGGAGGGATGGTTGAGTATAGTGATCGTACAATGTCTCAATGTAGTCTTGTACGTTGAGCATTACACCTTAAAATACTACACCTCTTTATTTTCTAAATCAGTGATCACGCCTTCGTGCATTGCTCATAAAGGTAGGGGCTAATTACGTACCTGACAGAGGAACATCTGCACTCCACCCTCAATGAACAAAAACCTCCTCCCAAAGCGATCCACCACAGACGTAGACACCACAATCGATCCCAAGTTCACCAATCCAAGTATTATGGCCGCTATCAGAGCGGAGTCACTCCCGAATCCCACGGACTGAAACAAAACGGGCGCGTAGAATGCAATGATGTTGATCCCAGTAAGTTGCTGAAAGAATGGGATCGCTATCGACATCACGAGGTGTGGCCTGTACTGCCTCTCGAAGATTGTTACGAAGGGCTCTTCCTTGGCAGCCCTTGCTATCTCGCTGCACCTGATGAGCTCTGCGAGCTCGGGCTCGATGTCGGTGTCGTGGCCCCGTACCCTGAGGAGTGCTTGCTTTGCTTGAGTGAGCCTGCCGCGCTCAACAAGGCTCGCGGGAGTGTCAAATATGAGGAGAGCGCCGAGGGTCATGATGGCGGCTGGGGCTGCAGCAAGGCCGAGGGAGAGGCGCCACCCCCAGCTGATCTTGGCGGTGCCGAAGTTTATGCAGTTGGCGGAGACCACCCCGATGCCTAAGAAGAATTGGAAGCCAGTGTTGAAGGCACCGCGCCATTTCGGCGGGGCCATCTCGGAGAGGTAGACAGGAGTTGCCTATATACAATTCTCATCATTCACTAATCGGATGGTGATTCTTCTTCCAAAAAGAAGGATATTTTGCATGAATCTAGTTTATATACTAATTTGAATATGAAATATGGATCTGGTTGAACTCCTATTTCAATGGTTAAATGATATCTTCAAACGGAAAACTAGCATATAAAAATTATTCTTGAGAATCTTAGTACTAAACATGTCTCTAGCCTATTAAGTCTACACCAAACGAATGTACAGTGAACCTAATCATTATAGTATCACAACACATTTACATGTCTTGTCAATGATATATCGTATGAAAATATAATTATTGACAACGAGTCCAAATGGAAGATCTTTAATATCATAAACTTAGACCCTGTTTGTTTCGCAAAAGATGAAAAATTTCGAAAAATATTTTTCTAAAAATAATTTATTGTATTGCTTGAAATAATTAATCAATAATTTTTTAATTATCAAGAGTAATTTATGTCTAAACATTTTCTGAACAATAAAAATATTTTTTTTTCATCCCTTTTTTATAAGAAATATAAACAATCTTTTTAAGGAAAATATTTTTCCATTTTTTTCAAACTAAGTGTAACCTTAAAGCCTTAATGTACCAGCAATTTCAGAATGGCTAAACCTTGACCATGAAGTGAGAAGTACAGATCAGCAACCTTGATATCTGGTCTTGAAAAGGGGCTTCTTTTCTTTAGAACATAATGAAAGAGGAAACGATCTAGTACCTGATTAGTAAAGCCGACACCCAATCCGAGCAAGATACGCCCGAGGATGAGCATGGCTATGTTGGCAGCTCCACCGTTGATGGCGGCCCCGGCAAAGAAGGTGCAGCCACCAACAACCATTATGTTTCTTCGACCGAACGCCGCCGTGAGGCGGCTCGCCAAGAGGGACGAAGCCAACCCCGCGATGTAGAGCGAGGACGTGAACGCCGTAAGGACTTGGCTATCGTAAATGCAGTACATATTCGTTTTGGCCTCGGCAGCCTTCCTTAGTACCGATGGGAAGAATTTCTTCAAGAAGGGAGCCATTGTAGTGACACCCCCTACACAGATAAATTGCAAATTTGTACGATGTATATGTTAGTACACTAAAATGTATATCGCTCTGTTTTGGATCCGTATTCCCTTAATGATCGCAATGAATCTCATCAAAAGAAATAGTTAAGAGCATTATCCACACACGATGCGATTCTTGCATAAATTTTTGCATTGACTAGGTGTAAATGTCCTCACACAAGGCCCAAAATTGATGTCAAGGCTCGTGCACATAAGAGATTGTTGGTTGGCATTACATGAATAAATTCACTTGGGCATGCATGAATTTGACTAGTTGGCATAAATAAATTGAAGAGTTTATACTGTACACGAAGAATAAAGTCTATTTTTCCGTTTATGGAAATAATAATTTCTTTTCCCATTTTACAAACACTTTAAATTACCTAGGAGCAGTTACTTGAAACATAATATAGCTACGTATTGTGATTTGAAATCTACTTATGTGAAAAAAAAGGTATATTGGGTGGGTCTGAGTACCGTAGTTATTTATTAGCACGTGAAATAACCAAGGGGATCAAAAGAACACCATTAATTTTTTTTAATTAAAAAAAAGGTATGAAAATAAACAGCAACCTATTTGCTTGGTTTCCAACATTCGACTTGAAAAACTCATGTCCTCCGCCGTTCTAGATAACGACGGAGCAATCCTGCTAGTGAGATTCGCAAATATACTTACTCATGTAATAATTTTTCGAATATTCCATCGTATTGTCCTCACTACTGACCATTTTCAAAGGCTTAAAGAGCGAGCCAACCTATCGGCTTGTGCCCAAGTTACTTTTGGAATACGGACTAACAGTCCATGTTCATCTGCGAAGCACTATCGCCATCTTGGGTTGGACAATTTCTCTTTTTAACCCATGCGAAGACTTTTCATTTTGTTTTTAGTGCAATTTTCACCTTTCACTTTACACTTCAAAACTTGCATGTGTGAGAAGTCACGTCGCATTAAATGACTAATAATAGTTATTTTCATCTTTGATATAGTTATAGATCAGAATTATAGATCAGAAAATCGTATTAGATGTTGATGGCCACTTACTAGCACAATCCTAATTTACTCGGAGCTATCCATCACCGTCAATATAGCGATACTATAGCAATCAATTGAAGGATAAATAAAGTATATAAGAACCTCCTCAAGATGAAAATAGCTTTTAACATTGAACTAACCATGTTACTTTTTCTTTGTGATAAATATACAAAAGATTACCATTCCAAGAGAGAGGGGTTGTGACATTATGTCACCATTAATGGCGTCGCCATCAATGCATCGAAAATGGTGTTTTCGAGATTGATGCATCATTTTCATACCTAATATGGGCAAAATTTTCTACCACCAACCACAATAGTAGATAGAGTAAATAGAAATATTTCACATATCACATTGTGATGTAAGGCAGAAACGTGGAACGTATGTTCCCATGGAATCTGTCTTGTATCTACTACGGTATGATGAGATCATTAGGAATAATTTAATTTTGTATATTTTTCCTCGGTTTCGAACTATACTGACCTGACCATCCCACCTAACGGAGACCCAAGGAAAGAAAATAATTGGCAATCATTAAAGAAAACATACAATCTCTTATATGATCACTGTTTTAACCAAGTGATTGGGAAAAATCTTTTTAAAATTAATTATGATTAGGTAGACGAAATGCACTGCCACACCCATCTTTTCTCTCTGTCTATTCCACATCTTGAATCATCATTACCTTCCAACCCAGGAGGGGTCCACGCAAAGAGAACATTGATTAGCTTTTTGAATATAATATATAATATATATTTAATTTTTAATGCATTTTCTTAAATGAATTTCCTGAGCCTGGATGGATGAGCTAACAGTCAAACAACGCACTCTACTCCTCAAAAAAATCCCACAACATGCGATTCATCCAAACGACAGCAGTGGAAGCCAACATCCACTCGAAGCAAAAACAAGATAAGTCATGGGTTTTTCGGCCTCTACTGGAGCTGAAGCTATGAAAGGTTCTGACGGAGAACAAGGGGGTTTCAATAATTGATTAAGCAAGGCGGTTGAATTCTGATGTTTTCGCATTTATTGGTCGAAGAAGACGCGATGATGATAGATTCATTCTGCGGTTTCGGGTAGGAATATCTCGACTCGATCGTGCAATTAAAACGGTCAAACATCCGAAGCGCATGATGCGAAGTAAAATGATGAAAGATCCTGAGAACATCGGATGTAATAACCAGCCCTTTTTCGAAGTATGACGCCAAAATTTCACAAAAGAAACTGGATAGAGGAGAGGCAGCAGAAGACGCACCTGAAATCCCGATATCGTACCCGAAGATGAGCCCGCACGTCGCGGCCACGAAGCAGGTGATCACGACCGACAGCGTTATCCTGCCGCCGAGGCCGTCGACATTGCTGCCGTCGACGGCGAACCCTCCGACCGCCATCTCTCTCTCTGTCGAGTGCGAGCAGAGCAGGACTTTTGGGAGTCGCAAGACTGGGTTGCGTCGTGTCACGAGACCGGCATTTTATAATGACTTACGGGGGAGAGGCGTGTAAGGTAATAGCTTCAAGTGGGTCATGTGGCCGAGAAAGTATTGCATGTCGAGTAAATGCCGGGTCTCACTCGCCCTATTTTGTTTTGTCTTGTTTTGTTTTGTTTTTTTGCTTGTTTGTTTTTTTTTTTTCGCGATGCCGGAATGCCGATAAACCCGGATTCATACAAAAGTTTCGTGGGATTAGGTAAAACACGAGGCAAGAGCTTGGTGGTCGGAACATGGAGTTATTTGCTTTCAATAGTGTTAAAGACAGTACACGTGTCGTGGGTCTAATTTGCACGCCAGCATCACTTGTCCGATTGGACTTTTATTATATCAGGTTTATAACTTAATTGGGAAGTGATTGACATGTGTAGAAGCTAATTAGTGCCCTACTTTTCCTGAAAATAATCCTAGCTTGGGAGCTCAAAAAAGAAATAGAGAAGGGTAGGTGCTTTTTCAAGCCAACTCTGATGAAGCCCGTAACTTACATCTTGTCTCGGATGTTGACGTAGAACAATGGGCAAATGCTTATATGGAAATCTTCGAGCATCAAAGAGCGGGCGGTCCCACAAATTAAAGAAGATTGCAGCATCTTTGAAGTTATAAATGAGTTACGATATTTGATTTGAAATTAAGGCGTTTTCATTGATTTCCAAGACATCAAAGATTTCGGACGTATTTTACATATTCTGGCAGCATTTTGAAAACTTTCCCCTTTATTAATATCTTTTTCCTGATTATGTTATTTAATTTTGATTATTTAATTATCTCCTAGATGGCGAACTCTCTATAAATAGGCACCTAAGATATTGTGATCGGCTCTTCATTATTCAAATAACATTATGTCCTATCTCTTGTACATGTTTCAATACCTATCAATTTTACTTGTTTATGTATATATTTATTTTTTTATGTTCCATGATTGACTTTGAGTTCATCGGCATTGCTTTTTTTAATTTTTTTTAATCTGCTCATCTCGATGTAATGTGCTGTCGTTGTTTTAAGTTTAATGTTGAGTAAACTGTAATCCAACGCGCTTTAGTAATTAAACCACTAAACCAGGCCAATGCCCTTGTAAGTCAACTTGAAATATTACTCCCTGCATTCAACTTGAAAATTATTTAGTCATGCAGCATATTAAAAGTGAAAGTTGAAACCCCCACAGCTGGTGCAATTACTGATTGAAGCCATGGAGGTTTTTCCAGCTCAGGGAGTAGAGGTTACTCATTCAAATCCTACCAATTGCAATAAATCTATTCCAGATAGAGGCCACTCGCATAAGCCAAATATGTTAGGACTTCATTGATTCGTGGAACATATTTGCGTGATATTTTATCCTCCAGGTAACCGAGTTTCGACACCCCTTCTCCAACATCATATTAGAAGGATTCCTTGTTGACAAACCTTTGCCAATACCAATGCCTCTCCCACACCACATGCATTGAGTCCAGCGGAACCCCCTTCGTCTCCGGCAAGAAGAGCACCACAAAGATCGTCATCACGGCGATCCAAGAGGCGTAGAATAGGAAAGTGCCGTACTTGAAGTGGCACAACATGGTCAGGAATGTCTGCGACAGCACGAATGCGCCTGCGAAGCCCACGGCCACGCTAATGCTTTGCCCCGTGGGACGAATCTTCATGGGAAATATCTCACTCGGAATGAGCCAGCTTAGGGGACCCCACGACCAACCGAATCCGGCCGCGTAGATGCACATCAGTACCAGCACTAGTATGGCGTAGTTCTTGCTGACGTGCGCTGTGCCAGAAGTGCCCGCCGTCGCAGCCAAGACACATGCCACGCCAACCTAAACAATAAGCAAACAGGGTTTAAGGGCCTATGTGGATGTATGATTTCAAAGATTGACGTCGAGATGGAGGGATGGTCGAGTATAGTGATCGTACAATGTCTCAATGTAGTCTTTTGTATGTTGAGCAATGAACATTACTCCTTAAAATACTTGTTTTTTTTTCTTCGGTCGAAACTCCTTAAAATACTTTACCTCTTCATTTTCTGCATGCGTAGGATCACGCCTTCATGCATCGCTAATAAAGCTAGGGGCAAATTACGTACCTGACAGAGGAACATCAGCACTCCACCCACAATTAACAAAAACCTCCTCCCACGACGATCCACAACAAACGTAGACACCAGAATCGATCCCAAGTTCACCACTCCAAGTATTATAGCCGCTATCAGAGCGGAGCTGCTCCCAAATCCCACAGACTGAAACAAAACAGGTGCATAGAATGCAATGATGTTGATCCCTGTAAGTTGCATAAATAATGGGATCGCTATCGACATCACGAGGTGCGGCCTGTACTGCCTCTCGAAGATCGTTACGAAGGGCTCTTCCTTGGCGGCCCTTGCCCTCTCGCTGGACCTGATGAGCTCCGCGAGCTCAGGCTCGATGTTGGTGTCTTGGCCCCGCACCTTGAGGAGCGCTTGCTTTGCCTGAGTGAGCCTGCCACGCTCGACGAGGCTTGCAGGAGTGTCAGAGATGAGGAGGGCGCCAAGGGTCATGATGGCGGCCGGGGCCGCAGCGAGGCCGAGGGAGAGGCGCCACCCCCACTTGATCTTCGCGGTGCCGTAGTTTAAACAGTTGGCAAAAACCACCCCGGTGCCTAAGAAGAATTGAAAGCCAGTGTTGAAGGCGCCGCGCCAAGAATCAAAAAAGAGAATCAAAAGTGCCGAATCAAATTTTTTTTTATTTCTATATTTTTTTATTTCTTCCTAGTATGAAATATATATTTGTTGTATATAGAATACATATTTAATTTTATGTTATAATTTAGTATTTTTATTTATTACATATTGTAGGGATATTAGTATAGTTTATACTATGGTTTATTATTTACTATATAATAAAAATTGATTAGTTAATATTTTTATTACTTAGTATAAAAATATAATTAATCAGTGAATGGTTTATGAAAATTCAATATCAAATTTATTTTAATCTAAAAGTAATTAAAAAAGAATTGGAATAGATTTATATAGTTGCCTGAGATACAATTCTCATCATTCACTAACTGGATGGTGATTCTTCTTTCAAAAAGAAGGGTGTATTGCATGAATCTCGTTTATATACTAAATTGAATATAAAATATGGATCCGATGAACTCATTTTTCACTAAAAAGATTTAGTTATCATCTATTATTTATCTTTGAACAAAAAACTACCATATAGAAATTATTCTTTAGAATCTTAATATTGAACATTTCTCTAGCCTTTTTTTTTTGGGTCAAATTTCTCTAGCCTATTAAGTCTCCACCAAACTAATGTAAAATTAACATGATCATAATAGTACCGTGATGAATTTACACGTCTCGCCGATCATAAATATCATATGAGTACAAATAATCATTGACAAAGAGTCCAAATGGAATCTGTATTTTAATTGATCATAAATTTATGTGCTATTTATTTCGTGGAAAATAGATGGTTTAGAAAATAATTTTTTAAAAATAATTTTTTGTATTGCTTAAAATAATCAGTCAATAAAAAATATTTTTGTTCATAATAATAATTTATGTCTAAATATTTTTTTAAATAATTTTTTGTTCATTCATTTTATAGATAATTTAAACAATTATTTTTAAAAATATTTTAAAAATAATTTATTTTTCAAAAAATAAATGCACTCGTAGAGCCTCAACGTACCAGCAAATTTCAGAATGGGTAAATGTTAATCGTGATATGAGAAGTGCAAGTCAACAACCTTGATACATGGTGTTGAAAAAGGACTTATTTTCTTTAGAACATAATTAAGCAGCAAATGACCTACTACCTGGTTAGTGAAGCCAACACCCAATCCGAGCAAGATACGCCCGAGGATGAGCATGGCTATGTTGGCAGCTCCGCCGTTGATGGCGGCCCCGGCAAGGAAGGTGCAGCCACCGAGAACCATTATGTTTCTCCGACCAAACGCTGCAGTGAGGCGGCTTGCCAAGAGGCAGGAAACCAACCCCGCGATGTAGAGTGAAGACGTGAACGACGTCAGGACTTGGCTATCATAAATGCAGTACACATTCGTTTTGGCCTCGGCGGCCTTCCTTAGTACCGATGGGAAGAATTTCTTCAAGAAGGGAGCCATTGTAGTGACACCCCCTACACAAATAAATTGCAAATTTGCACCATGTACATGTTAGTTACTAAAATGTATATCGCTCTATTCTAGACCCGTATTTTCTTAATGATCGCAATGAGTCTCATCAAAAGAAACAGTTAAGAACATCATCCTCACACGCTGCAATTCTTGCATAAATTTTTGCATTGACTAGGTACTAATTGTCCTCACATCAGGCCCAAAATCGATGTCAAGGCTCGTGCCCATAGGAGATGGTTGCATTATCTAACTCATCATGTTACTTCTTCTTCATGACAAATATACTAAAAATTACTATTTGAGGAGAGAGGGGCCGTGAAATTATCCCATCATTAATGATGTAGCCACTAATCTCGATGCATCCAAAACGGTGTCTTCGAGATAGATGCATCATTTTCCCACCCATCTTAGGTAAAAGTTTCTGTCACCAGTCATGAGAGTACATTCGACCAAATAAAAAAAAGACCATAACAGTACATAGATATTTTAAATATCACGTATTGATGTAAGGTGCAACGTATGTCCGCATGGATTTTGACATGAATCTAATACGGTACAGCGAGACCATTGGGAATAACTTTATTCTTTCTATTTTTTTCTCGGTTTCGAATTATACCAACCTAACCATCCTCCTTGATGAAGACCCCGGGAAAGAAAAAATGCAATTTCATACATAATCACTGTTATAATCGAGTGATTGGGCAATAAAATTTTTAAAATATCTGAGATTAGGTAAACGTATATGCGTTGCCACACCCATCTTTCTTTGTATCTATTCCAAATCGTGAATGGGACAGGGTAACAACATCATTACCTTCCAGCCCAGGAGGAGTACATGCAAAGAGAAGATTGACGTCAGCTTTTTGAATATATATAATATATATTCATTATTAATGCATTTTTTAAATTAACTTCCTGAGGATGGATGAGCTAACGGTCAAACGACACAGTCTACTCTTCAAGAAATCCCACATCATGCGATTCATCCGAACGACAGCAGCCGAAACCAACATCAACTCGAAGCAAAAACAAGACAACTCATATGGTTTTTCTGCCTGTACTGGAGCTGAAAGTATGAAAAGTGCTCTTTACCAAAAAAAAAAAAGTATGAAAAGTGCTAATGGAGAACGTGGGACCTTCAATAATTGATTAAGCAAGGTGATTGAATTTTGATGTTTTCGCATTTATTGCTCTAAGAAGACGCCATGGTGATAGTTTCATTCTGCAGTTTCGAGGACGAATATCTCGACTCGATCGCTCAATTAGAACGGTCCCACATCCGAAGCTCATGATGCGAAGTAAAATGAGAAAAGGTCCGCATAGGGTGATCGATTCCCGATTCCCAACCGGACCGTTTGGCCCTAGGACCGAGAACTGGACCGGACCATTGGTTCCATTCCAGTCCAAATAAAATCGATCAATCCAATTATCCAATTTGGTTACTCGGGCAATTAAACAAAATTAATCACACATGCTTCCACATGCAAAATATTCAAACTCTACTTATGTGAATATTAATCACTTTGTATGTTTCTTAAAGGCCATGAAACAATTTGGCTAAAGATTGTGCTTGGCTTAGGTTTTATAGACAATTTCTCTTCTGCTCTTTGAATGTTTAGTCGATGTGGGATTCTTGGAGACTTGAAGTGCCCTGTGGGTCTCTTGGAGCCTTAGTCCCACGCTGAGTAGAAGATAAAACTAACAAGTATATTTTCTTTATAAATAAAAGAATAACAAGAAGAGTTTTAATGATCTATTAGCCACATAAGAAGTTGTTACCTCAATTGCAATTTCGGTTGTAATAAGTTATATTGTTTATATATTATATATTATATATTATATGTATATAAATATATATATAAGAAATTAGTTTGGTTTGGTCGGTCCAGTTCCCTCTTGGAATTGAGAACCGGACTGGCCACCGATTCCAATATTAGGAATTGGGAACCGGACTGCAAACCGGCTAGTTTAGTCCGGTCTGGACCCCTAATCTTGAGAACGTCGGATCTAATAACCAGCCCTTTTTCGAAGTATGACGCCAACATTTCACAGAAGAAACTGGACAGAGGAGAGGCAGCAGAAGACGCACCTGAAATCCCGATGTCGTACCCGAAGATGAGCCCGCTCGTTGCGGCCACGAAGCAGGTGATCACCACCGACAACGTTATCCTGCCGCTGAGGCCGTCGAAGTTGCCGCCATCGACGGCAAACCCTCCAACCGCCATCCCCCCCTCTCTCTCTCTCACTTTCTTTCTCTCTGTCGAGTGCGAGCAGAGCAGGACTTTTGCGAGTCCTTCGTCGGAAGCGAATAAAGGAGGGAGTCGCAAGATTGGGTCGTTGCCTTGCCTCGTGTCACGAGACCGGCATTTTATAATGACTTGCGAGGGAAAGTTGTGTAAGGTAAAGCCTCAGGCAGGTCTCACTCGCCCTACTTTTTTTTTCTTCGTGACGCAGGAGTGCCGATAAACCTGGATTCATATAAATGTTTCGTGGGATTTGGTAAAACATGAGGCAAAAACTTGGGTGGCTCGGTCAAAATATGGAGTTATTTTGCATTCAATAGTATTAAAGCTCGTATACGTGTTGTGCATCTGATCTGCATGTAAGCATCACTTCTCTGATTGGATTTTTATTATATTGAGTATTGGTTTATAACTCAATCGAGAAGTGATTGATATATTTATAATCTGATTGATGTCCTACTTGTCCCGAAAATAATACTAGCTTGGGAGCTCGAAAATGAAATAGAAAAAGACGGGTGCTTTTTCAATTCAACTTTGACCAAGTCCGTAACTTACATCTTGCCTTGGATGTCCCATCTTTTGTCCATCTTTCAATACCTATCAGTTTTACTTGTTTATTTATTTATTTATTTATTGTTCCATGATTGACTTTGAGTTCATTTGGCATTGTTTTTCTTTTTTTAAAATTTTATCTGCTGATCTCGATGTAATGTGTTGTCTTTGTTTTATGTTTAATGTCGAATGAACTGTAATCCAACGCGTTTTAGTTAGTAAGGGCGCGTTTGTTTGTGTTTCTGTTTAAAAATTGTTCCAGGGAACAGAAATAGAAAAAAGTGTTTCTATTCCGGGGAACAATTTTTGAACAAAAAAACGTGTTTGGTAAACTTGTTCCGGAATAAAAAATAAACAGAAACATGTTTGGTAAATTTGGATAATTTTTTTATTTATTTTATTTTTTCTATTTTTTTCTTATTTTTCCTTTTTTTCTTTTTTCTTTTTCATTTTTTTTTTCTTTCTTTTGGCCGGTCGCCGGCCCAGGCCGTGGCCCGCGACCGGCCGGCGAGGGTCGGCCTCGCCTTGATCCGGCGAGGCCGAGCTCGCCCAGGCCGGATCTGGCGAGATGCGGCCTCGCCGGGCCACCGCCAGGCGAGGCCGAGGCTCGCCGGCCGCTAGGCGAGCTCGGCCTCGCCGGATGCGGCGAGGCCGAGCTCGCCCGGGCCGGCGCGAGGTCGGCCTCGCCTTGATCCGGCGAGGCCGAGCTCGCCCGGCGGCGGGCGGCGCGGCCTCGCCGGCCACCGCCGAGGCGAGGCCGAGGCTCGCCGGCCGGCCGGGCGAGCTCGGCCTCGCCGGATGCGGCGAGATCGAGCTCGCCCGGGCCGGCGCGAGGTCGGCCTCGCCATGGCTGGGCGAGCTCGAGCTCGCCCGGATCCGGCGAGGCCGACCTCGCCCGGCGGCGGCGAGCCTCGGCCTCGCCGAGCCACCGCCGGTCGGCGTCGCCGGCGGTGGCTCGGCGAGGCCGAGGCTCGCCGGCCGGCCGGGCGAGGTCGGCCTCGCCGGATCCGGGCGAGCTCGAGCTCGCCCAACCATGGCGAGGCCGATCCTCGCCCAGCTACGGCGAGCCTCGGCCTCGCCGGGGGACGGCGAGCGTCGGCCTCGCCGGGGGGCGGCGGGCCACGCCGGGGCGGGGCGCGGCCGCCGGCCCTCGTCGGCCGGGCCCCGGCCATGGCCGCGGCCGCGACCGGCCAAAAGAAGAAAGAACAAGAAAATAAGAAAAAAAGAAAAAGAAAAAAAAGTATTTCTTATTTGTGTTCCGAAACAAGAAACACAAAATTTGTGTTTCTTGTTTCTTTTTTTGTTCACGGGAACAAAAGAACAAAAAAAACAAACGCACCCAAACGCGTTTACTGTTCCTTTTTTGTTCCCAGGAACAAAAAAACAGAAAAATTGTTTAAAAACAAAAAAAAGAAGTGCAAACAAACGGGGCCTAAACCACTAAACCAGACCAATGCCCTTGTAACTCAACGTGAAAGATTCCTCCCCACGTACTACTTGAAAATTATTTAGTCATGCAGAATATTGAAAGTACAAGTTGAAGCCCCCACAGCTGGTGCAATTACTGATTGGAGCCTTGGAGGTTTACTAGGTCAGGGAGTAGAGGTTACTCATTCAAATCCTACCAATTACAATAAATACTCCAGATAGAGGCCACTCGCATAAGCCAAAAATGTTTGGACTTGACTGATTTGTGGTACTTGCATGATATTTTATCCTCCAGTAACTGAGTTCCCACACCCTTCTCCACCATTATATTAGAATGATTCCCTTGTTAGCAAACCTTTGCCAATACCAATGCCTTTCCCACACCACATGGATTGAGTCCAGTGGAACCCCTTCGTCTCCGGCAAGAAGAGCACCACAAAGATCGTCATCACGGCGATCCAAAAGGCGTAGAATAGGAAAGCGCCTACTTGAAGTGGCACAAGATGGTCTGGAACGTCTGCGACAGCACGAACGTGGCTGCGAAGCCCACGGCCACGCTAATGCTTTGCCCCGTGGGACGAATCTTCATGGGAAAAATCTCACTCGAAATGAGCCAGCTTAGGGGACCCCACGACCAACCGAAGCCGGCCGCGTAGATGCATATCAGCACCAGCACTTGTATGGCGTAGTCCTTGCTGATGCGCTCTGTGCCAGAAGTGCCCGTCGTCGCAGCCAAGACACATCCCACGCCAACCTAAACAATAAGCAAACAGGGTTTAACTTTAAGGGCTGATGTGGATGTATGATTTCAGAGATTGACGTCAAGTTGGAGGGATGTTTGAGTATAGTGATAGTATAATGTCTCAATGTAGTCTTGTATGTTGAGCATGTTGGAAATTTCCTAAATATGGGCTTAGACTAATTAATTGGTTTTCAATTTTAAATGATCAAGTTAATGGATATTCCAATATATGTAGAACCCTTTAGTGATCTTTTTGAAATGGATTTTCGTATCTATTAATAATGAGTCTAGTTGAGTAGTAAAGTGTTGGTAATTGTATTTAACTGAAACTTGTAATGGGAATAGCCCAATTGGCACACTAAGTGATTAGCGTTTGCAAGGTCCCATTTTTAGTTTAAAATGATACGTTATACCTATTAGTTGCTTTAATTCCATTGAAAGTTGCTATAATGAAATATTTCACAAATTGGCATTCCAATAGATCGTTGATTCCTAATCAAATTGATCTAGTTCCTTTAAGTAAAATAATGGCTCAAACAGGTTCGATATAATTTCGTCGTGCATATCTTTTATGGTATTTTACATTCATATATAAATCTGATTTGTTCTCGATTATTTGGTTGTTTATGTTGATTAATTTTGATATTTATGATTTTAATATCAACATGTGGTATCAAAGCAAGTCGTATATGATTGTAGAACCCAATACGTTTATATATATATATATAAACAAAATTGAAATTCTTTTAAAACCTGAATATTGTTGTAATTATTTCAGGCGAATTTTTTTTATCAATCGATTTTGAAACCTTAGGACTTTTGTTCTACATGTTGAGTTCCTTCCAACCGTATATAATTTGTATAGTTTCATTGAATATTGAATGAGAGTTTCAAATTTGAATTTCTAGGTTTCATAATTTGAAAAGGTTCTAAAATTTTCAAATTACCCCGAATGATATATGTTAGAAATTGTTACATCGGTATATATATTGGTTGCATTAAATTAATGTTTTTGGCTCAAAATCGAGAAAACCCAATTTCAGCCATGGATGTTAGATCCGAAATTTTGAAGCTTGGATCTGAACGATTTAGTTTGTTATTTTTTTCTTCAATTAATTCACTCTAATCAATGCATAATGGTGTTAGCATTAAAATCCATGGGCATGTGGGGGTGCATGTGGGGCCTCCGAGGACCGTTTTGTTCCAACAATTTTAATTAATATGCCTAATTATAACTTCTTCTTCTTTTTTGGTATAATTAATTTTAATTTTGGCATATTTAAATATTTATTTATTGTTATCCACAACAACAACAACAATAAATTATTATTATTATTATTATTATTATTATTATTATTATTATTATTATTATTATTATTATTATTATTATTATTATTATTATTATTTATTGTTCCTGAAAATGACGGAGCGATCATGCTACTGGGATCCACAAATATACTAATGTAATAATTTTTCGAGCGTCCCTCAGCATTGTCCTCGCTATTGACCATCTGCAGTGGCTTAAAGAGCGAGCCAACCGATCGGCTCCTGCCCCAGTTAACTTTGGGTTCCGGACAAACAGTCCATGTTCGTCTTCCAAGCACCATCACCATCTTAGGTTGGACAAATTCTCCTTTTAACCCATGCAAAGACTTTTCATACTGTTTTTAGTGCAAGTTTCTTGCATGTGTAAGAAGTCACGTCGCATTAAATGATTAACAATAGTTATTTCAATCTTTACCATAGTTATGGATTAGAAAATCATGTTGATGCTAGTGGTAACCAACTAGCATAATCCTAATTTACTTGGAGCTATTTATCACGGTCGCTATAGCAATACTATAATAATCAATCAAAGGATAAGTAAAGTATATAAGAACCTCTAGATGAAAACAGCTTTTCACATTCATAATCATTGGACTCATCCAATTCACCACGTTACTTCTTCATGACAGATATACAAAAGTTTATTATTTGAGGAGAGAGAGTCGTGATATTATGTCACCACTAACGAAGTAGCCACCGATCTTGAAAATGTGCACTGAAAATGGTGTTTTTGAGATAGATACATCATTTTTGTACAAATCTTGGACAAAAGTTTCCATCCCTAACCATAAGAGTATGAAGAAACATTTCATATATCACATTATGATGTAAGGTGGAACATAGAACATAAGTTCAAATGGATTTTGAATTTAATAAGATACAGCTAGATCATTGAGAATAACTTGATTCTATATATTTTTTCTCGGTTTCGAACTATATTGACCTAACCATCCCAACTAATGAAGACCCCGGGAAAGAAAATGATGGGCGATCAGTAAAGAAAACATGCAATTACATATGTAATCACTGTTTTAACCAAGTGATTGTACAAAATCTTTTTTAAAAATAATTGAGATTAGGTAAACGAACTGCACCGCCACACCCATCTCTCTCTTTATCTATTACACACCGTGAATGGGACGGGTAACAACATCATTACCTTCCAACCCGGGAGGGGTCCATGAGAAGATTGACATCAGCTTTTTGAATATAATATATAATATATTTAATTTTTTAATGCATTTTTTTAAAAAAATTAATTTCCTGAGCGTGGATGGATGAGCTAACTGTCAAACAACGCGCTCTACTCTTCAAGAAATCCCACATCATGCGATTCATCCGACCGACAGCAATCGAAACCAACATCTCCTCGAAGCAAAAACATGCGAAGTCAATATGGTTTTTCTGCCTGTACTGGAGCTGAGACTAAGAAAGGTGTCGATACGTGAACGTGGGGACTTCAATAATTGATTACGCAAGGTGATTGAATTTTGATGTTTTCGCATTTATTGCTCTAAGAAGACACGATGAAGATTGATTCATGGGATAATGATACAGATGGTCCTAGAATCTTGGCTGAATCTGTAATTTTGTCCATAAACTTTTAATTTGTTCAATATAATTTTTGAACTTTAACCCAATCATTAAATATTTTCATATGGATAGGAACTAGATTGAATATGTATAAGAAGTTTATGGACCACATTACATAAATTAAAAGTTCTAGAACTATATTCCATGTTGAGTTAAAATTTAGAGATCACATTGAACAAATTAAAAATTTAGGGATCAAATTGCACATTAAACCAAAATTTAAGAATTATTTGTGTTGATTTCCCAAGATTCATTCTACAATCTTGAGTATGATACTGACATTTCACAAAAGAAATTGGTCAGAGGAGAGGCAGGACGCACTTGAAATTCCAATGTTGTCCCAAAGATAAGCCCGCTCGTCGTGGCCATGAAATAGGTGATCACCATCGAGAGCATTATCCTGCTCCTGAGGCCGTCAACATTGCTGCAGTCGACGGTAAATCCTCCTACTACCATCTCTCTCTCTTGCTCTCTTACTCTCTCTATCGAGTGCGATGTTATAGATGAAGCCAATTTTTTTTTTTAAGGGGATTTTTTTTTCTATTAGATGTGCTTTTAGGTTAAAAGATATACCTTTATATTAGCAGTATGAAGACGCTAGCCGTTAAGACATTGAAAAATAAAATAGAGAGGCGAGAAAAAGAGAGAAGCAAAAATGTGAGTTTTTTCTTTGTGAGGATTCTCAATTTCTTTATGCTTCGATCTTGAGAGAAGATTATCATTATATTTCAACTTTTTTCAAAATCTAATGGATTCACAGAGTGCCTCTACACAAAGATGTAGCCTAAGTTTGTGTGAACTTCGATAGCAAATTTTTTGACGTATTCTTTTAATTATGTTCTTTATTATGATATCCTGTTTGGGGAATTGTTTGTGAGTTTTTTCTGGAATCGGCTTGCAATTATGCAACTACTAGTATCAAAGCCTTGGTTGGAAAATCGAGAACATCGAGGGTTTTTTGTTGACATTCGATTGAAAGCAAATAGTATGTTAGACGAAAAAAAAAATCAAAATCGATAAGTTCAATGGACATGATTTTGGATGGTGGAAATTCTAAATCGAGAATTATCTTTATCAAAAAAATCTCTATGCACCACTTGAGGGTTGGAAACACAAAATGGTGGAAGTAGATTTGACAACAAAAGCTGGATGGAAAATTCTTGATTGAAAGGCATTGGGTGCGATTTATCTAGGTTTGATGAAAAAGACAAGGTACCACATCGCGAAAGCAAAAACTGTAAAAGAAGCCATGGATATTCTAATGAATATTTATAAGAAGCTATCAACATCAAATCAAGTATTTTTGTTGAAGAAACTAGTTAATATGAAGTTATCTAATCGAGGCTTTGTTGAATATATTAATAGTTTTATATAGGCCATAAGTCAATTAGAATTCACATGCATAAATTTAGATAGGAAGCTTCAAGTTTTATTACTTTTATGTTTCCTTCCAAAAAGCTACAATACTGCAGTACAGGCAATTTTTAGATTCCGTGAATTTATGCTTTTGAGACAATCTTTATTAATCAACTTTGTTCATGGAAGGAGTCCACTCATCTATACTTATTTAAAGAAAGAGATTTATCTCCTGATCAAGTTATGATAATAATCTGAATTAATCTTAAGTAAACCCACGGGCTATTTTCATAGTTTGACACTTAAAAGTGAAAATCACGATTAGCCGTCAACTCTCTCTCTCTCTCTCTCTCTCTCTCTCTCTCTACATATATATATATTGTTAGTTAATTGTCAAAAGAAAAAAAAAATGCAATTTTGCTTCTTTTTAACAAGGAAACCGTTCATCATTTGAAACTTTACTTAGGGGCTGGAGGACAATCCGGCATAAATGGAGTGATTGGATCTAGTTGTCCCTTATTTAAAAGATCCGATTCCAATCTAATACAAGCTAATCAATTTGGCATTTTAGAGAATATTGCATTCCCTGTACATCCGACGCCTTCTCTATTATTCCACGTGAATCTTAATCGCCCTGTCTAGAATCATGCCCTCGAGAGGAAAGACCTAGTAATTGCGTTTTTATTAAATCCGCCGCCAATTTAAAGAAATTCTTACACTATTTATTATTGAATGGATTGTCTGACCGAATTTTTGCACGTGCCGCTCATCCAACGTTATTGGATGTAATAATAATCTAGTAATTTAAACGGTTGACCTGGCATTTGTCGACATCAAACGGTTTCCTAGGGAAATGGGCGTAGTTGGCTACTACGGTGGTAGCTGGTCACGTGGGGAAGCGTTCCAGTGGGTGCACCTTAACGCAAAAGCTAATCTAATCATTTAAGTAAGAGCAAAGGCGCGTTAGTTGCTCTTCACACACGGCATTTTCTTCTTCCATTGCAAATAACTAATACAATCAGTCCTATGGACCTAAACAAGTCCTAAAAAACTTAATCCTAGACCTCGCTAGAGCCTCCCAATTCCTAAGATGTAAAATAATTAGAAAGTAGAGTCAAGGAGGAATTGGAAAAATATATTATACGAACACTGATACTTTAAAATAAAGAATGCATTCTGAAAGCCAATCATGTTAGCGAACAAATGCAAATGATCCCTGGTGATTGGAAACAATCCCTAGCAGGATGAGGAACTCTTTAACACAAAGCTATCATTTAAGTGACAGCTAAGGCGCATTAGCTATTTTTTGCACTAGGCATTTTCTTCTTTTGTTTGCAAAGAACTAATATAACTAATCCGATCCCTTTAGTGCAAGCACCTTTTGCCCGCCTAATGACATCGTCAAATATACACTCGGTTCGCTTTTCACTTGACAGGTAAAACTCGCCGCGAGTATGGAGTTGAAATGACAAATGGAAATTTACCAAAAGGAGTGCTGGTTCTTGGTGTTAACGTGTATGAGGATATGGGGCTTTTCACGGCAAAAGACAAGAAAGGCACAAGGCAAGGGAATTTACAATGAGTAGCTTGTGTCTTACCAGTAGAGGTGGCGTATTGACCCATATTTTAACTCATACTTGTTAAGTAGGGTGAAATATGGGTAGCCTAAAATTTGAAATATGGTTTTAATAAAGCTAAGGACAATTAATGATGAGTTTTAGTGGATTTATCAATAAACCAACTTTAACCCAATTGATCAAAATGTAATACCCTTTTGTGCCTATGCCCGAGTTCTTAGTGGCCATGCACACGTATTCAGCTCCCATACCCAAATCACTAGCATCTAGCCCGAGTCCATTGAGATCGAACCTTATTCCTCTATGATTGGGTCCCAAGCGACAAATGCTAGCCTAGGTCCCTTGAGGTTGGGCCTAAGACCCTAGTGGTTGTATTCAGGTCCACAAAGGCTAGGTTCAAAACCTTAGTGTCGGTGATTCAATAGGGGCCTAGCCCGAGTCCCTTGAAGTTGAGCCATGGACCTTGTACTAATGCTTGGGTCCTTGGTGGCCCTACCTTGGTATTTGGTTCTCGTGCCCTACTCATTGGTTCCTCAACATCCTTGTCCACATAGGTCAAGCTCAAGTCCCTTGAAGTTGCACTTGGAACCTTGGTGCCCATGCTCAGGTCATTTGCAGCCATGCTTGAAACCGAGCATTGTGCCAAAGCAATTGATGCCTGGTTCTATCCGTCAAGCTCGGGCCAAGTTTCTCCGATGTTCCACATCTCTAGGAACGCTGTGATGACGATCTCTGTGGTGCTCTTCTTGCCGGAGACCGAGGGGTTCCATTGGACCCAATGCATGTAGTGTGGGAGAGGAATTGGTACTGGCAAAGGTTTGTTAACAAGGAATGGTACAAGCTCGTGTCTTGTATCTGTTGATTGGAGGGAGAAAAAGGGAGATACGTACTGAATTCCAGAGACACGAGGGTCATTAGGGGCAAGGAAATTTCACGCGTTCTTGATTTGGGCGCAACATGCTTGAAGGAGCACGAATCTGAAGGGTCTTCTAATACCATCGGATATTATGCAACATTAGAAAATTATGCAACATTGGATCTTGTTAATGAGTAATGGGCTTTGGCGTCCTCCTTTTGTTGTGGGCTTGAAGAACCCCAAATTCCTAATAATATAGCCTACTAGCAAAGGCAGCTCAAAACTTAAAAAACAACCCCAATGCGATTAGTTTTGTGATTTCACCTATAACCTTTCGAGTCAAGCCGATTTCAACCCCTAATGGAGCAATTTTGGCCCAAATTGACTCGTAAAACCCTAGAATTTGGGAACCAAAGTTGAAATTTGACTATAGAATGCAGGATCCTAATTTACATGAATGTTCTTGCATATATGAATACTTGGATTGCCATACGTAATGATTATGGACATTTAAAGAATTAAAGCGTTGACGATAACCTCTTCTCTTATGAGTTTTCATGATTTGTAAATTCAATGACCTTGCTACGATATTTTCATTTGTCAATGCAAGCTAGCCTTTCATATTTAGAATAAATTGTCTTTCTTGATATGGCTACTAATCCCTTTTGCCACGAGCGAACATCCACATAGAGATTATTCGTCACTTTATGTGTGAAGGTCGAATTGCAGATAGCATTGTCATCGGTCGTGCTCCCACCAATCTTCACCTTGCAAAATAGCTTTTTATTAAAGCACTGGGTTGCGATAGATTTCTTCTTTCGATCAAGCTGGGGCAATGACTTTAATATGGTTTTGTTCTGCGATTCTCTTTCTTCGTAACGTCGCCCTATGTTTCTCCTCGGACAGCCACGATCCGATTTGGTCCTACCCGACCCGGATCGAGCTAAAAATCAGACCCGCGCGATCCGGCCCATTCCGGCCCGCTAACCCGTTCTCGGTCTTCTCTTATCTTGCTCTCGAAGTCGGCGAACCCTTCGGACGCTCGACAAAGCTAAAGCCCCAGCGGAGCATCTCTCTCTATCTCTCGCCGGCGAAGAAGAAGAAGAAGAAGCGGCGGCGGCGGCGGGGCGCAGATGTCGCATTTCGGAAGATCAGGGCCGCCGGACATCGCCGACACTTACTCGCTCCTCATCCTCAACATCTCCTTCCGTAGCCCTCTCCTTCCCTCTCCTCCGCTTCCCTATCCCGACTCTCTGTCTCTGTCTCTCTCTCTCTTTCAATGCCTTTACGCGGTTGTATCGCAGGGACCAGCGCCGACGACCTCTTCCCTCTCTTCGACAAGTACGGCAAGGTCGTCGACGTGTTCATTCCCAGGGACCGGAGGTACGTGTGTTTCCTCTGCTCCGTTGCTTTTTGCTTCGTAGGTCGCGTGTTGAGGGTTGGGGATTTTGTTGCCGTGTTCTGATGTGGCCGTGCAGGACTGGGGAGTCGAGAGGGTTCGCGTTCGTGAGGTACAAGTACGCGGATGAGGCGCAGAAGGCGGTGGACAAGCTCGATGGTGTCGCTCTTGTCTCTGATTTTTAGTTCCTTCGGTGACGAGGGTTTCTGTTTGCGTTGTGCGGGAACGCTTGGGTTGGCGTTTGATTTCTTGTTCGGTTTTCTTATTGAAAGGGAGAGTCGTGGATGGGAGAGAGATTGGGGTTCAGTTCGCCAAGTACGGTCCCAATGCCGAGAGAATGTAAGCTGTTCGATTATCTCACCTTTTAGCTTTCGAATTGTTCAACATTGTGCCTCTTTCCGGTTAAAATACAGTGCAATGCCAATCTGGTACGAGCTCACTGGAGGGAATTTGGTTTTCTTGGAATAAACCTTGAAATGGTGCAAGTTGCCATGACCTTGTTAACATGATTCTGTCAGTGGAGGATTCGTTTTGCCAAATAACCTGTAAAAGATGGCCTAAAGAAAAGGAAAAAAATAGATTTCTTGAATAACTTCGCTGTCAGTTTCTTGTTATTGATTCTTCTGATGAGCTTGGCCTCTATTTTGCAACAGTGATAAGGGGAAGATTGCTGAACCGGTTTCAAAGATGAGAAGGCGGTCGAGAAGTCGCAGTCCTCGTCCAAGGTACGGTTTAAGTTTGTTAAGTTAGTAAAGTTACACAAACTGTGTGTATGCAAATTGGTTTAAGTTTGTTAAGTTAGTAAAGTTATGCAAATTGTGTCTATATATACTAAAATGAGAAGAATTCTACACTTGATTATAAATTCGGGTTTAATGTGTTGACAACTGTCTGTAACTCACTATTGCTATAGTTGTTGATTTGTGTTTGAGGTGAAATTTCAAAATCATTTTTATAGAATTGTTAAGATACTTTGTCCTCTAATACTTACATAAGCCTGTTTACTAGCTTCACAATTCATTTATCTCTACATATCAAGAGTTAATGAAGGTTGCTGTAACTTTGATTGGGATTTAATAAAGGCAGCTGAAACTTTGATTGGGATCCTGATTGAATGAGAGAATAGGCAGGGTCAATTTACCATTGAAATCATGATGCTACAGTGGATAGAGGACCCATGACTAGAGCTCTTTGATGTACAAAGGATTAAGCCATCTAATTTGTTTTCAATGACTTGTGGAGTGTTTGAAGAGGAAAGGGAGGGAATTTTTCCTTAGTTTACCTCTATATGACTGGACACCTGTCACTTTGGGTTAACAATGTCACTGCTAATTTATTTTATAGGTTCCCTCCTGGCCTCATGAAAATCAAATTGCGAACTTTGTGCATAATCCTTACCATCCCTTGTTAGTTGTCTGCACGTAATGAAAACAGTTGATCAAGTTCATGGAGAGAACTGATCCTATGGAGGAATTAATGCTGTTAACAATGATGTGAGAAGCTTGTTTACGCATCTTATGGCTTATGGAAAATATCTATACCTTTTTAAAGATACAAATCATAATATATGTTTAACATTTAAATGACATTAGAGGCAATTACTTTTAAAGAATTGGGGTGTTATATATTGAATTTGTTCACAGTAATCCAATGTCAAGAAATAGAATTACGTCCCAGCTGAATGCTGCAGCTGAATCTGAATGATAAAACCAGTCACTCATGCATATAGTAAATTTGATTCGTTATTCTTCAGTTAGTGGATAGGACTTTCCCATATTTTCTTGAGATCTAAGCAACTAAGTTTGGAAGTGCAATTTCCAGAAAAATGTTGGGAGTGCAGTTACATTATGGTTGCTCAAACCAGCTAAGCAACTGGTCCTCATTTTTATTACGTTGGAAAAAAGATTAACTGGATAATTTGGACCATAATTAAGGGATAAAACACATCAGTGTAATCAATCATTGAGTGACAGAATTGATTATGAGAATCAGCTGACTGATAAAACAATTTGATGATTGAAGGGCCAAATTTAGGGTTTTGAGTTGAAGTCCAAGGTTTCCTCAATTTAAATGAAATTTAGGTTCTGAGTCTTGTAATTACAAAATCCAGTGTTATAGTAAAAGAGCATAGTCAATTTCATGTAAAATTGAGTGGGTTCCATTTTCCAGTGAAAAGACAGCATCAGCTGCAAGTCTAGGACTGATTGAACATCTGCCAAAAGATTTAGAGCTCAATTGATCAGTGGGACAATGGGTAACACGTCGAGGACTTGTTTTGCACTTTTCCCAAAACTATTTTTATAAATTTGTGCTGGATGAAGAGCTTATGAACTTAGACTTACTCCATCAGCACTTGATGATACAGCCTAATAAGATTGTAACTGTGTCGCCTTTAACTAAGATTTTCACACATGAAATTGTAAACTCCTGTGACCTCCTTTTAACAAGTAAGTAAGGTGTCAATGTGGTGTTGCTAATTTCTTTCGGCAAGTTCCCATTATGCCATTGAGTTGTTGGTTTCTAGATTCCCTTTTTTGGTCATTTAAGCTTTGCAGTTCAGATATTAGGTGACATCTGATTTTGTTGCACCTTGTTCTTTTGTTTGTAGCAAAATGAAAAAAATAACAGCAAGTAGCAGTTAACCCTTAACCATCTTAATGAGTACTTGCATCTTGCAGAGTTGCAAGTAATTCCTCTCATTCTTTACTGCAACTGACAGTACAATGGATTTTCAGGTACAGAGACGAATATAGAGACCGTGATTACAGGAGGAGAAGTCGCAGTAGAAGCGGTGGACGATATGATCGCGACAAGTACAGAGACGGGGGAAGGAGTTACCGTCACCGAAGTAGGAGCTATAGCCCAAGTCCTGATCGTCGCAGAGACCGAAGGGCACCCAAACATGATGATGAGGACCGAAGTCGGAGTGGATCATACACAAGGTGAGGCCCTCCTTATTTCCCTTTAATGCTTCTTTTGGTCACTTCTTGTTGAGAATTTCTATCTGATTGGAGTTCCCCAATTTTCAGTTCATCCCGGAGCCCGCAGAAAGCCAAACATGAGAGGAGTCGCTCTCCAAATCAGAGACCTTCTACACTTGAAAGTCCTGATGTACGAAATGGTGAAAGAGATTCTCAGCTCCAAAGAGATGTGCCCAGTGGACGTCCTGCCAATTCCGCTGGTGCATCTCCACGTAGTCCATAGATCGAGTGGTAAAATGACGTGAATGGATTTTGTCTCACTCTATTGCAACTATTTGATCCTTATGTCTCTGTTTTTTCATGTTGCCTTTTTAGGAAAGATGAGTGCCCCAGGTCGTGGGAGTCATTTTTGCTCGACAAACAATTATACTTTATCCTGAGTTGTTCTTGATTGGGGGGACAGATACTTCGTTGTGTGCAGTGATTTAGATGTTAATCCTAGGTTTAGTCGGGCGTGATGTTTTCCTTCTTTGAAGGCAGCTAGTCCGTCTTTTCTGACTTTGGTGGTCATTGTGATACTCTGATCTTATTCTTGTGCTATAATGTGCATTCATGAAGTCCATTTAAAGCGTGTATTGTGATGCACTTGTTCATAGGTCTCTGGCTACACTTTTAACTACTGTCGAGGGGGTGTGTCAGTTTAATCATACGTAATGCACATGGACAATGAGAGAATCGTGGTGGTGATGATCCTGCACTTTCGTTTGCCATTTTTTGGTCATAATCCACTAGCCATCTCCGAGGTTGGTCCGCTATGAGTGCCATATGGTTTTTCATTCCTCATGAAATGATACTCCTGAATTTAGTGTGGTTTTTATATTCTCACTGCGGTGGGTGTTCATTCGAGAGCACAGTACGGTGAAAGTTGTAAGCTGTGCGCCCCTTTGGCATCCCTTCTTTTGGCAATTTTTTTGGGTCTTGATAAATTTGCATCAAAATGGGTTCCGTTTCTTGGCTTTACATTGAGCTGATCGCACCAGCATTTGAATTTATTCGCTGGTTCATAGCCGGGACCTTTAATTTTTTACCCCAACTTGGACTTTATGGACACGAGTCTCAATAAGTTATATGGAGAAATTTGGTGAAGTTGCATGCGTTTATGTGATCTAAGAATTGCTGGAAATAACATCACTGGCATCGAGGATTAACTTCCGACCATCTTATAGCTTGCAGTCGCTTGTGTATCTGCTGATCCCCAACTCAGGCCGTCAATGGAAATGATTTCGTTCAATCATTTTCCATGGTGCTCAAAATTCACGGACAGCCACTGATCCTAGAAGAGATGCGAAAGCTTCAAGCCGTTGACTGGATCAATTTGTAGAAGATTTTGTCCGATAAATGGTGTTGCTCTTTCAATCAGATGCAATTTCTTTAATGAAAATCAGAGTCCTTGCAACTATTTGATTTAAGTCTCAAACTTTTTTCATTCCATTGCTTCGCTCACTGATGATCTTTGTTTGAATTTAAAAGACTATTGACCGGCAACAGAATTTGAGTGCTTAACCCATACTGGCATGTTTATGAGGACTTCATTTCGGCCCCATTTAGTTCAGCATTTGGAATGCTCATTTGGGCTCTAAAGTCCTTTGGCCAAATGCAAAGGTGTTTGGTTCGTTTTTTTGCGCGACTTTGGCGAAGTGCAATTGCATTTCTAAGTGGCTCTAAAGGCCTTTAGCCCAATGCAGCTCTTGAGGTTCTTTGGAAAGTTGCATCTTCGGAATGCAACTTCCAGTATTGTTCATCTCTCCGGTGAAGAAGCCGATCGGCTGCCTGAATAAAAATAAATATATTTATATATTTATATAAAAATATATATTTTATATTTTATATAAAAATATAAACATATCTATTTTTTATATTTTATGTTTAATAAATGTATATTTATAAAAAATATAATATATTTATATTTATATAAAATATATATTTATATATATTTTGATATATTTTATATAGATATAAACATATCTATTTTTTTCTCCAATTGTTTATATATATATATATATATATATATATATATATATATTATGTTGTTAATAAATAAATTTTATGTTTATATTTTTATATTTTTTTATATAAAAATGTTTATATAAAACTATAAAAATATTTTTTGTTCAGGCTATTATATATATAATATTTTATATAGATATAAACATATCTATTTTTGTATATAAATATATTTTATGTTTAATAAATAAATAAATAAATAAATAAATAAATAAATAAATTTATAAATATAAACATATCTATTTTTTTCTCCGATTATTTTTATATAAATATATATTTATATAAAATTATCTATTTTTTTTATATATTTTATGTTTAATAAATATATTTTATGTTTATATTTTTATATTTTTATATAAAATATGTTTATATAAAAAATATAAACATATTTTTTATTCAGGAGGTTCAGCCGCCGGATTTGGCGGTCCGGTTGCTGGACTTCAAAAAAAAAAAATATAAACATATTTTTTCTTTTTTAATTTAATAAAAGTTAATTACAAATGTAAATTTTATCAAACGGTATTTTGACCAAAGTTGTTTCTCAATGCAAATTTTACCAAATGACATCTGCATTTCGGAAAACCCCATTCACCCAAAGGTATTTGCATTTCTGCAAATATATTCCGCAAAAGCCGAACCAAATGGGCCCTTCGTTCTCGCCCAAGTAAATATAGGACTGCCTTTTGTTTTGGAATAAGTAAAAGCTGAACTCTGGCATCTAGATTCATTTGTAGAGAGAAGACAGCTGAACTAAAGTGATATTTCGAACTGTTTCTGCATCTAGTCTTAATCAGACTAGGGTCATTGTAGTGAAATCTAAGAATCCATGTCGAGTTAGAGCGAGAAAATATAACCATTATATCAATGTAAAGTCGATGTATATAGTGTTTATCATCTAAAAAGCGAAGGGTTCATGTGAAGTTGAAATTGAACATTTATAAGAAGTCCAAAATCTTGTCCATTGTTGGTCCTCTTATAACGCTTATTTCAGATTTATGTAGATGCAAAATCCCTTACATGCCGAAGAGTTTCGAAAAATGCGTCTTTTTAGAGTGCATTCAATCAAAAACTAATTGTTTCTAATTGTGGCCATCCGGCATAATTTTGTATTTTGTGTAATTTACTATCCGCTGGGTAACATAACCCCAAGCGCATTCAGTTATTTCCTATCTCGAGTGCTACTGCATTTTGCTACGGCAAGATTCTTTACTAGCAGTTCAGTAGCTTTTGATTGCTCCAAAGAGTATGGTTGTAGAGGAAATCCAAACTTCGTTTTCATTAGAGCTTCAAATTAAAAAGTGCTTAAATTAGTAAGATCATCGGTCATCATTTTGTCTTGAGAGGGGATACTGCAATACAATGCTTTGTCTCCAAAAGAATCCAAGTTCTGTTCTGTTGCTACCTCATATTTCAAGAGTTGGAAGGCAGACGAGATCCTGCCCTCCAAAATTTTTAGGCATTTAAATCATGAAGGTCTGTTTTCACTTGGCCGAGCTCCAATTGTCAATTACAAGTAAAACTCATTTATGGCGAGCTCACCATAAACCATCTTTTCTGTTTTTCAGTGCTGTGAACTTATGTTGCCTTGAGCAAAACTTGTCAGAACAATTTTCCCTTGAGTACTTCATCTGGAAAACAGTGAACATAGTCCTTGAGAGCTCAGAGTTTTCTGAATTTGAAATAGGAAACCATAGTAGACCAACATTTGGCCCTATCCTCAATCCATCGCGAGTAAAACCCGAACCTGTAAAATCAAAGTTTCAGATAACTTTGTGAACAAATAGAACCGGGGAGGGGGGGCGGGGGCGAGATGAAGTTAATGACAATCCCAATCGAGAAGTTACAAGACAATGAGTTATATTTTCGCAACCTCATCACATGGTTGTGTTAATCTAATCTCAGTTCTAGAATGTGCTGATGTCTTGGAAGAAGGCAACAGGCAATATGCAATGTCAAAGAATCTGATGGCAATAGTCAACCTTTTCATTATGCTAGATAGCATCCAGAAACATGTGTTCCACGAATAAATGCTTGGTGATGCATTTCCATTGTCAAATAGGAAAACCATAGGAAAATAAGTTCGAGTGAAAGTTTAGGCATGTTTTGGGGCTTGAGAAAAATCAACATCCTGATCAAAAAAGAAAAAAAGGCCATAAATTCCAAACCTACGTCAGTGACTTAGTAATTTCACCGCTAAGTTTTTGTTGTGAGTAGTGAAATTGTATATGAGTAATTTACATTCCACTTGAGGTTGGAAAATTCCTTACTCAGGTTATCACATACTACCATGAAAGTGGAGCTCTGCTTGTAAGTTATTGGTAAAATACCATGTTCAACGATTAGCTTTTGTTTTGAATGGCGTCGATAATCTGCTATTGCATTGGAAGTCCACAAGTGACTAACATTATTGGTAAATTATCATCAATGTGCCTGACCAACAGGATTTAAACTATACTAGACGCGTTAGGAAAATCATTAATTTTATAATTGCTTGCAGAGCTGACTAACTGCAACTTAGCCCTAGATTAGACTATGAATACTAATCCATCTTATTTCTAACGTTTTAAGCATGTCCTGGAGAAGATACGTGTAAAAAGCTAGAAGGTGTTCACACCCATGTATAGAAGGTATTGAATTGTTCGACCTATGCTATCTGATAGTGCTAGTATGAACACCTAGTGGGGGGGGGGGGGTGAATGGTGAATAGGTGTAAAAACTAATTTTATAAAACTTAGCAATTTTATTCAATTTATATAACAACGGAAGACTTAAGATATAGAAGACCTGCAATAATATATAAGACTACAAATTAAGTAAATAGATAAGGGAAAGAGAATTGAAACACGATGTTTTATAGTGGTTCGGCTTAGACCAAGTCTACATTCACTCTCCCGTACTGACAACCCACCGGCTGGATTTCACTATGAATCAAAAGAGTTGTTACAGTCTCATGTCTTTGATTTCACAGTGTAGAGACTCTGCTACACTTCCTCAAAATCTCATAGGTATCTAATCCCTCCCTCTTTTGAGTACAAGTTTACACTCAACAAACGAATCAGCAAAGAACTAGAAGCTTCAGACTTTGGAATTTTTCTATCTCGCGCTCTCTCGAATAACTAGAGCATTCTCCTTATATACTCCTCTGTGCCTCCATAATTGTTGGCACATTCCAAAAGAGTTCTTCCAATCTAACTGTTGGACATAATCAATTAGAGAGATCTTGAGTTACTTAAGGAAAATGAAGATAGTCCACCAATCCTGCTCGTCCATACAATCAGGATCTAAGTTTCCATAAGTAGAACATTCTAAGTTTACTTCGCCAATCAACGGATTTGAATTACTCGAATTATTTGCAACACGAATAATAGATCTTTAGATGCTATCTCCAGGCGTGAGATAATCTTCAACCAAATGGATCAAATCCTTAAGATAAACTTGCATCTGAATAAGATTTCTTCGTCGGTCTAGAAACTGTCAATGATGGCAGACTTTAAATCTTAAGTCTGGCAGTCTTCGGATTTTGATGGAAGGAAACGTTTTGTCAACTTCAAAACAGATAAGGAAGTTTTCTCCAACACTATCAAATGCTAGTAATGTCTCAAGTCTAGCTTGGTACTAGAAACAAAGTGCTGCACCATTTCCAACATCTAAAGTAGCTTCATAATGGTGTTAAGAAATTTATCAAGGAGGATGGGAGAATTTTCCAGGTCGTGAAGACACCTGTGTCCTCGGTCAAAGTATCGATGCAACAATCTCAAAGTCAAAAAGAAGAGATAACGCTACTTTCTTCACTGATTAATGTTTGTGATGCATGGAATCCTATTATCAAATGTCAGTAAATTAGCAAGCAAAACAATGCCGACATTGGAAAAACTCAGTTTAGTAAGGTAGAGTCAAGTCAACCATTGGCTTCCAAATATGTGAGATTGTATAAATAATATAGCACCCGTTTGTAACGGTTGTCAATACCTGAAACAAAATAACCAAAGTATAATTAAAGGTGCGTACAAGTACATTTTCTCATGCTCTTTTCTAAAAGAGTATTTCCAGTCAACACTAAATAGTAAAGAAAGTGTAAACAAACTTATTGATATATTACATTATTTTCAGCTAGTAGCTACAAAGCAACATCCTCACTCCTAAAAAAGGACATAGGCTAGAAATCCATAAAAATGTTCAAGGAAGTCAGCCATGCAAGAAAGGCAATAGTTTCATATTAACGTAAAGAGAAAGTAAGAAGAAAAACCATTTTAACATTTTCAATCTATCTTTTACACTGCGTTATAAATTGATAGTAGGGTTGTGCCCTCTCTGTGCATGGACAACTTTACTTAAAGTGAAGAGACATGATACAAAGAAAAAAGGGCAAGAAGAAAAAGAGAGGATGATCACATTGATTGCAAACGAAGAGTAAAAGAAGAAGAGAAGAAAGAAAGGGAACGAAAAAGAAATAGGAAAAAAAATAGGAGAAAGGGAAAGGCTTTTGTGCATGAACTTTGCTAGTATAATAGTTTTAAGATTACTGCAATAATGGTAACTTATTGTGAGCCACAAACTTTAAAATGAATAACCCCACAATAATTTACAAGTACTCATTATTAGATTTTTTCTAGAATAAATTATTATTCTCACAATAGATTTAAAACTATCATCCAATCATTTCTCCTTGTGCCTACATGCCCCAAGTTGGATTAACACCATTTCACCATGTCAAGTAAGGAGTCAAGCTCTTCATTCTATGAGTCAGAGTAGCTTTTGGGATTATAGCGCAAATTTAAAATTGTGTTGAATTTGAATTGCAAATCTAATTTTGGACTTGTTTAGTTGTGGAACTTCATGTAAATTATGGATTATGAAGAAGTGGAGCCATGAGATTTCATGGGAATTGTTTTGAAGTAATGGTTTAGTAGAAACAAAATATTAGAGATTGGCACTTAAGTTTCGCATCGCGGATAACTTTGAATAATCACTTTGGGCAAGCCATTTGTTGGGGTCAGATTCACTTTGTTTGAGATTAAGCTTAGAACTCAAAAGTGCTAAAATTAGGAATATCAATAGTCATCAATTTATCTCGAGAAAAGATTTTGCAATACATTTATGGCGTAGTTCACCATAAACCATCTATTCCGTTTCTTTTAGTACAATGAAATCATGTTGCCTTGCACAAAACATGGCAGAATAATTTTCTCTTGAGTACTTCAGTTAAAAAAATAGTAAATATAGTATCTGAGAGCTAAGAAGTTTTGCGAGTTTGAAATACGAAACCATAGTAGACCAACTTTCGACCCGCACTTGATCAATCCCAAGTACAAAACCAACAAAGTAAAATTAAAGTTTCAAATAACTTTGTGAACGAATAATATAGGGGGGAAAGATGAAGTACTGGCTATTCCAATCGAAAGTAGCAAGATGATGAGTTATGCTTTCCTAACCTTATCACGTGGTTAAGTTATTTCAATCTCAATTATTGAATGCGCTACGTGTCGATGAAGAAAGGTCATGGGCAATATGCAACATCAAAGAAAGAATCATTTGGTCGCAACGGTCAATTTTTGATTATGCCAAATAGCATCCACGTACATGTGTTCCATGAGTTAGTGCTTGATGATGCATTTCCATTGTCAAATAGGAAAACCACAGGAAAATAAGTCAAGTAAAAGTTTTACGCGTCTTTTGGGGCATGAGAAAAATCATCACCCAGATCAAAAGAGAAAAAAAGCCATGGATTCACAACCTACGTTAGTAATTCACTAATTTTACCACTAAATATTTGCTGTGAGTAACTAACTTATACTCCACTTGAAGTTGTAAAATTCCTTGATAAGGTTATCACAGACTACCATGAAAGTGGAGCTCTGTTGGTACGTTATTGTTAAAATACTATGTTCAACGCTCAATTTTTATTTTGAATGTTCTATATATGGAAAAGTTGATATGCTGCTATTGCATTGGACGTCCATAAGTTACTAACATTGTTGGTAAATTATCACTGACGTGTCTCCCCAACAAGATTTAAATTGTACTAACCACATTAGGAAAATCATTAATTTCATAATTGCTTGCTCAGCTGACTAGATTGGCCTATGAATACTAATGCATCCTATCCCAATCTTTTAAGCATGTCGTGGAGAAGATACGTGTAAAAATCTAGAAGGTGTTCACACACATGCATAAAAGGCATTGGACTGTTCGACCTATGCTATCATATGCTAAGGAGGCATTAACTCAGTCAAATGAAGTGACTAATTTAAAAAAGATAAAGAAAAAGAAGACCACTTTACTTAAAGTGAAGAGACATGACAGAAAGAAAAAGGGCAAGAAGAAAAAGATGATTGCAAACAAAGAGTAAAAGAAGAGAAGAAAGATAAGGAACGAAAAAAAAAATAGGAAAAAAAAAGGTAAAAGGGAAAGGCTTTTGGGCATGGACTTTGCTAGTATAATAGTTTTTGAAATACTGCGATAATGGTAACTTATTGTGAGCCACAAACTTTAAAAGGAATAACCCGCAATCATTTATAATTACTCATTATTTGATTTTTTCTAGAATAAATTATTATTCTCATCGTAGATTTAGAACTGTCATCCAATCATTTCTCCTTGTGCCTACATGCCCCAAGTCGGATTAACACCATTTCACCATGTCAAGTGAGGAGTCAAGCTCTTCATTCTATGAGTAAGAGTAGCTTTTGGGATTACAGCGCAAATTTAAAATTGTGTTGAATTTGAATGGCAAATCTAATTTTGGACTTGTTTAGTTGTGGAATTTCATGCAAATTATGGATTATGATGAAGTGGAGCTATGAGATTTCATGGGAATTGTTTTGAAGTAATGGTTTAGTAGAAACAAAATATTAGAGATTGGCGCTTAAGTTTCGCATTTGGAATAACTTTGAATAATCGCTTTGGGCAAGCAATTTGTTGGGGTCAGATTCACTTTGTTTGAGATTAAGCTTAGAACTCAAAAGGTCCTAAAATTAGGAATATCAATAGTCATGAATTTATCCCGAGAACAGATTTTGCAATACATTTATGGCGTAGTTCACCATAAACCATCTATTCTGTTTTTTCTTTAGTACAATAAACTTATGTTGGCTTGCGCAAAACATGACAGAATAATTTTCTCTCGAGTACTTCAGCTAAAAAAATAGTAAATATAGTATCTGAGAGCTAAGAAGTTTTGCGAATTTGAAATAGGAAACCACAGTAGATCAACTTTCGACCCCCACTTGATCAATCCCAATTACAAAACCAACAAAGTAAAATTAAAGTTTCAAATAACTTTGTGATACAAAACCAACAAAGTAAAATTAAAGTTTCAAATAACTTTGTGAACGGATAGTATAGGGGGAAAGATGAAGTACCGGCTATTCCAATCGAAAGTAGCAAGATGATGAGTTATGTTTTCCTAACCTTATCACGTGGTTAAGTTATTTCAATCTCAATTATTGAATGCGCTGCGTGTCCTTGAAGGAAGGTCACTGGCAATATGCAACATAAAAGAAAGAATCAGCTGGTCGCAACGGTCAATTTTTGATTATGCCAAATAGCATCCACGTACATGTGTTCCACGAGTTAGTGCTTGATGATGCATTTCCATTGTCAAATAAGAAAACCACAGGAGAATAAGTCAAGTGAAAGTTTTACGCGTCTTTTGGGGCATGAGAAAAATCATCATCCAGATCAAAATAGAAAAAAAGCCATGGATTCACAACCTACGTTAGTAATTCACTAATTTTACCGCTAAATATTTGTTGTGGGTAAGTAACTTATACTCCACTTGAAGTTGTAAAATTCCTTGATAAGGTTATCACAGACTACCGTGAAAGTGGAGCTCTGTTGGTACGTTATTGTTAAAATACTATGTTCACTGCTCAATTTTTATTTTGAATGTTCTATATATGGAAAAGTTGATATGCTGCTATTGCATTGGACGTCCATAAGTTACTAACATTGTTGGTAAATTATCACTGACGTGTCTCACCAACAAGATTTAAATTGTACTAACCACATTAGGAAAATCATTAATTTCATAATTGCTTGCTCAGCTGACTAGATTGGCCTATGAATACTAATGCATCCTATCCCAATCTTTTAAGCATGTCGTGGAGAAGATACGTGTAAAAAGCTAGAAGGTGTTCACACACATGCATAAAAGGCATTGAACTGGTCGACCTCTGCTATCATATGCTAAGGAGGCATTGACTTGGTCAAATGAAGTGACTAATTTAAAAAAGATAAAGAAAAAGAAGACCACTTTACTTAAAGTGAAGAGACACGACAGAAAGAAAAAGGGCAAGAAGAAAAAGATGATTGCAAATGAAGAGTAAAAGAAGAGAAGAAAGATAAGGAACGAAAAAGAAATAGGAAAATAAAAAGGTAAAAGGGAAAGGCTTTTGTGCATGGACTTTGCTAGTATAATAGTTTTTGAAATACTGCGATAATGGTAACTTATTGTGAGCCACAAACTTTAAAAGGAATAACCCGTAATCATTTATAATTACTCATTATTTGATTTTTTCTAAAATAAATTATTATTCTCATCGTAGATTTAGAAATGTCATCCAATCATTTCTCCTTGTGCCTACATGCCCCAAGTCGGATTAACACCATTTCACCATGTCAAGTGAGGAGTCAAGCTCTTAATTCTATGAGTCAGAGTAGCTTTTGGGATTACAGCGCAAATTTAAAATTGTGTTGAATTTGAATCGCAAATATAATTTTGGACTTGTTTAGTTGTGGAATTTCATGTAAATTATGGATTATGATGAAGTGGAGCTATGAGATTTCATGGGAATTGTTTTGAAGTAATGGTTTAGTAGAAACAAAATATTAGAGATTGGCGCTTAAGTTTCGCATTTGGAATAACTTTGAATAATCGCTTTGGGCAAGCAATTTGTTGGGGTCAGATTCACTTTGTTTGACATTAAGCTTAGAACTCAAAAGTGCTAAAATTAGGAATATCAATAGTCATGAATTTATCCCGAGAAAAGATTTTGCAATACATTTATAGCGTAGTTCACCATAAACCATCTATTCTGTTTTTTCTTTAGTACAATGAACTCATGTTGGCTTGCGCAAAACATGACAGAATAATTTTCTCTCGAGTACTTCAGCTAAAAAAATAGTAAATATAGTATCTGAAAGCTAAGAAGTTTTGCGAATTTGAAATAGGAAACCACAGTAGATCAACTTTCGACCCGCACTTGATCAATCCCAAGTACAAAACCAACAAAGTAAAATTAAAGTTTCAAATAACTTTGTGAACGGATAGTATAGGGGGAAAGATGAAGTACCGGCTATTCCAATCGAAAGTAGCAAGATGATGAGTTATGTTTTCCTAACCTTATCACGTGGTTAAGTTATTTCAATCTCAATTATTGAATGCGCTGTGTGTCCTTGAAGGAAGGTCACGGGCAATATGCAACATAAAAGAAGGAATCATCTGGTCGCAACGGTCAATTTTTGATTATGCCAAATAGCATCCACATACATGTGTTCCACGGGTTAGTGCTTGATGATGCATTTCCATTGTCAAATAAGAAAACCACAGGAGAATAAGTCAAGTGAAAGTTTTACGCGTCTTTTGGGGCATGAGAAAAATCATCATCTAGATCAAAAGAGAAAAAAAGCCATGGATTCACAACCTACGTTAGTAATTCACTATTTTTACCGCTAAATATTTGTTGTGAATAAGTAACTTATACTCCACTTGAAGTTGTAAAATTCCTTGATAAGGTTATCACAGACTACCATGAAAGTGGAGCTCTGTTGGTACGTTATTGTTAAAATACTATGCTCACCGCTCAATTTTTATTTTGAATGTTCTATATATGGAAAAGTTGATATGCTACTATTGCATTGGACGTCCTTAAGTTACTAACATTGTTGGTAAATTATCACTGACGTGTCTCACCAACAAGATTTAAATTGTACTAACCACATTAGGAAAATCATTAATTTCATAATTGCTTGCTCAGCTGACTAGATTGGCCTATGAATACTAATGCATCCTATCCCAATCTTTTAAGCATGTCGTGGAGAAGATACGTGTAAAAAGCTAGAAGGTGTTCACACACATGCATAAAAGGCATTGGACTGTTCGACCTCTGCTATCATATGCTAAGGAGGCATTGACTCGGTCAAATGAAGTGACTAATTTAAAAAAGATAAAGAAAAAGAAGACCACTTTACTTAAAGTGAAGAGACATGACAGAAAGAAAAAGGGCAAGAAGAAAAAGATGATTGCAAACGAAGAGTAAAAGAAGAGAAGAAAGATAAGGAACGAAAAAAAAAAAAGGAAAAAAAAGGTAAAAGGGAAAGGCTTTTGGGCATGGACTTTGCTAGTATAATAGTTTTTGAAATACTGCGATAATGGTAACTTATTGTGAGCCACAAACTTTAAAAGGAATAACCCGCAATCATTTATAATTACTCATTATTTGATTTTTTCTAGAATAAATTATTATTCTCATCGTAGATTTATAACTGTCATCCAATCATTTCTCCTTGTGCCTACATGCCCCAAGTCGGATTAACACCATTTCACCATGTCAAGTGAGGAGTCAAGCTCTTCATTCTATGAGTAAGAGTAGCTTTTGGGATTACAGCGCAAATTTAAAATTGTGTTGAATTTGAATGGCAAATCTAATTTTGGACTTGTTTAGTTGTGGAATTTCATGTAAATTATGGATTATGATGAAGTGGAGCTATGAGATTTCATGGGAATTGTTTTGAAGTAATGGTTTAGTAGAAACAAAATATTAGAGATTGGCGCTTAAGTTTCGCATTTGGAATAACTTTGAATAATCGCTTTGGGCAAGCAATTTGTTGGGGTCAGATTCACTTTGTTTGACATTAAGCTTAGAACTCAAAAGTGCTAAAATTAGGAATATCAATAGTCATGAATTTATCCCGAGAAAAGATTTTGCAATACATTTATAGCGTAGTTCACCATAAACCATCTATTCTGTTTTTTCTTTAGTACAATGAACTCATGTTGGCTTGCGCAAAACATGGCAGAATAATTTTCTCTCGAGTACTTTAGCTAAAAAAATAGTAAATATAGTCTATGAGAGCTCAGAAGTTTTGCGAATTTGTAATAGGAAACCACAGTAGACCAACTATCGACCCCGCCCTTGATCAATCCCAAGTAAAAACCAACAAAGTAAAATCAAAGTTTCAAATAACTTTGTGAACGAATAGTATAGGGGGGAAAGATGAAGTACCAGCTATTCCAATCGAGAAGTAGCAAAATGATGAGTTATGTTTTCCTAACCTTATCACGCGGTTAAGTTAATTCAATATCAATTTTTGAATGCGCTGCATGTCTTGGAAGAAAAGTCACAGGCAATATGCAACGTCAAAGAAAGAATCATCTTGTCGCAACAGTCAACTTTTTCATTATGCCAAATAGCATCCACATGCGTGTGTTCCACGAGTTAGTGCTTGATGATGCATTTCCATAGTCAAATAGGAAAACCACGGGAAAATAAGTCGAGTGAAAGTTTTACGCGTCTTTTGGGGCTTGAGAAAAATCATCATCCAGGTCAAAAGAGAAAAAATAGCCATGGATTCACAACCTACGTCAGTAATTCACTAATTTCACTGCTAAATTTTTGTTGTGGGTAAGTAACTTATACTCCACTTGAAGTTGTAAAATTCCTTGATAAGGTTATCACAGACTACCGTGAAAGTGGAGCTCTGTTGGTACGTTATTGTTAAAATACTATGTTCACCGCTCAGTTTTTATTTTGAATGTTCTATATATGGAAGAGTTGATATGCTGCTATTGCATTGGACGTCCATAAGTTACTAACATTTTTGGTAAATTATCACTAACGTGCCTAATGAACAAGATTTAAACTATACTAACCATATTAAGAAAATCATTAATTTCATAATTGCTTGCTCAGCTAACTAGATTGGCCTACGAATACTAATGCATCATATCCCAATCTTTTAAGCACATCCTGGAGAAGATATGTGTAAAAAGCTAGAAGGTGTTCAAACACATGCATAAAATGCATTGAACTATTCGACCTCTGCTATCATATGCTAAGGAGGCATGGACTTGGTCAAATGAAGTGGCTAATTAAAAAACGATAAAGAGAAAGGAGACCACTTTACTTAAAGTGAAGAGACATGAAAGAAAGAAAAAAGGGCAAGAAGAAAAAGAGAGGGTGATTGCACTGATTGCAAACGAAGAGTAAAAGAAGAAGAGAAGAAAGATAGGGAACAAAAAAGAAATAGGAAAAACAAAAGGTAAAAGGGAAAGGCTTTTGTGCATAAACTTTGCTAGTAGAATAATTTTTTAAATTACTGCGATAATGGTAACTTATTGGGAGCCACAAACTTGAAAAGGAATAACCCCACAATAATTTATAATTATTCATTATTTGATTTTTTCTAGAATAAATTGTTATTCTTATAGTAGATTTAAAACTGTCATCCAATCATTTCTCCTTGTGCATACATGGCCCAAGTTGGATTAACACCATTTCACCATGTCAAGTAAGGATTCAAGCTCTTCATTCTATGAGTCAGAGTAGCTTTTGGGACTATAGCGCAAATTTGAATTGCAAAATCTAATATTGGACTTGCTTAGTTATGGAATTTCATGTAAATTATGGATTATGATGAAGTGGGGCTATGAGATTTCCTTGGAATTGTTTTGAAGTAATGGTTTAGTCGAAATGAAATATTAGAGATTGACGCTTAAGTTTCGCATTGCGGATAACTTTGAATAATCACTTTGGGCAAGCCATTTGTTGGGGTCAGATTCACTTTGTTTGAGATTAAGCTTAGAACTCAAAAGTGCTAAAATTAGGAATATCAATAGTCATCAATTTATCTCGAGAAAAGATTTTGCAATACATTTATGGCGTAGTTCACCATAAACCATCTATTCTGTTTTTTAGTACAATGAACTCATGTTGCCTTGCGCAAAACATGGCAGAATAATTTTCTCTCGAGTACTTCAGCTAAAAAAAATAGTAAATATAGTATCTGAGAGCTAATAAGTTTTGCGAATTTGAAATAGGAAACCACAGTAGACCAACTTTCGACCCGCACTTGATCAATCCCAAGTAAAAACCAACAAGGTAAAATCAAAGTTTCAAATAACTTTGTGAACGGATAGTAGAGGGTGAAAAGATGAAGTACCGGCTATTCCAATCAAGAAGTAGCAAGATGATGAGTTATGTTTTCCTAGCCTTATCACATGGTTAAGTTATTTCAATCTCAATTATTGAATGCGTTGCGTGTCCTTGAAGAAAGGTCACGGGCAATATGCAATGTAAAAGAAAGAATCATCCGGTCGCAACAGTCAATTTTTGATTATGCCAAATAGCATCCACATGCATGTGTTCCACGAGTTAGTGCTTGATGATGCATTTCCATTGTCAAATAGGAAAAACCACAAGAAAATAAGTCGAGTGAAAGTTTTTTGCGTCTTTTGGGGCATGAGAAAAATCATCATCCAGATCAAAAGGGAAAAAAAGCCATTGATTCACAACCTACGTCAGTAATTCACTAATTTCACCGCTAAATTTTTGTTGTGAGTAGTGAAATTGTACATGAGTAAGTAACTTATACTCCACTTGAAGTTGTAAAATTCCCTGATCAGGTTATCCATATTGCCATGAAAGTGGAGGTGTGTTGGTATGTTATAGTTAAAATACTATGTTCACCGCTCAATTTTTATTTTGAATGTTCTATATATGGAAAAGTTGATATGCTGCTATTGCATTGGACGTCCATAAGTTACTAACATTGTTGGTAAATTATCACTAACGTGCCTGACCAAGAAGATTTAAACTGTACTAACCACATTAGGGAAATCATTAATTTCATAATTGCTTGCTCAGCTGACTAGATTGACCTATGAATACTAATGCATCCTATCCCAATCTTTTAAGCACGTCCTGGAGAAGATACATGTAAAAAGCTAGAAGGTGTTCACACACGTGCGTAAAAGGCATTGAATTGTTCGACCTCTGCTATCATATGCTACGGACGTCTTTAGTCTAGCTTGGTTATGGAAACGAAACACTGCGCGATTTACAACATCTAATGTAGCTTCATAATGGTGTTAAGAAATTCATCAAGATGTTGTTTTCCTCATGTAACTATGCATATGATGAATGAAATGGAAGGAACTGCCTATGAAACTTGTTTTTAAATGCAACATTTTTATTATAAAAAATGTAAATTGATGTATATTCTTCTGCTTTCGTGATAAGAATGAAAGATTATGGTCTAAGGTCTAGAGAGTGATGGCCCAAAACATCACACACGGTTGGGCGGTGGCTCAAGGATGGTGGCAGTGGTGGCTTGGGCAGTGGAGATAGCCAAGCCCAGGCACAGGGGAGGTTGAGGGTGGAGGAGAAGAGAAAAAAAATAATGTTTAAATTTTCACAATAATATCATTTGTTTAGATCTAATCGGTCATTAGCGAATAAGTGCGCGTCTCGTTTGCCATGACATGACGCTTGCAAATTATCAAATATTTTCTCCGAGTGAGAGCACTTTCCTTTTCCTTTTGTGCATTGAATTCAAAATTGTGCAGCATAAATTGAAGTCTGACCTTCCAAAAATTTTTGAGTGCTCACACACATCATATTCCTCGAGGACTTCTGTGTGGAAGCCCATGGTTTTCGTACATGGGAGGGTAGTACCGAAACAGGTCAGAACAAAAAACCAAAAAGTTTCCGAGATGGGGACCGACTGAGTTAGAAAAGTCACCTGCGAAGACTACAAAAGTAACAAATACCAAAGTCTTCAAAGAACCAAAAATTCATCTCAGTCAGCTCTCAGATGACTACCCCTACGATGTACAAAGCAATATAAACGTACCTTTTCGTAGTCTCCACTGGTCAGTTGCCGTTTTATTGCATTGCTATTGTCATGGAAAATGATAGGAACATGAGTTTCACAGCCTATTTAAGCATCGCTCATTGCCTCAGGGAAAAAGACAAACCAACTTACCTGAACCAAAAGAGGAGGAGAAGAATCCATGGATACTTCACCAGAATTCAAGAGGTTCATGAACCTCGTGGCTGCCCTTGCGCTTTTCACCACCTTTGCCATTCCACTTCCTGCCCTTTTCACATCATGTTCCTCGTGGACTTCTGTGTCGAAGCCCATGGTTTTCGTACATCGGGAGAGTAGTATTGAAATAGGTCAGACCAAAAAAACAAAAGGTTTCCGAGATGGGGACTAACCGAGTCAAAAAGGTCACCTGCGAAGACTACAAAAGTAACAAATACCAAAGTCTTCAAAGAACCAAAAATAAATCTCAGTCAACTCTCAGATGACTACCCCTACGGCGTATGAAGCAATACCGACGTACCTTTTCTTAGTCTTCACTGGTTAGTTGCCATTTTATTGCATTCCCATTGTCTGACAATGATAGGAACGTGAGTTTTCACAGCCTATTTAAGCATCGCTCATTGCCTCAGAGAAAAGACAAACCAATTTGCCCAAACCAAAAGAGGAGGAGAAGAATCCATGGATACTTCACCAGAATTCAAGAGGTTCATGAGCCTCATGACTGCCCTTGCCCATTTCACTACCTTTGCCATTCCACTTCCTGCTCATGCTTCCCCTACAGAGGCCCAAGCCCTCCTCAAGTGGAAGTCCAGTCTTAGCAACCATTCAGTTTCTTCCCTCTCTTCTTGGACTCCCTCTCCTTGTAATTCAACCAATTCCAATTCGACCGTGAGTCTGTGTGCTTGGTATGGCATCTCCTGTGATCAGGTGGGGAATGTGATCAAGATAGATCTCACTAGCACCAATGTAGAAGGTACGCTCGGCGAATTCCCATTCTCGTCTTTGTCTCATCTCATGTACATGGACTTGAAATTCAATAATCTCTCTGGCCACATTCCACCTCAAATCGGTCTCCTGAGCAATCTCGCCTATCTTGATCTCTCTACAAATTGGTTCTCGGGGAGAATACCATCGGAGATCGGTAATTTGAGCAAATTAGCTAAATTGTATGTCTACGACAATAGCCTCTCTGGTTCTATTCCTCAAGAAATGGGAAATATGAAAAATTTGAAAGTGCTCCAGTTGCTCTGGAACAATTTGACAGGACCGATTCCTTCCACTTTGGGGAACTTGACCAAATTAACAGATCTGAGCCTATTTCATAATAAGCTTACCGGTTCCATCTTGCTGCCATTAGGCAATTTGACAAAGCTTACGGTGCTGCGATTGCATCACAACCAGTTCACTGGTTCCTTACCAGAGAACTTGTGCCAAGGTGGATTGCTCCAAAACCTCACGTTGGGTGGTAACAACTTAACTGGTTCTATCCCTAGAAGCTTGAGAAACTGCACAAGCTTGGTCATAGTAACCCTCAACCAAAACCAGTTCACTGGAAACATATCTGAGACCTTTGGTGTCTACCCCAACTTGTACTATCTCAATATGAGTTCCAACAAGTTCTATGGAGAAATCTCAACAAACTGGGGAAGTTGCATGCGTTTACAGTATCTAGGGATTGCTGGAAATAAAATCACTGGTTATTTGCCTCTTGAGATTGGAAATATGAGTCAACTACGAGAACTCGATCTTTCTTCCAATGGATTAGTTGGCAAGATTCCAAAAGGACTCGGGAAATTGCATTTTCTACAAGTTCTAGTCCTCAACGACAATCAACTTTCTGGACGGTGGCCAATAGAAGGTTTCTCAAACACATCATTGGAGCAAATTAATTTGTCCAACAACAAATTTGATGGTCCACTTCCACTTCCATCACCCTTCACAAATTTCTATTCGATTGCGGATAATAAAATAGCAGGGAAGATCCCTTTATCAATATGCAATGCTACCTCTCTCTCAGTCCTCATCATGTCTAATAATAGCATAGCTGGTAGCCTACCAGAGTGCTTGTTACACTTCAATTTATCGATTTTGAACTTGAAAATGAATAGTCTTTCAGGCACAATCCCTCAAACATTTTTACTGAGAAGTAAATTTTTGAGAAGTCTTGACTTGAGTCAAAATCAGTTCGAAGGGACATTGCCCCAAAGCCTAGCCAATTGTAAAAACTTGGAAGTTTTGGATTTTAGCAACAATAAGATAGAGGATAAGTTCCCAACATGGTTGGGAACACTACCTAAGCTAAAAGTTCTTATTTTGAGGTCCAACAATTTTAAGGGTACTTTAGATTTTCCAAACGTAGCTCATCTCTTTCCCATGTTGCGCATTTTTGACCTCTCGAACAATGGCTTCACTGGTCCTTTACCAACCAATTTGATAGCGAAACTTCAAGGGATGATGAATAGACAAAATAGGCAAGAGCCGAAAGGCGAATTGTACATGAGGCAAGAAGTTGCAATGGGGTTCTATGTAGATTCCGTGAATGTGACCATGAAAGGAAACAATGTTCGGCTACTGAAGATCTTGAAAATCTGCACATTCATTGACTTATCACTCAACTCTTTTCATGGGAACATCCCAAGTATTATTGGAAATCTTCAATATCTCAAAGGGCTCAACCTTTCCCACAACAACCTCACGGGTTCTATTCCATCAACCCTTGGAAATTTGACTCACCTTGAATGTTTAGATTTATCTTCAAACAAGCTTAGTGGGAGGGTTCCTAGAGAACTCGGAGATTTGTCATTCCTAGGGTGTTTGAACCTCTCAAAGAACCAACTCATAGGCCGCATACCTCAAGACAAACAACTGAGCACCTTCATGAGCAACTCGTTTTGGGGAAATGTAGGCTTATGTGGAACTCCATTACAAAACACGTGCCCTGATGATGCTCCACCACCACAATTGTTCTTCCAAGAGGATAGTACAAGAGAGCATGGTAGTGGGCTTGATAGAAAAGCAGTCTGGATAGGGTATGCATCCGGAATCGTAATTGGAATTTCCATAGCGCACATTTTATGGGAAACTGGAAGACCTAAATGGCTTGTGGGAGAAGTGAGAAGTATGGAGAGAAGAGCCAAATTGATGAAGAAGCCAAAGCAAAAGGCCATCAAATTTCATGGAGACCAATGAAATTGTTAAGAAGGGATCCCTTTGAGGTACGTGCAAAGTAGTTCAAGGAATACACTTTTTGTCGGATTGAAATGTAATTTTACATATGGATGCTTTTTATATTATGCTGTCATTTTCTTCTTTAAGTGTGGTTTCTAAATCAGGTCAATTGATTGGATGAACATGAAAGATCTTTGGAAAAATCGCTTGCATCATTTACACCCTTTATGTCCTTTTCTTGTTTAGTGTACGACATTCTTATCTCTCCATGGAAAAGAAAGAATGACGAAGAGTTGTTGAAGCCCATCTAACCCAGGGTTGCATGATTGAATTTGCCATTGAAATATGACCTTAAGGATTTCTGATTTTGTCATTGTCCCACTACACATTTCTATTGAAGTTGTAGGCTGGTATTAGATTGTTGACTTGTTCTTGCACCTATCATACTTGTCTGCAATAGTGAACGGGGTACTTGTGAAATAAAATACGCTGAAATAATAGGATTTTACAATTTACATTAACGCAAAATTACTAGAGAGATAAACAAGAAATAATAGGATACCAGAGATTTGTGTGGTTCGATTCTAATATCGATATCTATATCCACAAGAAGAGTCGATAATAAATAATTAATTATAATCGAAGAATTAGAGTTTACTATCATTCACACGCTTGAATATTTTTCACACTTAAATGTATGCCTAAATGCAAAGTATTCAAAAATAAACAACTCAATTTAGATGTAAAACTGACGGTACAAAATCACTTCACATTCAAACCCAAGCAAAAGCTTTACTCGAACGACCGATGAAATCAAGAATGCCTCTCCACATCTATCTTTCTCTTCTCATGTGCTTGTGGCTTCTTTTGGTGGTGTTCTCGTGCGGCTCCTAAGCTTTTGCAGCTCCGCCAAAAGAAAAAACCTACGCTTTCCTTTTATATGCGTGTCCCGAGTCAAAGCCCACCATGTGTTCTTTAATAGAGATTCGGGTTTTGCACGTACAAAATAAAAGGAAACCCTTGTTTATATCTCCATTCGTACCCTTTCATATAATGTCTTCTATCAAAATGTTATTGTACCCTTTGGCCGATATACTAGTTATCACAATTTAATGTGGACATTTAAATGTTAATAAAATTAATTGAATGTGGGAATAATTAACTAAATGTAGGATCACATTTTCAATATTATATCATCATCAGCTTGCAAAATAGCTCTATTAAAGCACTGGGTTGCGATAGTTTTTTTCTTTCAATCAAGCTGGACAATGACTTTAGTGTTTGTCTCGTTCGCGATTCTCTTTGGAACGCCGTATTACGTTTCTCCTCGTACAGCCACGATCGGATTCGGCCCTGATAATTGGGCGGGATCGAACCACAATCAGACCCGCACGATCCGGCCCATCCCGGCCCACTAACCCGTTCTCGCGTTTTCTCTCTTCTGTTCTCGAAGTCGAACCCCCTTGGAAGCTGGACCAGCTGGAGCCCGACCGGAGCATCTCTGTATCTCTCGCCGGAGAAGAAGGAGAAGGAGAAGGAGAAGGAACAGCAGCAGCAGCTTGCAGATGTCGTTTTTTTGAAAGGTCAGGCCCTCCGGACATTCGACACTTACTCGCTCCTCATCCTCAGCATCTCCTTCCGTAGCTCTCTCCTTCCCCCTGCTCCGACTCCCCTCGCCTCCGTCGCTCTGGGGACCACCGCCGACGACCTCTTCCCTCTCTTCGACAAGTACGGCAAGGTCGTCGACATGTTCGTTCCCAGGGACCGGAGGTACGTGTATTTCCTCTGCTCCGTTGAATTTCTTTGTTGCCGTGTTCTGATGTGGCCGCGCAGGACTGGGGAGTCGAGAGGGTTCGCGTTCGTGAGGTACAAGTACGCGGACGAGGCGCAGAAGGCGGTGGACAAGCTCGATGGTGTCGCTCTTGTCTCTGATTTTTAGTTCCTTCGGTCACGAGGGCTTCTGTTAGCGTTGTGCGGGGAACGCTTGGATTGGCGTTTGATTTCTTGTTCGGTTTTCTTGTTGAAAGGGAGAGTCGTGGATGGGAGAGAGATTGGGGTTCAGTTCGCCAAGTACTGTCCCAATGCCGAGAGAATGTAAGCCGTTTGATTGTTATCTCACCTGTTAGTTTTCGAATTGTGCAAATAGATTGTGCTTCTTTCCGGTCAAAATACAGTGCAATTCCTATCTGGTAGGAGCTCACTGGAAGGAATTTGGTTCTCTTGGAATAAACCTTCAAATGGTGCAAGTTGCTATGACCTTGTTAGCACGATTCTGTCAGTGGAGGATTCATTTTGCAAAATAACCTGCAAAACATGGCTCTAAAGAAATGGAGAAAGTAGATTTGTTGAATAACTTAGCTGTCTTATTATCGATTCTTCTGATGAGCTCAACCTCTATTTCGCAACAGCGATAAGGGGAGGATTGCTGAACCTGTTTCAATAATAAGAAGGTGGTCGAGAAGTCATAATCCTCGGCCAAGGTGTGGTTTAAGTTTGTTGAGTTAGTAAAGTTATGCAAACTGTGTCTACGCAAATTGGTTTAAGTTAGTAAAGTCATGCAAATTGTGCCTATGTATACTAAAATGACAAAAGTTCTACACTCGATTATAAATTCAGGTTGAATGTGTCGACAACTGTCTGTAACTTCCTATTGCTATAGTTGTTGATTTGTGTTTGAGGTGAAATTCCAAAATCATTTTAATGGATTGGTTAAGATATTTCGTCCTCTAATACTTACATAAGCCTGTTTATTGGCTGCGTAATTCATTTATCTCTACATTTCAAGAGTTAATAAAGGTTGCTGTAACATTGATTGAGATTTAATAAAGGTTGCTGAAACTTTGATGGGGATCCTGATTGAATTGAGAAAATCGGCGGGCTCAATTTACCATTGAAATCATGATGCCACGGTGGATAGAGGACCCATGCCTAGAGCTCTTTGATGGATGAAGGTTTAAGCCATCTAGTTTCTTTCAATGACCTGTGAAGATGTTTGAAGAGGAACGGGAGGGAAATTCTCTCAGTTTGCCTCTATATGAGAGGACACCTGTCTCTTTGGTTAACAATGTCACTGCCAATTTATTATAGGTTCCCTCCTGGCCTTATTAAAATCAAATTGCAAACTTCGTGAGCAATCCTTACCGTCCCTTGTTGGTTGTTCACGAGTAATCAAAGCAATCGATCAAGTTCATGGAGAGAACTGATTCTACAGAGCAGTTAATGCTGTTAACTATGATGTGAGAAGCTTGTTTACGCATCTTATGGCTTATGTAAAATAACTACACATTTTTAAAGATACAAATCATAATATATATTAACATTTAAATGATGTTAGAGGCAACTACTTTTAATGAAATGGGGTGTTATATATTAAATTTGTTCACTGTAATCCAATGTCAAGAAATGGAGTTGCATCCCAAAAGGTGAAATTTGGCAGCTGAATTTGAATGCTAAAACCAGTCACTCACGCACATAGTAAATTTGACCCATTGGTCTTCAGTTAGTGGATAGGAATTTCCTACCTTTTCTTTAGATCTAAGCAACTAAGTTTGGAAGTGTAATTTCCAGAAAAATGATGGAAGTGCAGTTACATTATGGTTGCTCCAGCCAGCTAAGCAACCAGTCCTTATTTTTATAACTTTGGAGAAAGAGTAACTAGATAATTTGGGCCATAACCAAGGGATACAACACATCAGTCTAATCAATAGTGACAGAATTGGTCAGGAGAATCAACTGACTAATAAAACAATTTGATGATTGAAGAGCCAAATTTTTAGGGTTTTGAGTTGAAGTCCAATGTTTCCTCAATTTAAATGAGATTTAGGTTCCGAGCCTCGTAATTACAAAATCCAGTGTTATAGTAAAACATCATAGTTAATTTCATGTAAAATTGAGTGGGTTCCATTTTCCAGTAAAAAGATGGTGTCAGCTGCAAGACTAGGATTGATTGAACACTTGCCAAAAGATTCAGAGCTCAATCCATCAGCTGGACAATGGGTTAAACGTTGAGGACTTGTTTTGCACTTTCCCAAAATCTATTTTTATAAATTTGTGCTGGATGAAGAGCTTATGAACTTGGACTTACTCCATCAGCACTTGATGATACATCCTAGCAAGATTGTGACTGTCGCCTTTAACTAAGATATTCACACATGAAATTGTAAACTCCAGTTACCTCCTTATGTGGTGTTGCTAATTTCTTTCAGCTAGTTCCCATCATGTCATTGAGTTGTTGGTTTCTAGATTCCGCTTTTTGGTCATTTAAGCTTTGAAACAACAGTTCAGATATTAGGCGACATCCAAGCTTGTTGCACCTTGTTCCTTTGTTCATAGTGAAATGAAAAAATAAAATATCCATTGATGTGACAGCAAGTAGTGGTTAACCCTTAACCATCTTAATGAGTACTTGCATCTTGCAGAGTTGCAAGTAATTCCCTCTCATTCTCTACTGCAACTGATAGTAAAATAGATTTTCAGGTACAGTGACGAATATAGAGACCGTGATTATAGGAGGAGAAGTCACAGTAGAAGCAGGGGACAATATGAATGCGACAGTTACAGAGTCAGGGAAAGGAGTTACCGTCACCGAAGTAGGAGCTATAGTGCAAGTCCTGATTGTCGCAGAGACCGAAGGGCACCCAAGTATGATGATGAGGACCGAAGTCGGAGTGGATCATGCACAAGGTGAGGACCCTCCTTATTTCCCTTTAATGCTTCTTTTGGTCACCTCTTGTTGAGAATTTTATCTGATGGGGTGTGTCAGTTTAATCATACGAACTGCACATGGACGCTGAGACTTAATTGTGCTGGTGTGATCCTGCACTTTCTTTCGCCATTTTGTGGTCATAATCCACTAGCCATCTCCACAGGTGGTCTGCTATGAGTGCCATGTGATTTTTTTTTTCTTCACGAAATCATGCTTCTGACTTTAGTATGGTTTTTGTATTCTCACAGCGGTGGGTGTTCCAATTTTGGCATCCCTCTTTCGGCGACTTTTTTGGGTCTTGACAATTCCTTGAAAATGGGTTCCATTTCTTGGCTTTACATTCAGCTGATCACACCAGCATTTAAATCGATTCACTGGAAACGTATCTGGGATCTTTCTTGTCTAGCGCACTTGGACTTTATGGACATGAGTCTCAACAAGTTCTATGGAGATATCTCAATAAACTGGGGAAGTTGCATGCGTTTTAGTGATCTAAGAATTGCTGGAAATAACATCACTGGCATCGGGGATGAACTTCTGACCATCTTAAAGCTAGCGGTCGCTTGTGTATCTGCTGATCCCCAACTCAGTCCGTCAATGGAAATGATTTCGTTCAATCATTTTCCATAATGTTCAATTTTCACGGACAGCCACTGATCCTAGGAGTGATGCAAAAGGTTCAAGCCGTTCACTAGATCTTTGTAGAAGATGTCTGATAAATGATGTTGCTCTGTCGACCACATGCAACTTCTTTAATGAAAATTAGAGTCCTTGCAACTATTTGATTAAGTCCCGAACTTTTATTTCAATCCATTGTTTAGCTCTCCGATGTGTTTTCTCTTTTTGAATTTGGGAGATTTTTGACCGGCAATTTGAGTGGTTAACCCACATCAGCACGACTAGGAGGACATCATTTCGTTCGCGCCCATGTTAATATAGAACTGCCTTTTATGGAATAAGTAAAACCAGAACTTTCTGGCATCTAGATTCATTTGTACAGAGAAGACAGCTGAATTCAAGTGATATTTCAAACTGTTTCTGTATCCAGTCTTAATCAGAATAGTGTCATTGTAGTGATATCTAAGCATTCATGTTAAGTTAAGAGTTACAAAATATACTATTTTATCGATGTAAAGTGGATGTATATAGTATTTATCATCTTAAAAGCGAAAGGCTCATCTGAAGTGTTTTTGGTAAGAATTTTTTTTTTTGGTAAGAGGCTCATCTGAAGTTCAAATGGAATACTTGTAAGAAGTCTAAAATCTTGTCCATTGTTAGTCCTCTTATATCGTTTATATCAGATTTATGTAGATGCAAAATCCTCTTACGTGCTGAAGAGTTCCGAAAAATGCATCTTTTTAGAGTGCATTCAGTCAGAAACTAATTGTTTCTAATCGTGGCCAACCACCATAACTTTGTGTTTTTCTTGTAAATTACTACCCGCCGTCTAACATAACCCAGAGTGCATTCAGTCAATTCCTAATCCCAAGTGCTACTGCATGTTGCTACGGCATGAGTCCTTACTAAAAGTTCGGTAGCTTTTGATTGCTTCAAAGAGAATATGGCTATAGAGGAAATCAAAACTTCTGTTTTCATTAGAGCTTCAAACTTAGAAGTGCTTAAATTAGAAAGATTATGGGTCGTCGTTTTATTTCGAAAGGGGATACTGCAGTACAATGCTTTGTCTCAGAAAGGATGCAAGTTACGTTCTGTTGCTACCTTATATTTCAAGAGTGCAATGGCAGACGATATTCTGCCCTCCAAAATCTGGAGGCATTTAAATCATGATGGTTTGTTTTCGCTCGGCCTAGCTGCATTTTCAACAATACAAGTAAAACTCATATGGGGCTTTGCTCACAAAATCTTTTCTATTTTTAGTACAGTGAACTTATGTTGCCTTGCGCAAAACAAGTCAGAACAGTTTTCCCTCAAGTACTTTATCTGAGCTCAGAGTTTTGTGAATTTGACGTAGGAAACCATAGTAGACCAACGTTTCACCCCGTCCTCGATCAATTCCAAGTAAAATCCAACCCCATAAAATCAAAGTTTCAGATAACTTTGTGAACTAGAAAAATGCAGTAACAACTATTCCAATTGAGAAGTAGCAAGCCAATGAGTTATGTTCTCCCAACCTTATCATGTCGTTGGGTTAATTCAATCCCAATTCTTGAATGTGCTGCATGTCTTGGAAGAAAGACAATAGGCAATATGCAACGTCAAAGAAAGAACCATCTGGTGGCTACAGTCAACTTTTTCATTATGCGAGCTAGCATATGCAGACATGTGTTCCGCGAGTTAATGCTTGATGGTGCATTACCATTGTCAAATAGGAGAAACACAGGAAATGAGTTAGAGGGAAATTTTTATGCGTCTTTCAGGGCTTGAGAAAAATCAACATCCAGATCAAAAGAGAAAAAATGGCCACGGATTTACAACCTACGACGTTAAGTGACTAATTTCAACGCTAAATTTTTGTTTTGAGTGGTAAAACTCTACGTGAGTAACTTACATGCCACTTGAAGTTGGAAAATTCCTTTCCCTGGTGATCACATACTATCATGAAAGTAGAAGGGAAAAGTTCCAAAAAAGTCATAAACCTTTTGTGTTTATGCCAAAAAAGTCATAAACCTTTTTTTTTTGTGCCAATTTAGTAATAAACATTTTTACTTAGTGCCGACTTAGTCATTTCCGGCTAATTTTGATCGGATTTTGCTAACTGGACGCCGACCGGTTGACATGGCTTAATCGGTGCTGACGTTGACAATTTTTAATAATATTTAATATTTTAGAATTAATTTATTCTTTATTCTTTATTCTTTTTTTCGTTTTTCTTCTCTCCTCCTACCTCCGGCCGCTAGTCGGACCACGACGACTGGCCAGGCGACGGCCGGCGAGGCTTGCCGGCCACCTCGCCAATGGCCGTGAGGGCAGCCTCGCTGGCCATGGGCGAGGCTCGACCCTCGCCAGATTTGGCAAGGGCGAGCCTCGCTAGCGCCGCCCAGGCCGTGATTCGGCGAGGTCGAGCCTCGCCCATGGCCAGCGAGGCTCGACCTCATCGGCACCGCCCAGGCCACGATTTGGTGAGGTCGAGCCTCCCCGGCCATGGGCGGGCGCATCTTCCCTCGGCGTTGGAGCCGTGCGCAGAGGATCCCGTCTCCCTTGCATTGTATCGACCTCCCCGACTGTGTCATTTCTAGAGAGAGAGAGAGAGAGAGAGAGAGAGAGAGAGAGAGAGAGAGAGAGAGAGAGAGAGAGAGAGAGAGAGAGAGAGAGAGAAAGATTCGACTTCAAGCTTCGCACCTCGCGACGATGACGATGACGACGCCATGGGGTAGATTTTCAACAAGCTCCAAGGTTCGCCAACCCGCAATCTCTCTCCCTTTCTCTCTCTCTCTCTCTCTCTCTCGCTTGCTCGCTGTCTGATTCATTGTCATTCCAGGCAATCGGACCTCGCCAAACACCCTCGCCGGATCCCCTCGCCAAATTCGACGAGGGCGAGCCTTGCCAACCCAGCGGGAGGCCGCCTCATGCCGGATTTGGTGAGGGTTGAGCCTCGCCCATGGCTGGCGAGGCTCGACCTCGCCTAATCGTGGCTTGGGCGGCGCCGGCAAGGCTTGCCCTCGTCGGATCTGGTGAGGTGGCCGGCGAGCCTCGCTTGCCGTCGCCTAGCCGGTTGCCATGATCTAACTAGCGGCCGGAGGTAGGAGGAGAGAAGAAAAACAGAAAAAAGAACAAAGAATAAAGAATAAAGAGTAAAGAGTAAAGAATAAAGAATAAATAAAAAGAATAAAAAAATTCTAAAATATTAAAATATTATTAAAAATTTTCCACGTCAACATTTATTAGATCATGTCAACCAATCGGCGTCCAGTTAGCAAAATCCGGCCAAAATTTGTCGGAAATGACTGAATCGGCACTAAGTAAAAATATTTATGATTAAATTGGCACCAAAAAAAGGTTTATGACTTTTTTGGCAATTTTTTCGAAAGTAGAGCTCTATTAGTAAGTTATTGGTAAAATACTATGTTCACCACTTAATTTTTTTTTTTGAATGGTGAATATATGGAAATGTTGATAATCTACTATTAAATTGGACGTCCATAAGTTACTAACATTGTTGGTAAATTATCATCAACGTGCCTGACCAACAGGATTTAAACTATACTAATCACATTAGGAAAATCATTAATTTCATAATTGCTTGCTCAGCTCACTAGAATAGCTTGTGAATACTAATGCATCATATCCCAATCTTTTAAGCACGTCCTAGAGAAGATATGTGTAAAAAGCTAGAAGGTGTTCACACACATGCATAGAAGGCATTGAACTATTCGACCTCTGCTATCAAATGCTAGGAAGGTCTTTAGTCAGGCTTGGCTCTAGAAACGAAGCATTGCGCCATTTACAACATCTAAAGTAGCTTCGTAATGGTGTTAAGAAATTCATCAAGGAGGATGGGAGGAATTCCCAGGTCATGAAGAAACCTATGTTCTTGGTCAAAGTATCTGTCACGCCCTGAACCCCAAGCGCGCGCACATCCCACTGCGGTCGATCAAATATGCGACATCCCAGGATACGTCGCCGACCCATTCATTTTATTATGCATGCGGAAGCGAAACAAATCCCCTGACAACATTTAACTTGGGATAGAAAAACAGGCAATCAATCATAATACCAAACACTCATTTACAAACACATAGGTGTAAATACAACTTTAGACTGTCTACAAAATAGACTAGCTCAACAAAAGGGGAACTATCCTAAAACCAATTAGTAGGACACGTTCACCGATACTTCAATCTCCACCTTTCCAGACTTAGGGCTTCGGGCCCTCCACAACCGCCATCTAGGGACCTGAAATTTTAATCCCACAACCGGGATAGACGATGTCTCAGCAAGTTCAACCCCCTAAACCCCTATTAGAAAGAAAATACGCCCTGGGTGGCCTAGCCACATCACACAGAAGACTTACCTCGCATTAGCCTTCATCTGCAGGTTAACACAATTTATATGATTCAATCACGTATAATTATGATAACCAAACAACCATGGCACAAACACATCATCAGAACAATTCAATCACCTGGATTGTCTCAACGATCAATCGACTTGGCCGATTACATGTCAATTCAGCAAATCAATCATTACTCTTAATCATGGCCCCACCCAACAAAATTAGAATCAGTGGCATCACGGCCCCACTCGGCACGACCTTTAAAAAGGTGGTAGATTACGGCCCGGTTGGGCGCGACCTTTATCAGGTGGCAATTCACGGCCCCACTGGGCGCGACCTCTAATAGGTGGCAATTCACGGCCTCACTGGGTGCGACCTTTATCAGGTGGCAATTCACGGCCCCACTGGGCGTGACCTCTAATAAGTGGCAATTCACAACCTCACTGGGCGTGACCTTTATCAGGTGGCAATTCACGGCTTCACTGGATACGACCTCTAATAGATGGTTAATCACGGCCAACTCTCCCATAAATTTCGACACTTGGGACTTTATAAAAAGAATCCCTATTTATCACAATCACACTCAATTTGCCACAATCAATCATCAAATTCAAATTCTAAATACACAGCAACGATCAGCATGAAATTATGAGAGTTTAGGGTCCGACGAAATTTTCGAATTTTAATAAATAATTAAATTTATTCCGAAAATTAATTAAATAATAATATCCATATTTTTCGTCATCCACACTCAATTTATAATATCCAACCATCAATTTCAAAATCCGAACACACAGTAGCGATCAGCACGAAATTCTGAGCAATCGGGGTAAAAAAATAATTTTTCCGATTTTTTTTTACAAAAATATTTTAATAATTTCGGAATATAATATAATATTATAAATTCCAGAATTTCGAAACAATTAAATAATTCAAAAATAAAACCCTATTATGTCCCATCAAGGCTTAACATTAAATAAACTCTCTTAGCCTTTAATTAAACATACTTTAGATTAAACAAACATCTTAATCTAAATCACAATTAAATAAACTAAATTAACCACCTAAGATTACTTAACTTAGACTAAGCACACTTAGGGCATCATTAACCGTCTAATCAAGGTTTAGTGAGTTAAACTCACCGGATTAGCAAGCCGAGCGGACCAAAATGACGAGGACGACGTGAAGATCGACTTTCCTCAAGGCGGGCCAAGCATCCAGGCTCGGGAAGCTAGCCAAAACGGGCTAAACACGGGCTGCCATACCCACTAAAACCAGCTGTTGTCCGCTGCGGGTTGAGGGCGGATCCAGCGCCGGTTGAGGCGCACAAGGGCCAAGATGGGCCGAGGGACTTCCGGCAGCTGAGGCGGGGGTGTATGGCGGTCCACGGCAGCTCCGGCAGCTCTTGCACAAGCTGAACAACAGCTCGGGACGACGAGCTGGGCGAGAAAGAGCCCGGAACGACCGGACAGCGGTGATGCGCTGGAGGCGCGCGAGCGGCATACGGCACTCGAGGGGTGCGCGACGGCAGTCCGGCTAGGCTACAGCCAGCTTTGACGCCTTCTTAGATCTGTTGGGTGCGTCGAGCTACAGCGGAGATGGAGGAGAGAGGGCGACGGCAAGCGGGTGGAGGGGCGGAGCAGCTTGCGTGCGGATGGGTGGCGACGGTGAACGGCGGAGGCGTGCAACTTCTTCGGCTCCGCTGGTCTGCTCGGTTTCGTCGAGCAGCAAGAAGAAGAAGATGGAGGAGTCGCACGGGAGAGAAGGAAGGAGGAGAGAGAGAGAGGAAGGAGAGAGAGATGGGACCACTCCCTTTTCTTTTTCTTTTTTCTTTAATCCAACCAAAAATGGCCCACCTCATGACCTCATGGATGACATCACACTCCACTCACCCAATCCTCCACAACCTCTTTCAATGGTTGCAATTTCATTTTCCTCCGGGGTCCTATTCTTGTACATCCAATTTCTTCAATTCCCATCAATTCTCTTCCAATTGAGTCCAATTGAAGTCCATAAAATTAATCAAATGTCACCACACTTTAATTCACATCTTCACTTGTCCATAGAACCAACTTAAGTCCCAAAAGCGTGACCAAATGCGGGCCTACTAATTTCTCAAGCCAAATTAACCATTTTCTAATTTAATTGCTGAAAAACTCTGATTACATGAAAAATCTTCTAAAGATAAGCTAATGATCCGAAAATGATTTGTGACACACCCAGACTTCCAATTTCTGAATTCAATCTCAATTTCACGGTTAATTTCACTTTGGCACGATACCAGCGCGGCCCAACCTACCGGGTAGCCTTTAGAAATTTTCATGCATTTGACATGTGGTTGATCATCTCAAGCCACAATGTACATCTTTGAAACCTTGGCGACTTTCGGTTGTCGGGGAAATCTCAAGGTTTCAAATACGAACACAGGGTACCCAATCGACAGAAAAGTCGGTTCAGTGTCGATCGACAAGAATTGTGCAATCTGGTGGAATCACCCACGCCTGATCATATGCCTCTATCGAGTCGACCTATCTCCGATCTCTAATCGATTTTTAATTGTGCCGTAATGACCCTTGCAGATTAGCTCGATCGAAAGGTTGCTTCCTGGTCAAATTCTCAAGTCTGATGCATTAGAAACTCTTAACAGCTTCACCCGATAGACTAGTTTTCACATGAGTGGCCAACTCAAGGAAAAGAACTATATGCGTGCTAACAAAATGCCCATCTCAATTTATTGAAAATAGAATTGGAAAATTGGGATGTCACAGTATCGGTGATACAATCTCAAAGTTGAAAAGAAGAGATAACGCTACTTTCTTCACTAATTAATGTCTGTGATCTTATTGTGGAATATCAGTATTTTAGCAAGCAAAAACAATGCTGTCATTGGAAAAAACTTAGTTTAGTAAGGTTGAGTCAAGTCAACCATTTGCTTCCAAATATATGAGATTGTATATACAAAACATTGCCCTTTTGTAATAGTCGTCGATACTTGAAAAAAAATTATAGTAGCATTCGAACTCTGAAATGGATGCTAAAATTTGTTTCTTCGTTGAACAAAATACAATTGAATATTCATACAGGTACATTTTCTCCTACTCTTTTCTAAAAGGGTATTTCTAGCTAGCAATTACACAGTTAAAAAAGGGTGACAAAATTATTAAAATAAGGAATTATATTCAACTAATAGCTACAGAGCAACATCGTCATTCCTCAAAAAGGACAGAGCAATGGCTAGAGATCTATGAAAATGTTCAAAAAGAAAGTTAGCCATGTAAGAAAGGCAATAGTTTCGTGTTAACTTAAGGAGAAAATTAAAAGAAAAACCATTTTAACATTTTGAATCTTTCTTTTACACTGCAGTGTAAGTTGACAATAGGGTTGTGCCCCTTTTCTCACCCTTGGTGCATGGTCCCCTGCAGTGAACACCTTTGAAACCTTATTACCAATCCATCAAGAAGAATATTCTGTCAACACAAATCTCTAAATTTCGCGGTTTTATGATACAATTAGAATATAAGCATATAGGCCCAAAAGAAATAAAAAGAATTTAAATCAGCATTGCATGTGTGGATCGATCCCATACATGTCCCTCAAGAAGTCAAGGTCTTCAAGCGATAGAATAGACATGTGCCTCCTCAAGAAGTCAAGGCCTCTTCGGATTTCACGTGTGGTGATTTTGTATCAGTACATGTTACAATGGTTCATGAGAAGTCATAGTTTTTATGGACTTTTATTAGTGACATTTGACCCTAAAATTTCTAACTTACCATATGGGAAGGGTCATGGGGCAATTTTCCAGCCTCTTCCCTTTTTGGCTAACAAGTCTTCTCAACTTTTAATGCTGTGTAGAAATGGTTTTTCAGTGGGCTTGCCTTGGATCTTGACGGCTGGTTACATGACAACGTCATCAAGGTAGGTATTGTTTCCAAACAACAGGGCCACCTACGCCTGTCCACTAGCGTGGCAGGCTGCTACATTGCGTTACTTATTTAAATGTGTGTTGGGTCTCGTATTTTTTTTTAGCCCAAGCCCAAACTCTACTCTTTAAGTGTTTTACATATGAGGATACCGAGATCTCCAAGGGATCTCAGACGAAGCAATTTAATTTCATACTTAGGAAGAAAGTCTTCAACTTTTAATGCCATATAAGAATGGTTTTTTCTTTTAATGTAGTGTAATAAATGGCAAATAGAAAAGAAAAATGTAGCCAAACTTTAAGGAGGTAAAATGTGAAAAGTTGGAGAGTGTTCATACACGACACAACACAAAGGTCCTTATTTTACGTCACACTATTAATCCATAACCTCTCCCTGTCACGTGCATTAGAGTCATTATGTAATATTTGGGTTTGTTGACTTGGTCAAATGAAGTGACTAAAAAGAAAGAAAAAGAAGACCACTTAATTTAAAGCGAAGACATGTGACAGAGAGAAAATGGGGGAATAAGAAAAAGAGAGTAATCGCATATAGGGGGAAAAAGAAGAAGAGAAGAAAAAATGGGAAAGAAAAAGAAAAAGAAAAAGGAAGGGAAAGAGAAAGGAAAAAGTGTGAGGCTTTTGTGCTTGGGTTTTGCTAGAACAACCGTCTTTAAGCCACTTAACTTCTTGTAAGCTATAAACTTTTGAAAAAGTGGCTCCACAATAATTTATAATTATTTATTATTTATGCTTACAGTAAATTAAAAATTATCACCCAATCATTTCTTTTTGTGCGTACATACCCTAAGTCGGATTAATACCGTCTCACCACGTCAAGGAAGGATTCAAGCTCTTCGTTCTTGAAATCAGAATAGCTTCAAATTCAAAATTGTGGGAAATTTAGACTGCAAAGTCTAATTTCAGAGTTGTTCAGCTGTGAATTTAATGTAAATTATGGATTATGGTGTAGTGGAGTTGTGAGATTTCATGGGAATTGATTTGAGGTAATGGTTTAGTTGAAATGAAATATTAGAGTTTTTCGCTCAAATTTCGTATTGCGAATAACTTTGAATAATCTCTTTGGGCAAGAGATCATCGGATTTATTTTGTTTGCAATTAAGCTTAGAACTCAAAAGTGCTTAAATTAGGAGTATCACTAGTCATCAATTTATCTCGAGAAAAGATTTTGCAATATAATGCTTTGCCTTAGAAAGAATGCAAGTAATGTTCTGATGCTACCTTATATTTCAAGAGTGTGAAGGTAGACGATATGCTGCCCTCCAAAATGTTGAGGCGTTTATATCATGATGGTCATGTTTTGCTCGGCCTAGCTCCATTGTCAAATACAAGTAAAACTCAATTATGGCTTAGCTCACTATAAATCATCTTCTCTGTTTTTCAGGACAGTGATGTTGCCTCGCGCAAAACATGTCAAAATAATTTTCCCTCGAGTACTGTATCTGGAACATAGTAAGCATAGTCTTTGAGTGAGAGCTTAGAGTTTTGTGAATTTGACATAGAAAACCACAATAGACCAACGTTTGACCCCGCCCTTGTGGCACCCCCGAACGGCCCCCGATCTGTCAGTGTCGCCACAATTCGCTTACCTTTCTCTTTCGTGACCTGAAGGTCCATCAATCCTAGGGGTTTATATCTTTTAGGTTGGTCCCTGCGCAATTTATATGGCGGAAGCGTATCCAACAACTCCCTTCCCTATATTAAGAAAACAGTGCACACCAACTAAACATTTTATGTAAGTTAAAGCCGTACACTTTTATTTACATAACTTGATGGACATCATTCGTCGGTACATCAAAATGCTAAGGTTTTCTATACTCGGCTATATTTCAAAAGATGACCGACATCTCTTCCCACAGTCATATACTTAAAGTCCATCGATCAGTGTCGGCATCCAAAAGTTCCTTCCTTTGTTGTCCTCCTCCTCACGGCCATATCCAATCACTTGGTCCATCTGCTGGTGGCGGTGGTGGCAGAGGTATCTTGTCTAGTCTGAAATGTTAGTCCCCAAACGGGGTGAGTACAACCACTTAGTAGCAAAAGATTCAACAAGCTATATGGAGCATAACAATCAGCATCTAATTTCATACAAGATAGAAAAGGTGGGGAGACAAGGGATAAATGGATATCAATATCATGGAATTCTTCAATACTAAAGTAATTGCAAATTCTATAAGAATCATATGCCACATAATCAGATCACAATCATGAAACCCTTCAATGTGATGACAACATATTCAAACCCCACACATTTATAGTAGAATCATTCATTCTATCATTCAAAAGGGTTTCATCCCCGGAGGACCTGTGTTTGCGTCCCTCCGGCATTCACATCCCTCCAAGCATCGCGAAAGCCTCCAGCATTAAGCCATTTAAGGCCACTGGGCATCTGGAGCGAATCACGCCTCCAGGCGTCTCGTACCCCACCTGGCATCATGAGGAACCTCGAGGGCCTCCCATGAAAATGGTTACCTTGGCCATCCGGATTTACGTACCGACTAGCAACTACCGAGCATCCCGAAGCTCCTAGGGAAAAACCTCCAGCATTCAGCCATTTAAGGCCACCGGGCATCCACAAGGTATCGACTCACTCGATCCTTTGGGCATCCCGACTCCCGGGGCATCATTGACCCGAGGGTTCAATGGGTAACGAATCGCATTATAATTTCACAAAAGCTTCGTCATATGTCGAACAAGATATCTCATGAACCCTTTTATCAAATAAATTGCATTTTAATTCACAAATGCATCATCATATGTCAAACAAGATATCTCACAATGTCAAACAAGATATCTCACAAACTTTTTATCAATCACAATATCCCACCATCAGCATCATCAAGTCACAAACCTCCCACCATCAGCATCACTAAGTCACATGGCAATTTGAGAACTATACTTCATTAGGACAATTCTATAGAAATCTCGAAACAGTAACTTAATTTCTACAATTGCGCCGTTTTAGCAACAATTCTGAATTAATTACTAAACGAGATCAGAAAATTACGAAATTTTGACACGTTATTTATAATACCTAGAGGAACAAATCCCAAGAAAAACACTAAGTCATATTCCATATGCACCGAGGGTAAAAATTCGATTTTCTTCCTACCCAACATTCTGTAAAATTCCAGATTTCATATTTTTGTAGGAAAATTATATAGAGGGTCATAATTTGTTCGTTTTCTCTGAATTTTGGATATGTTATTCATGAAGATGTGCTATAAAACTTTTATCAAGGGTTCGAAATCAAATTGTGGTCAGATAATTACAGAAAATTTAAAATGTCGCCTTAGGTCACACTGATTTTCACAAAAACAGTTCACTAGTTCACAAAACTCCTCCTATATATTAGATTTCAACCTCCCGTCATTATACTCTTTGTCCATACACACAATACACCTTACCACAGCATGATTATCACTAAGATTCCTCATGGTCAGAATCTCAAATTCATTTGGTTTCACTTGCAAGTTCAAAAATCCAGTACTCACACTTCATGAAATTCGAAATCCAGCACATGCACCTCATCCACAACCAGTTTTCTTGATCTAACACCCTCCTACATATCAAAGACTCCACATGCAGCTCAAGTACTCAATTCTCCTCACCTATTTCACTTCTTTTCTAGGCAAAACAGCTTGCAACAGCATAGATTGAAGAACAATTGCTTGCCTTAAACTCTCTCACTCGGTAGCTGTCCCAAAATGGAAGTTCGGGGGTCGCGGCTTGGCCAGTTGGCGACGGGAACCGGCGGCGAGGTGGCGGCAGCTCGAGCACGGCAGAAGGTGGTCCCTTCTTCCTCTTCGCCGTTCACCCACCTGATGCTCACTCGCGAATTTCCTCGCTCGATCTCTCTCTCTCTCGGGGTTCTGCTCGGTCACTCTCTCTAGCTCACTTACACGAGCAGATTAGCTGCTGGTTTTGCTAAAAACCAGCCAACGAAGAGGGGGATTTTCAGTGGATGCATGCATGGAGGACAGGTGGAGGAGACGTGTCTCCAGTTGGGTTTTCTTGGCCTTCGTTGGTTGCTCCACACGAAGCAACGTGGCCTCCTCTGGCCTTGCTTCTCTGTTGGCCACCGAGAATGAAGTCACGTGGCTGCAAGGGTCAAATATTTTTCCTTCGGTTGACCGTCACATGAACGTGTCTTCGTTAGTGGGCTCCTATAGTCGACTGAATTGGGCTGGGTGGCAGCTTGTGTGTGGAATACCATGCACGCCTCATGCATGGGCTGATTGGAAATTTCATTGAAATTCTCGTAGCTCTTCATTCCAACATGAACGTGGCTGTGATTTGGCGCAAGATATGCGCTTGCTGGCCATCAAAATAGGAATCGTGGCAGTAGATTTTTTTTTGGGATTGAATATATAGTGGTCTAAAGGATTGAACGGCTAAGGCTAGTATACATAAAAATATCTTGTCAGCACAATACTCGGAATAAACCTCAGTTTCACTAGTAATAGTACATAGGAACAAAGCTATAACTTATTCGACTATCGAACCATTTCTAATTCGTGACTCATCGGTCTGTTGCATATTTGAGGGTCGTCGAAATTTCCATATGCCACAACCCTTGATCAATCCCAAGTAAAAACCAACACCGTAAAATCAAAGTTTCATATAACTTTGTGAATGTATAGAATAGGGGAAAAAGACGAAGTTAAAACTATTCAATTAAGAAGTATCACTCCAAAGAGTTATATTTTCCCAATCTTATCCAGTGGTTGGGTTAATTCAATCTCAATTCTTGAATGTGCTGCGTGTCTTGGAAGAAAGGCAACATGCAATATGCAACGTCAAAGAAAGAACCATCTCGTGGCAATAGCCGACTTTTTCATTATGCCAAAAAGCATCCACATACATGTGTTCCACGAGTTAATGCTTGATGCATTTCCATTGTCAAATAGGAAAACCACTGGAAAATAAGTTCGAGGGAAAGTTTTACGCATCTTTCGGGGCTTGAGAAAAACCAACATCGAGATCAAAAGAGAAAAAATGGCCATGGATTCACTCTCTACAACGGTAAGTCACTAATTTCACTGCCAGATTTTTGTTGTGAGTAGTAAAATTCTATAAGAGTAACTTACATTTTACTTGAAGTTGGAAAATTCCTTACTCTAGTTATCACATACTACCACGAAAGTGGAGCTCGGTTGGTAAGTTATTGGTCAAATACTATGTTCACTGCTCAATTTTTATTTTGATTGGTGACTATATTGAAAAGTGGATATCCTGCTATTGCATTGGACGTCTATAATTTGCTAACAATTTTGATAAATTATCCCTAACGTGCCTGACCAACAAGATTTAAACTATACTAACCACATTAGGAAAATCATTAATTTCATAATTGCTTGCCCAGCTGACTAGATTAGCCTATGAATACTAATGCATCCTATCCCAATCTTTTAAGCACATCCTGGAGAAGAAACGTGTAAAAAGCTAGAAAATGTTCACACACATGCATAAAAGGCATTAAACTGTTCAACCTCTGCTATCAAATGCTAGGAAGCATTACCCTATTTACAACATGTAAAGTAGCTTCACTATGGTGTTAAGAAATTCATCAAGGAGGATAGGAGGAATTCCCAGGTCATGAAGAAACCTATGTTCTTGGTCGAAGTTTCGATGCTACAATCTCAAAGTCGAAAAAAATAGATAACGCTACTTTCTTCACTAATTAATGTTTGTGACCCTATTTTCGAAAATCAGTAATTTAGCAAGCAAAACAATGCTGACATTGGAAAAATCTCAGTTTAGAAAGTTGAGTCAAGTCTACCATTTGCTTCCAAAAATATTAGACTCCGTATATATAAAACATTACTCTTTTGTAACAGTTGTCAATACCTGAAACATCAGATAATCAGAAGCATTCAAACTCTAAAAGCGATGCTAAAATTTATTACTTAGTTAAACAAAGTACAGTTAAAGGTTCATACAGGTACATTTTATCCTGCTCTTTTCTAAAAGAGTATTTCTAGTTAACGATAACATGGTAACAAAAGGGTGGCAAAATCATCAAGATATTAAATTATTTTCAGCTAGTAACTACCAAGCAACATACTCATTCCTCAAAAAGGACATAGAAATGGCTAGAAATCCATAAAATTGTTCAAAAAGAAAGTTAGCCATTTAAGAATGGCAACAGTTTCATGTTAACATAAGGAGAAAGTCACAATAAAAGCCATTTTAACAATTTGAATCTCTCTCTTACACTGTAGTATAAGTTGACAATAGGGTTGTGCCCCTTTTTTCACCCTATGCATGGTCCCTTGTAGGGAGCACCATTGAAACTTATTACCATATCCATCAATAAAGATATTCTGCTAATGCAAAATTTTATAAATTTTGTGGTTTTATGATACAATTAGAATATAAACCAGCATACCGGCCCAAAGGAAAAGAAAGAATTTAAACCGACATGCATGTGTAGATCCATCTTGTAAATATCCCTAAAGAAGTCAAGATCTTCAGGCGATAGAATAGACATGTGCCTACTCAAGAAGTCAAGGTCTCTTGGGGTTTCACGTGTGTTGAGTTTTCGATCAGTGCGCGTTACAATGATTCATGGGAAGTCATGGTCTTAATGGACTTCTACCAGTGATGTTTGGGTCTAAAATTTCCAACTTATCGTATGGGAAGGGTCATGGAACAATTTTCCAGCCTTCTCCTTTTTTGACTAACAAGTCTTTGTCTTTTAATGCCGTGTAAGAATGGTTGTGCCCCTTTTTCCACCCTATGTATGGTCCCTTACAGGGAGCACCATTGAAACTTATTACCATATCCATCAATAAAGATATTATGCTAATGCAAAAAGTTATAAATTTTGTGGTTTTATGATACAATTAGAATATAAACTAGCATACCAGCCCAAAGGAAAAGAAAGAATTTAAACCGACATGCATGTGTAGATCCATCTTGTAAATATCCCTAAAGAAGTCAAGGTCTTTGGACGATAAAATAGACATGTGCCTACTCAAGAAGTCAAGGTCTCTTGGGGTTTCACGTGTGTTGAGTTTTCGATCAGTGCACGTTACAATGATTCATGGGAAGTCATGGTCTTAATGGACTTTTACCAGTGATCTTTGGGTCTAAAATTTCCAACATATCGTATGGGAAGGGTCATGGAGCAATTTTCCAGCCTTCTCCTTTTTTGACTAACAAGTCTTTGTCTTTTAATGCCGTGTAAGAATGGTTGTGCCCCTTTTTCCACCCTGTGCATGGTCCCTTGCAGGGAGCACCATTGAAACTTATTACCATATCCATCAATAAAGATATTCTGCTAATGCAAAATTTTATAAATTTTGTGGTTTTATGATACAATTAGGATATAAACTAGCATACCAGCCCAAAGGAAAAGAAAGAATTTAAACTGACATGCATGTGTAGATCCATCTTGTAAATATCCCTAAAGAAGTCAAGGTATTCTGACGATAAAATAGACATGTACCTACTCAAGAAGTCAAGGTCTCTTGGGATTTCACGTGTGTTGAGTTTTCAATCAGTGTGCATTACAATGATTCATGGGAAGTCATGGTCTTAATGGACTTTTACCAATGATGTTTGGGTCTAAAATTTCCAAACTTATCGTATGGGAAGGGTCATGGAGCAATTTTCCAGCCTTCTCCTTTTCTTGACTAACAAGTCTTTGTCTTTTAATGCCGTGTAAGAATGGTTTTTCTTTCGATGCAGTGTAAGAAATGGCAAATGGAAAAGGAAAATGTAGCCAGACTTTAAGAAGGTGAAGTGTGAAAGATTAGAGAGTGTTCGTACCCAAACACATCATAAGGCTATTTATTTTATGTCAAACTCTTCATCAATAACCTCTCCCTATCAAGTGCTTTGAAGGCATTCTATAATATTTGGATTTGTTGACTTGGTCAAATGAAGTTGCTAAGAAAAAAAGGGAAAAAAAAAGGAGAGCACTTTATTTAAAGCGAAGAGACATGACCGAGAGAAAAAGGGGGAGAAGGAAAAGAGAGAGTGATCGCAAACGGAGAGGAAAAGAAGAAGAGAAGAAAGAAAGGGAAAGAAAAAGAAATAAGAAGGAACAAGGAAAAGGCTTTAGTGCCTACATGCCCAAAGTCCGATTAACACCGCCTTGCAATGCCAAGGATTCAAGCTCTTCGTTATTCTAATGAGAATAGCTTTCGAGATTATGGTGCAAATTCGAAATTGTGTGAAATCTAAGCTATACAATTTAATTTTAAAGTTGTTTAGTTATGACATTTCATGTAAATTGTGGATTATGGTGTGGAGTTGTGAGATTTGACGGGAGTCAATTTAAAGTAATGATTTAGTTGAAGCAAAATATTAGAATTTCACACTCAAGTTTTGTGTTGTGAATAACTTTGAATAATAGGTTTAGGCGAGTGATTTGTTGGCGTGTCAGATTCATTTTGTTAGCAATTAAGCTTATTTTAGTGAATTCGTAGTTAATGTAGTGTTTTACTTGGTTTTGATGTCAATTTTCGTTTAATTGATAAGATTACGAGAGGGTTTGCTCGTTTAGCTACGTTTTTTGGTTTTGGGCATTTCCATATGAGTGGTGATATCTCTTATTTGAGTTAGTAAACTCATATTTCCAAAGTAATATAAATTATGTATAGTATGGATTATGAAATGGCATTTTTGTTGCATAAAAGTCTATATCTAACATTTATTACTTTTCGATTATATGTGAATGGTTTGAGAAATGCTTTATGGGTTATTGGTTTATGAAATGTATTTCGAAATGTCTTGTGAAATATACTATGTTTGATGACACGAATAGAGAAAGATTATGTGTTTTGTTTTGTGAAATCGATTTATGATATTAATTTTGGATCGGCTTATTGGATTTTAGAGGATGATGTCGTGGATTGGTGCTAATGATTAGTGTCTCTGTAAGTTCACTGAGAGATCTATGGGCATACATACTAGCAAGATATTCTTGTAGGCCAGCCACTAGCAATATAGGTGGAGACCTAACCAAACAGTTATGTCATCATAAAATAGCTAGCATCCATGTTAACAATTTTAGCTAAAATTGACTAAATATACTAAATCGGCATAATTGTAAAATGTTTAGAACTAAATTGACAAAAAAAATGTTTATGAATAATTTTTTTTGGCAATTCTACCTTTTTTGGACAAATATATTAAGAATATATATCGAAAAGAACTTATAATATTTTATTTTATATAAAGTTATTAATTGAAAGTAATTAGTCACTTATTTACTGTATTGAGATATCTGTGAATTCATTATGTTAGTGGTAGTTTACTAAGTACACTGTCAAATTTGAAAAAAAAAGAAATTAGTAAGGTTCTAATTTATTGGGGTGTTGGTAAATTTTTTATAGGGTCTGTACTCTTCTAACACTTAGGTAAAACTTGAAAGAAGTTGATCATTACAAATTTATTGGAACGTTCAAAAATTCATTGGAATGTTATTAGTTTACTAACCAAACTTCTAAAATGTACAAGAAATTGGTTATTTACGAATTTATTTAGATGTTGATAAAATCAATATAGTGTTAGTTGTTTATTATCTATACAGATAAAATTTACAATTAATTGGTAACTTACTAATTATCTGGATGTCAGTAAATTCATCATAATGTCAATATTACTAATTATAGCCCTAAAATTTAAAAGAATATGGTGACCGATCATACTTTTTGTTACCAATATATGAAATTAACCAAAAGTTTAGAAATCTACCATCCACGGAAAATATTTTCAGCCTTTTCCACGGTGGTCCCAAGACTCGTCCAACATACTGCGGCTGTGCAACATCACCCCCAATGCATTCAATCATGTTCCTTCTTCTATCCCATTTGTCATTTATTTGTATTACTTATGAAAAAGAGTATTTGGATAGTTTGGACCATAACTAAGGCATAAAACACATCTATTTCACCTTTCACCGAGTGAAAGAATCGATTATGACAATTTTTTTTTTTTGGTAATATGATTATGACAATTTAACTGACAAATAAAACAATTTAAAGATTGAAGGGCCAATTTTAGGGTTTTGAGTTGCTCTCTAATTTTTCCTCAGAGTAAATAAATATCTGAGCTTTGCTCTTCATGTGAGTCTTATACAAAAGTATAGTTAATTTCGTGTATATCGAGTGGATTCCATTTTCCAGGGAAAAAAGGGCATTGGCAGCAAGATCAGGGCTGAGTGAATATTTATGAAAAGATTTAGAATTCAAATGATCACGGAACAATGAGTAAAAAGTTTAACACTCGTTATACCCTTGTCCCGAAAAATACATTTGTTAATGTTGAGTGAAGAGCTGATGAACTTGTACTTACTCCGCCATCACTTTGATGACCTAGTCAGCTGAAGGATGTGTGCGTCTTGCCATAACTAAGATGTTTGTGCATGACATTGTAGACTTAACAAATGGGTTATCAATGTGGTATTGCTAATTTCTTTTAGCTAGTTTCCATTATGCCATGGTTGTTGGTTGCTAGATTATGATTTTTTGTCATTTAAGCTCTAAACCAGTTTATTAGGTGACATGAAAGCTAGTTGCACCTTGTTCTTTCTTTCGAAGTAAAATCAAAAAAATATCCACTGACGTGCCATTAAGTGGCGGTTGTCCCTTGACCATCTTCATGATTCATCGTATCTTGCAGAGTTGCATGTGATTCCCTCTCATTCTCTGCTGCAACTGATAGCAAGATCGATTTTCACGTACAGAGACGACTATAGAGACCGTCATCACAGGAGAAGTCGCAGCAGAAGCAGGGAACGACAATATGATCGCGACAGGTACAGAGACAGGGAAAGGAGTTACCGTCACCGAAGCAGTAGCTATAGCACAAGTCCCGATCGTCACAGAGACCGAAGTCGGAGTGGATCATACACAAGGTGAGGACGCCCCTTATCCCCCTTGGTGCTTCTTTTGATTGTTTGAGAATTTTTATATGATTGGAGACTTTTTACCCTCAGTTTCAGTTCATCTCGTAGCCCGCGCGAAGCTGAATACGAGAGGAATTACATCTCCAAATCAGAGACCTTCTAAACTCGAGAGTCCTGATGTACGAAATGGTGAAAGAGCTTCTCAGCTCCACAAAGATGTGCCTAGGGGACGCCCTGCCGATTCCCCTATTTCATCACCTAGTCCATTAGAAGAGTGCTCACGTGAGTTGCGTTTTTACGTTGGCATTCTTCTACTTTTGGCAATTTTTTTGGGTCTTGATGAAGTTGCTTGAAGATGGTTTCGATTTGTTGGCCTTACAATCAGCTGATGCATTAGTTACGGGATTCTAGCATGCGACAGTGATGAAAAGACACAGCATAGCAATCTTGTCCAGAGATATAGCGCTATCGGTCTTACGAATTGTTCAGACTCCGTGACCGCACGCTACTTCCTTTTTCTCTTGATTCTTTACGAGGGTCTCCTCGTATCTGAAAGCGAAGGATTTCCTCGAAGGCTTCTCTGTCAAAGTCTCCAGATTTCATATTATGGGTGGGACTCAATTCCGAAATAGGGACTAACTCAGTCAGAAAAGTCACGTACGAAGACTTAAAAAGCAAAAAAATTCCAAAGTCTTCAAGGAATAAAAAATTCGTCCAGTCTGCTCTACGATGACTACCTACAAAGCAATATGAGAGTACCTTTTCTTAGTCTTCGCTGGTTAGTCGTCGTTGTAATGGAAGATGATAGGAAGGTGAGTTTTCACAAGCTTTTAAAGCATCGTTCATTGCCTCAGGAAAAGAAAAAACAACTTACCAGAACCAAAAGAAAAGAAGGAGAAGAAGAATCCATGGATTCTTCATCAGAATTCAAGAGGGTCATGAGCCTTGTGGCTGCCCTTGCCCTTTTCACTATCTTTGTCATTCCACTTCCTGGTCATGCTTCCCCTGCAGAAGCACAAGCCCTCCTCAATTGGAAGTCTAGTTTTGGCAACCATTCAGTTTATTCCCTCTCTTCTTGGACGCCCTCTCCTCATAATGCCACCAGTTCCAATTCGACAATGAGTCCGTGTGCATGGAATGGCATCTCTTGCAATCAGGTGGGGAACGTGATCACAATAAATCTCACCAGGGCCGATGTCGAAGGTACGCTCCACGAATTCCCATTCTCGTCTTTGCCTCATCTCATGTGTATGGATCTGAGTAAAAATAATCTCTCCGGACACATTCCACCTCAAATCGGTCTTCTGAGCAATTTCACCTATCTCGACCTCTCTTCAAATTTGTTCTCGGGGAAAATACCACCTGAGATTGGTAATTTGAGCAATTTAGCTAGGTTGTTTGTCTACAACAACTACCTTTCTGGTTCTATTCCTCCTGAAATTGGAAATATGAAAAATTTGGGAATACTCTTGATGCTAGAGAACAACCTGACAGGACCGATTCCGCCTCAAATTGGTCTCTTGAGCAATCTCACCGATCTCGACCTCTCTATGAATTGGTTCTCGGGGAAAATACCATCGGAGATCGGTAATTTGAGCAAATTAGTTCGATTGTATGTTTATGGCAATAGCCTCTCAGGTCCTATTCCTCAAGAAATGGGAAATATGGCAAATTTGGCAGTGCTCCAGTTGCTCTTGAACAATTTGACAGGACCGATTCCTTCCACTTTGGGGAACTTGACCAAATTAACAGATCTGAGCCTATATGATAATAAGCTTACCGGTTCCATCCTACTGCCATTAGGCAATTTGACGAAGCTTACGGTATTGCGATTGCATGACAACCAGTTCACTGGTTCCTTACCAGAGAGCTTGTGCCAAGGTGGATTGCTCCAAAAGCTCATGTTGGGTGGCAACCACTTAACTGGTTCTATCCCTAGAAGCTTGAGAAATTGCACAAGCTTAGTCATGGTAACCCTCAACCAAAACCAATTCACTGGAAACATATCTGAGACCTTTGGTGTCTACCCCAACTTGCGCTATCTCAATATGAGTTCCAACAAATTCTATGGAGAAATCTCAACAAATTGGGGAAGTTGCATGCGTTTACATTATCTGAAGATTGCCGGAAATAAAATCACAGGTAACTTGCCTCCTGAGATTGGAAATATGAGTCAACTACAAGAACTCGATCTTTCTTCCAATGGATTAGTTGGCAAGATTCCAAAAGAACTTGGGAAATTGACTTTCCTAAAATATCTACTTCTCAACGACAATCAACTTTCGGGACGGTGGCCAATAGAAGGTTTCTCAAACACATCATTGGAGCAAATTAATTTGTCCAACAACAAATTTGATGGTCCACTTCCACTTCCATCACCCTTCATAACTTTCTATTCGATTGCAAATAATAAAATAGCAGGGAAGATCCCTTTATCAATATGCAATGCCACCTCTCTCTCAGTCCTCATCATGTCTAATAATAGCATAGCTGGTAGCCTACCCGAGTGCTTGTCACACTTCAATTTATTGATTTTGAACTTGAAAATGAATAGTCTTTCAGGAACAATCCCCCAAACATTTTTACTGAGAAGTAAATTTTTGAGAAGTCTTGACTTGAGTCAAAATCAGTTTGAAGGGACATTGCCCCAAACCCTTGCCAATTGTAAAAACCTAGAAGTTCTAGATTTCAGCAACAATAAGATAGAGGATAAGTTCCCAACATGGCTGGGAACACTACCTAAGCTAAAAGTTCTTATTTTGAGGTCCAACAATTTTAAGGGTTCTTTAGATTTTCCAAAGGTAGCTCATCTCTTTCCCATGTTGCACATTTTTGACCTCTCGAACAATGGCTTCATTGGTCATTTACCAACCAATTTGATAGCGAAACTTCAAGGGATGATGAATGGACAAAATAGGCAAGGGCCGAAAGGCGAATTGTACATGAGGCAAGAAGTTGCAACAGGGTTCTATGAAGATTCCGTGAATGTGACCATGAAAGGAAACAAGGTTCGGCTAGTGAAGATCTTGACCTTCTTCACAACCATTGACTTATCACTCAACTCTTTTCATGGGAACATCCCAAGTATTATTGGAAATCTTCATTATCTCAAAGGGCTCAACCTTTCCCACAACCACCTCACGGGTTCTATTCCATCAACCCTTGGAAATTTGACTCACCTTGAATGGCTAGATTTATCTTCAAACAAGCTTAGTGGGAGGGTTCCTAGAGAACTCGGAGATTTGTCATTCTTGGGGTGTCTGAACCTCTCAAGGAACCAACTCATAGGCCGCATACCTCAAGACAAACAACTGAGCACCTTCATGAGCGACTCATTTTGGGGAAACGTAGGCTTATGTGGAACTCCATTACAAAACACATGCCTTGATGATGCTCCACCACCACGGTTGTTCTTCCAAGAGGATAGTACAGGAGAGGATGGTAGTGGGTTTGATGGAAAAGTAGTCTGGATAGGCTATGCATCCGGAATCATAATTGGAATTTCCATAGCGCACATTTTATGGGAAATTGGAAGACCTAAATGGCTTGTGGGAAAAGTGAGAAGTATGGAGAGAAGAGCCAAATTGATGAAGAAGTCAAAGCAAAAGGCCATCAAATTTCATGGAGACCAATGAAATTGTTAAGAAGGGATCCCTTTGAGCTATGTGCAAAGTAGTTCAAGGAATACACTTTTTGTCGGATTGAATGCGGTTTCACATATGGATGCGTTTTTTTATTATGCTATCATCTTCTTCTTTAAGTGTGATTTTTGAATTGGGTCAATTGAATGGATGAACATGAAAGGGATCTTTGGAAAAATCACTTGCATCATTTACACCCATTGTGTCCTTTTTCTTGTTTAGTGTATGACATCCTTATCTCTCCATGGAAAAGAAAGAATGACGAAGAGCTGCGAAGCCCATCTAACCTAGGGTTGTGTGATCGAAATTCGCTATTGAAATATGTCCTTAAGGATTTCTAATTTTGTCTCTATTCCACTACACATTTCTATTGAAGTTGGAGGCTAGTATTAGATCGTTGACTTATTCTTGCACCTATCATACTTGTCTGCAATAGTGAATGGGCTACTTTGTCATGCCCCGAATCTCGAGCACGCGCACATAGCACTGTGGTCGATAGAAATGCGACTTCTTAGGACACGTCTTCGACCCATTCATTTTTATTGCACATGCGAAAGCGAAACAAATCCCTTAACAGCATTTAACTTGGGATAGAAAAGCATGCAATTAATTACAACCAAACAAGCTTTCTTATAAAAACATAAGTTTATGTACAACACTGGATTGACTATGAAATAGACTGGCTCAACAAAAAGGGAACTGTTCTATGACCAACTAGTCAGACACGTTCGTCGATTCTTTGATCTCCACCTCCACAAATGTTCATGGCTTTGAGTCCTCCACGACTGCCATCTAAGGACCTGAAAATATTATCCCACAATGGGGTGAGACAATGTCTCAGCGAGTCCTACCTTCTAAGACCCGATTAGGAAGAAAATACACCTCAGGGCGCTCTAGCCACACAAATAAGACTGAGGACTTACCTTGCCTCAGTCCTTCCTGCAAATCAATTTAATCAATAAATATTGACAACCACATCATCCAAACAATTCAATTGCTCGGATCTATTCAATGATCAATCGACTCAGTCAATTACATCTCATCAAGATCATCACACGGTCATTCTGACCATTCATTCTTGACTCTCAATCATGGCCTTACAGGCAAGTCTATATGTAGTGGCATCACAGCTCCACTCGGCAATGTTATATGTAGTGGCATCACGGCCCCACTCATCATGACCGATTCCAAATTCGGTGGTAGATCACGGCCCAACAGGGCACAGCCGTACTTTGGCGGTTTTCTAAATCCACTCACAACCTTTCACGATCAAATTTCGATTGAATACTGACACTAATCAACTTAGGGATAAATCCCCACATAAACATCAATTCACTCAATCCAATCAATCAATCGATTCAAACTGGTCCTACAAACCAATTATGGTGCCAAAAGCCAACATCGAGTATTTTCAAGTTAAATACCAAAACTTCACCAACATCACTCAATTCCATACTTTTGAAATAATTAACCATAATAATCAATTTACACAATTTCTCAATTAAACATACCATTGGCATAAACTGACCGCATCGCTGCGATCAGAGCGAAATTCTAACACCGGCCATCCTGGCAAAATTTTCGAAATTATTAAATAATTAAATTTAATTCCGAAAATTAAATAATTAAATAATTAAATTATAATAATATAATTTAATAAATTAATATTTATAAATTTGAAATAATTAATTAGGGTTTAAACTAGATTACACTAATTTAAACATGTAATTAGCCCTAATTAAACATCCATTAAACTAACCATACAACTAATTTAATTTACATTAAAATAATCTAATTTAACCACATAAACTTAATTAGACTAATTTAAATACCCCTTAAGCATAATTAACTTACTAAGTGGGGATTAGAGGATAAACTCACCCGATTAACGAGCCGAACGGCTCAAAACGACGGGGACGATGCGAGGGTTGATAGTCTCCAAGGCGAGCCTAGCTTCCGGGGTCGGGAAGCCAGCCAAAATGGGCCAAATAGCCACTTCCAAACCCACTTTTTCAGCTCCCTCTCTGCTGCGGTTGAGGCCGAGAAAAGGGCGGATTCAGAGCCGGTTTGGGTCGGAAATGGACGGAGGAGCTGCAACGGTGCTGTGCGGCCAACGACGGGGTCTCACGGTGGCCGGAGGTGGGCTGGACGGCTCTGGCATGAGCTATGGCAGTAGCTGTGATGCAAAGGCATGCGAGAGGATGACGGTGTCATGCAAAGTAGCAGCGAGCAGCGACGGCTGTGCGAGGGGACAAGCGGCGACGGGTGGTGGTGGAGGCTCCTCCAACGGCATGTAGCTTTGGGCGGGGCTTCTCTGGTTGCTGCTGGGTCTCGAAGCCTTCAAGGCACACCCAAGAAAGAGGAGAGACGGTCGAACAGCAGGGGGAGAGAGGGAGGCGGAGCAGCGACAGTGTTTCCGGCTTCGCTGGTTCTTCAACTTCTTCGGTTGCTAGTTCTTCGTACATCAAGAAGACTAGGAGGAGAGAGGCAGCGACAGGAGAGGGAGAGGGAAGGAGGAAACCGGTTCTCTCTCTCCCTCTCTCTCTCTGGTCCCACAAACATGGCCTACCATGTACTGTCATCCACCCTTCATTTTCTTGACTTATATGCCCCTTCTAGAAGCTTTTAGGTAGTCCAAAATGTTGGGTCCATGGGGCATACGAATTTGTTACATTTTCCACTTAAATCTCAATCAATTTCATCCAATTCTCAACCAAACACATCCAATTGAAGCCCAATTAAATCCATAAAATATATCCTCGTTCATCTCATGACTTTTTCCCATCAAATGATCCAACTTGCATCCCGAAAATTTAATAAAAAATGACCCTCTGACAATCCCAAACAAAACGGCCTTACTTTGCTTTTCCGCCAAAAATCTTAGTTTGTAGAAAAATCTTCTAAGGATAAGTTGACATTCCCAAAATGATTTGTGACATAACAGAATTTCCAATTTTTTAAATCGAGTTCAATTTCACGGTTAATTTCAATCTTGCGTGACTTTAGCGTGTCCAAATCTACTAGGTAGCTTTTAGGAATTTTCAGTGCAATTGACCTGTGGTTGATTATTTTCAAGCCACAAAGTGCATCTTCGACACATTGGCGACTCTCGATTGTCTTAGAAATCTGAAGATTTCAAATACGGACACAGGGTACCAAAACGATAGAGAAATCGGTCTAGTGCCGATCGACAAGATTTGTGCAATCAGGTGGAAACACCTACACTTAATCACATGTCTTTGTTGAGTCGACCTATCTCCAATCTCTAATCGATTTGTGCCACAATGACCCTAGCAAATTAGTACGGTTGAACAGTCGTTTCTTGGTCGAATTCTCAAGTCTATTGCGTTTAGATTCCTTAATGGCTTCACCTGATAGACTAGTTATCTCGTGAGTGGCCAACTCAGAGAAGAGAGCTACAGATGCAAAGATGAAATGCCCGACTTATTCAATTGAAAACAGAATTGGAAAATTGGTCACATACTTGTTGAAATAAAAAGCACGAAAAATGATAAGAGTTTACAATCGCTCACATTCTTAAATATTTTCTCGTTGACACCTAAACTTTGGCAATCCGGTCATTTATTTATTGCATAGAAAATTAGGGGTCAATTTTATCCCTGGAAAATTATAAATTGCATATGGATTTAGGTGCATTTATTTTTAATTTGCATTTTTTGTATTTTATTGGACCAGTGGTGGATGTGTTCGAATTAATGGTTCCGAGCTTTAACTTGGTAGGCCAGACTAAGCCCATGAAACGAGCAAATTGGCCCAAGCCCATTTTATTTTAATGAAAAAAAATTACCTAAATGGAGATTTGAAATGATATTAGGGTGGATTTTTGAAATTTAAGAAAATCGGGTTGCAATCTTATCTTTAGCGATAAAATCAAAGGAGAATATTTAGGATATGAGGAAAATAAAATGATTTTTTGTGATTGGGAGGTTATAGACAATCTTCGTGAAGGGATGAAATATTTCAAAGAAAAGATTGTATTTGTTTTGGCTATATAAGGGTTAAACACATAGGTTTTCAGGGGGGCTTCTCTTCGTCGACAAAAAAGTGAAAAGTGAAAAGAAAGGAAAAAGAGAAGAGAGCTTCAGTTTGTGGGAGAGGTAAAGAGAAAAAAATCAAAAAAAGAAAAGAGTGAAGGAGAGAAGGGACGTGAGGGTAGAGAGTGTAGTGAGAAAGAAGTGACATGAGAGACAAGAGAGAGAGAAAAAAAAAAGAAGAAGAAGAAAAAAGGAGTTATTGTTCATCTTCCTCCTCGAACTTGCCCTCCGTCTACTGCCCGAGCAGCCGGTTGCCATTGCCCCTGCGCCCCTGTGCCGCCGCGTCCGCTCGCTGGTCATTGCCATTGCTGCTTGCGACCCAACGCCAACGCCTGCAACCGGTCTCTGACACCTCCGCCTACTCGCCCGTTGTCGCGTCTTTTGTCATCTCTACTAGCTGCTGCGTCCTTGTGCCAAGCTTCCACCACGCCGACGCCAATAGCCGTCCAAAGTTCCACAATGCTGTCATTGTTCCCGATGCCTACAAAGCCTGTATCAATTGTTGTCTCTGATTCTGTTCCATTGTGCCTCCGCGCACCTTCGCCTCTACTGCCCACAATTGACGCAAGCCACAGCAGCACCGCCTCCGCTTCATCTCGCTGTCGCTGCTCACCACAGTCCTCCTTTAGGTGACTCAATGCTTGATGCCTTGCAACACTAACCGCCCTAAAGCCACCACTCCCTTGCCGGACCCGGAGTCCTCCACCTATGCATCCGTCTAGAGCCCGACGCCGCCACGCCTCTACAACCCGGCGACCCAGCAGATCCCTTGATTGTTTAGATATATTGTTTATCTAATAATTGATTATCTTGGAAAAACATCAAAAATTCAAAAATCAAATCTTGCATTGGAGTTGTTGGTTTAGTAAATTAGGATTGCATTTTTAGGATTGCATATTTAGATAATTTTTGGAATAGATTAGGATTGATTTTAGATAATGTTTGCACATTTTAGATAATCTCATTTTTCTTAAAATAGTTTTCTAAGATAGGATAGGGTTTAAGTCAAATTAATCCCTAAAATAAATTAGAAAATTATTCATTTAGATAAGTTAATTAGGGTTTTTATTAATTCCGAATTTCAATAAAAAATACAAAAAATGTTAGGTGCATAGTTTGCATAATAGGTTAATTTAATTAGAATTAGTTACTTAGCAAAATTAGGTCATGTAGTTAAAGTGCATGTTTTAATTCTGAGATAAAAGAAAACCCAAAAAAAATTATTTGCTTTGTGTGGAATTCATTTGGTGCAATTTATTCAATGATTGAGCATCTATGTGATCACCCCATTACATTATAGTAATTTAAGTTAAAATAAATCCAAGCTGCCTGCAAAAGCATTTTTGAAAATTAAAAAGAAATAGTACCAAAAGGGCATTAGAGAAATCTAGTGTAATCAAGTCCACGTACCCTTAGTCTCTAGTTCGTAGGAGTAAAATAATTATCTCATTATTTTACTTAGGTGTTCAATTGACCTACCGTAAACCGATTAGTGACGACTCTTAGATAATAATCATTTGCATGTTAAATATGTGAATCTTAAGTCACGAATTGATATGGGCTTGGGAGAGCTCGAGCTAAGTTTAAAGACTTAGTAGACTATTAGCCTAAACTTAGGTGGTGCACTCGAAAATTAGGTTGCAACAGCTTGGCGACTCCACTGGGGAGTTATGTTAAAATACTTAGTGGGCTTAGGCCAATCTTTCTTTTTCTTTTAAAAATATTTTTTTTGGCAGCGAGGACACTAGATACGTCCCTAACATTTATAAGGTGTTAAATGTTCTTGCAAATGGGATGTATAAGGGGAGTAGTATGTGCTAACCCTTATCTTGCAGGGAGGTGTTGAGGTTAATGATTTATTTTTTCCTGATTAGAAATGTTGTTTGCATATAAACTGTTGTGCATGTTTTATTACTTTTAGCACTACACTATTATACACACAACTTGTGGCCAGACTTGGGCTGCGATAGGATTTTTTGGGATGGTGTTGAGAAGAATACTTCCTCCAGAGCGAGACTGCTATGTAGAGGTTGACTTTCTCTTCCTCGAAATTTTTTTCATGGTGTCGAATGTGTTTGTCCATATCTGTGAGACTGCATAACTATTGGGCATTCCATTTGACTAAGCCAAGGTTAGGAGGACCTGGCACGTTAATGTGAGACTGCAACAGTCAGATCATCCTCTTAGCTCCACTTTGTTAAGCCATTTAGAGTAGAAATTGAGTCTCACATCTCATGTGCATGTCTATGTGATTGCTGTTGATTTTCCTTGGTGAAGTAAGTCTTTTATCCCTGTACCATGCAATTTATTTTGTCGTACTTTTGGGTCGGTCCATGACAATCTAGGTCAATAATTGATTTAGTTCCTCTATCAATTAGGAATGAAATGAGGAAATTACCATGTAATGAATCATTTGGAAAATAACAAAAACTTTGGAAAATTTATTTTTGATTCATGTCTTTATTGTTCTCATTAGGGAGTTTCAATTTTTGGCCTTTCCTAATTCGTGTTTAGGAAATTTAGTTCTTGCTAGGGTGTCCTATTTTCATTTTTCTAGTTATTTTTAGGAAATTCCCTTCTTGCACAGACTTTTCATGAATAAATAAAAAAAATGAAAAAATCGATTAGATTGCTATCATGGACTAACTCTCTATTTACACCTCATGCTTACGTGTTCCCATTTATTTGAATTAGGTGCTTATGGAGCGATCTCGGTCACCCATCCGTACACATTCAAGAGCTAAAATGGCAGATCAAAACGATGTGCTGGACCGTATCATTGACAATATGGACAAGCGAATTGCACACCTCCAAAGTCAAGTCGATAAATTGTATGCTACTGTGGCTCTTCTCATCAGGCAAAAGGTCTATGATGACATAGGTACTCTATCTTCAGTGAGAAACTGCGACTCAAAGAAGAGAGCCAAGAGAACTTATGAATTGTCTCATTTTCCTAAGGTAGCTAAATTTGATGCCACCTTGAAGAGACTAGTGACATATCTAGAAGGAAGAATCTCTAACCTGGAGGGTTCGTATCACAAGATCAAGGAGGGTGAAGCACTCAAGCCCACATGATTCATGGTCCTAAGTAGTTCGCTTTCCTTATTTAATTAGGGGCATGTTCAGTTGCACATTCCCCTGTGTGGGAATTTTTATTGCTTTTTAGGGATTAGTTTCAATTTCTTCTGTTTTGCTCTAATGTTTGAATATCACATTTTGCATTCCAATAAATGTAATTTAATTGATGAATATCAATAAAATTACAAGTTTTGTTTTGAGGTGCCAAACCAGCCCGGTGACGATATCCAACAATGAAAAAAAAAAAATCATCCAAGGAGAATTTTGAGGATTGGGCTTCTTCATGCTTCCTCATCAAAAAAATCCAAAATAATAATAATAATAATAATTTTTGAAGCCATTTCCAAAAGCATGCATTAGGTTAGTCTTGTTTAATTTTCTGACTCATTTACTTCATGTTTCAGAGCATTACTTTCTCGGTTTGATGAGAAGGCATCTGAAAAAGGCACACAAGGTTGCAATTGGCCTAACTGTCAAGGACACATTTATAAAGAGCTAATGTGACAGATTGGGCGCATGCCAAATTTTGGGGCAAAAGCGGATTTTCAGTCGTGACTGATAAGGACAACCCAAGGACATCCATTACTGAGGCAATCCCATTGGGGAATAACCTCCTGCATAAGTGCTTAAATCCATTTTTTAAGTGTGGTAAATTGTTTTGAATTTGGTAGTTTTTCATGCTTAAAGTTGTTGGGCTCTTTTGAAAAAAGGGATCTTGCATAGTGACTCTTACATGTTTTGTCCACCAATTCCACTAAAGAACATCAAAATGGACTAATTTAATGAATGATGTGGAATGAATTGAGCATACTAAATGAGATGAGTCAGGATGATGAAAGGCAAACGGTATCTTATACACTGTCCCCTACTCATACACTTATGAGGTGAGTGTAGGAAAGTTCGTATCCACAAGGTAAAGAGTTCTCTCGTAAAAGGTACGATAACCAAAATGATGAGGGGCAATTCATTTCTTTATCTCAAACACTACAGGTGATTCATTGCTTAACTTCTTTGAGCCATATACACTTGTGGAAATCCTTTCAAATTACCCCTGTCAAGAACCACCCCACATTGGGGCAATTGGGAGGTAAAATGACATCATGAGATCAGGAAAATTGAAAAAAAAAAATTCTTGCTCTCACTTGCATCAATCTTCAGGTCATGCTATTACATTGAATTCGTGTGGTAATTTAAGTGCCTTAGGATGATGAAGAGCATTTCTTTCTCTAACCTATACACTTATATCCTTTGCATAGCCTACTTGAGCCTACAATTTCATTTTTTTTTTTTAAACCCGGTTAATGATCATCTCCCACATTAGGGCAAGGCAAGAGATAGATGAAAACCTTTGAAAGTTCGAGTGTCATTTAAAGTATAATTCCTTAATGCATGCATTGTGCACAAGAAATGAAATCAAAATAGAACTAAGGGGTATGAAAAAGCAGTGTGCCTAGTAAAAGCAAGGCTGATGCCTTTAGATGAAAATGAAAAAAAAAAAAAGTCAAGAAAGGTGACTATCAATTGTAAAAGGTTGCATCCCTCACAGAGCAACATTCAAAGAACACAAATACTGAGCTTTAACAGTTAGTGGAGCACATTGCCAAAACAATCCCTGGTAAAAAAAATTGGTGGCAATGCCAAGATGATCATCAGCTCTCACCCTTTACACATCTTTGAGCCTAATGATCATTTCATTTCTCAACCCATGAACTCAGCCTACGTTACATCCCTTGCAAAGTCTCTTCTGATTATGGCATTTTAATTAACATGGTAATTCATATGTTTATAAGCATCGTTCGAAGAAGTGTGGGCAATATTATTTCTTTCTCATTTTGCAAGATTCTTGACTTGTAAACCCGTAGATGATTACAAGATTGTTCTTTCAAAAGCCTTGACTCAAAAAGTCCTTTTGTTAAGCTGTTGACCAAGCCCACAATATGGTCCCTGTCAAAGACCTCTCAGATTGGTAAGGTTGTACTGCTTGCGAGAATACTTAGACCTTATCGATAGGTGAGATGGAGTGATTCTCATAAAAATAGCCAATCTAAATGAGAGTGAGTGAAATTCCTTTCTCACCGAAAGTCTCATTTAATATTCTTAGGAAATCCATGTCATGAGTGAAAATTGTCTTGAACGATAATTCTCTCCAGTGGAAATTTGGGTGATGCAAAGGTTATTATGCATGGACCCCGATTGAATTGATAAAACTTCAGTGGATTTTGAAGTGTACATTCCAGAATAGCCTTAATTGCTTATTTCTTTGGTGAATGCACTTTTGCTCTAATCATGTCTAACAGATAATGTTTTCTCAAAGACCAAAGAGCTCTTGACATTCAGGTTCCTTTCAAAATGCCTCATGATATTAGGAGATGAGAAATCATCATGAACATTCAAGGTGCATCCTTGATGTTCCAAAATTTATTGCTACCAGGAGGTGGGAGGCCTCCACAGGATATCTAAGTTCCAAAAGACATATCCTTAAGAATTAGAGATATCACCAAGTAAGTATATCTCTACCCATTCTCGACACTTGACTTGGTCAGGTTGTCCTTAATATTGACCTGGCATGCTTTTGTAGCCCAGCGTCCATTTCATCGACTTGACGTGCTTCCGTAGCCCCGTGTCCTTTAAATTGACAAGGTGTGCTTTTGTAGCCCCATGTCCCTTTTAATAGACCCGGCTTGCTTCTGTAGCCTGGAGTTCCTAACCTGGCGTGCTTTTATAGCCTAGGTTCCCTTTTATCAAATTGGCGTGCTTTCATAGCCCAGAATCCTTTACACCGACACTTGATTAAGTTGTCCCCCAAAGATTTTTCTCCGGATTTAGTTTGATTAAGGTGACTGAAGAAAGGTTCAAGTCCTGGTTAGATGATCTCTGTTGCAAGATTGGGTGACTGAAGAAAGGTTCAGTACCTAGCCAAACAAAACCTCAGTTTAGGAGACCGTAGAATGGTACGGGTCCTAAACAACCTTTATTGCTCTAACAGACGACCATAGAAAAGTACGGATCCTGGAAAGCGAATCCCCATTTAGGCGACCATAAAATGGTACGGGTCCTAGACAACATCTATTTCCCCATTTAGGCGACCGTAGAATGGTACGGGTCTTGAAAGGCGAATTCCCGTTTAGACAATCGTAGAATAGTATGGGTTCTAGACAACATCTATTTCCCTATTCATGCGACCGTAGAATGGTTTGGGTCCTGAAAAATCAATTTTTTTTGTCAAGGCGACTGTAGAAAAGTATGAGTCTTAGGAAAGTAATCTCCTTTAAAGTCTCACTATTCTGGACGACCGTAGAAAGGTACGGGTCTTAGACATATAACACCAACTATCTTGAATTACTCTACCCTTCTTGAATCCTTTACATTGACACTTGATTAAGTTTTCCCCCAAAGATTTTTCTCCGGATTTAGTTTGATTAAGGTGACTGAAGAAAGGTTCAGGTCCTGGTTAGATGATCTCTGTTGCAAGATTGGGCGACCGAAGAAAGGTTCGGTAACTAGCCAAACAAAACCTCAGTTTGGGTGACCGTAGAATGGTACGGGTCCTAAACAACCTTTATTGCTCTAACAAGCGACCGTAGAAAGGTACGGATCCTGGAAAGCGAATCCCCATTTAGGCGACTGTAGAATGGTACGAGTCCTAGACAACATCTATTTCCCCATTTAGGCGACCATAGAATGGTACGGGTCTTAAAAGGCGAATTCCCGTTTAGACAATTGTAGAATAGTATGGGTTCTAGACAACATCTATTTCCCCATTCAGGCGACCGTAGAATGGTATGGGTCCTGAAAAATCAATTTTTTCATCAAGGCGACTGTAGAAAAGTACGAGTCCTAGGAAAGTAATCTCCTTATAAAGTCTCACTATTCTGGACGACCGTAGAAAGGTACGGGTCTTAGACATATAACACCAACTATCTTGAATTACTCTACCCTTCTTTAAGGTAAGTCATTCTAAGTAGGTTCCTTTATCATCTGCATTAGCATTTCCACGTGTCATACAAATTGCATTCCAAAATGGGATTCATTTTCTAAAAAAAAAAAGGTCATTCAGTGCATATTCATGGTCAAAATTTAGTTTCAATTTGTCTTTGGAGACAACCTCTACGAGCTCACCTTCAAAGAGAGGCAGCTATTGATACCTAAATTTTGACAATCCGGTCATTTATTTATTGCATAGAAAATTAGGGATCAATTTTATCCCTGGAAAAATATTAATTGCATATAGATTTAGGTGCATTTATTTTTAATTTGCATTTTTTGCATTTTATTGGACCGATGGTGAATGTGTTCAAATTAATGGTTTTGAGCTTTAACTTGGCAGGCCGGACTAAGCCCATGAAACGAGCAAATTGGCCCAAGCCCATTTTATTTTAATGACAAAAATGACCTAAATGGAGATTTGAAATGATATTACGGTTGATTTTTGAAATTTAAGAAAATCGGGTTGCAATCTTATCTTTAGGCAATACAATCAAAGGAGAATATTTAGGAGATGAGGAAAATAAAAGATTTTTCTGTGATTGGGAGGTTATAGACAATCTTCGTGACGGGATGAAATATTTCAAACAAAAAAAAAAGATTGTATTTGTTTTACCTATATAAGGGTTAAACACATAGGGTTTCAAGGGGGCTTCTCTTCGTCGACAAAAAAGTGAAAATTGAAAAGAGAGAAAAAAGAGGAGAGCTTTGGTTTTTGGGAGAGGTAAAGAGAAAAAAATCATAAAAAGAAAAGAGTGAAGGAGAGAAGGGACGTGTGGCACCCCAAAACACCTTAGGTCGCCACAGGTACCTATCGCTCCACTAGTTACATCTCTTAGTAGAAGCATCGCAGCTCATAGGCATTTTTATTTTTTATTTTTTTGAAAACGGTCCCAGCACAACTTATTAGCAGAAGCATAATTGAGTCTCACCATCTCTCCCTCCAATAACCATAATACAATGCACACCACTACACATCATATGAAAAGATAAGGCCGATCCACTTTTTATTTACATATTTTCATGATTGGTTTCTCGGGTCGGTACATCAAAAAAGAAAAGCCAAGATTCATAACTACGCTTGGCCATAACCCAAAAGGTATCTCGACCCCTATATCGAACGTGTGTCATCCTCCATCTACAAGTGTTGGCTACTCTTAACAAACGTCAGCTCTCTACTCTTCACGCGGCCATCACACCCATCCAGGCGCGTCAAGCAGTGGTGACGGCAACATCCCCCGAATCACTCCATCTCGGCGGACGTGTACCAACAAAAACTCCTGAATGACCGAGCCCCCAGCCAAGCCCACATCGTACATGACCAGCACGCGAACTCGCACAAACGTCAGACCAGGGTTGGTAATGCAATCTACCTCCGAACACTCTACCTCCACGTCAGATGGGAGGCCATAGAAGGTACCTCGCATGACAATAGGGAGCGGCATCGTTCTAATATGAAATGTTGGTCCCCAAAGGGGTGAGTACAGCCACTCAGCAGGTAAAAGATCCAATAAACCACTCAATGCATCACACAATACAATCACCACATCATAGCATAGTACATGTCATTTATGCATCCAAGCATAACTTACCCTGAAGCCATGCATATGTCATCATACCATATGTACATACATCCTCATGTACTCATCACCATCATATCATACATGTACCATCATGCCATAGGTGCACAGACAACCATGCACTCATCATCATCATATCATACATGTACTATCATGTCATAGGTGCACACACAACCATGCACTCATCATCATCATATCATATCCATGCATATGCAATCATACCATATGTGCATAATTCAATTTCCACTTTTTATCTTTTGCTTTAATTACCACCTCTTTCTTTCTCAAGATCAGTAATTTCATCCCACATTTTATCACTCGCACCCCAATCCAAGCATCGCGAGAAAACCTCTGGCACTCACCACCGGGCATCCAGCACCCTCACATTCCAGGCATCTCGCATCCCAACTGGCATCACGAGGCATTCCCCAGGCACAAACCTCTGAGGCTTCCGACACCCAACCATTTCGGGCATTTCGAAACTCCCGAGGACATCCGGGCATGTATCTCAATACAACTGGGCATCCGGCACCCCCCATCCCGAGCATCCCGACACTCCCAGGGCATTATCGGCCCACCTCCAACAGTTTCCTCATTCATCACAATTCATATTCGCCAATTTATGTCTCACAATCAAGATGGCACATGATGTAATGGCAACAAAGTCAAATTCAGCATTTGATTCTATATGCAATGCCAAATATCATCACATGCTCAGCAAGACTCAATCACCTCAATCAATATAATTAATAGGGCTCATCCAAAACAGAATAATCATAAACTTCAGCTTTTGAAATTCGCACATCCAGCTTGCACAGTTTTAGAAAATATTTCCATTAAATACCTAAATGGTCTTTAAAAATTATAAAATTTGAACATGTGATATTCAAGACATAATGGCAGATATTTCATACAGAACACTGCACCAAAAGATCCTCATATCATACGGTATAGACTGAACATCACAGCACCATTATCACAATCACATAACTTGCACAGTTTTCGAAAAAAAATTTGTTAAATAGCCAAATGAATTTCAAAAATTATGAAATTTGAATATGTTTCATGGAAGACATAAATAAAAATACTTCATGAATAACACTTTTCCAAAAGAGATTCATATAAAATGATATGACCTATGCATTGAAACTGATTAAATCCGAACGCGTCAGATTACAGGGCTTTAGAAATATTTCCGATTAGATACTCTAATAACCTTCAAAATTCATACAATTTGACTATGTTGTATAAAACGTCCTAAAGTAGGTTTTTCATGAAGAAACAAAAGTCAAATTTATTCTAGATAATTTAATATAGACGGTTGAAGCTTCTGTTTCAATACCGAAATTCCCAGATTCAACACCCTCCGAAAAAACCACGAATTCACCTAACTATTCTTGTTGGTTTTCTCTAAATTTTTTATATGTTAATCCGCAAAATGTCCTTTAAAACTTTCATTAAGAGATCAAGGTGATATTTTTAAAGGAAAGTCACTTTATAGTCCACAAAGTCACTGGAGCTCGGTACATCTTTTCCAGATCTAACGTCTTCAAAATAAAAATCGTTTGACTAGGTTATACTTGTTTATTTTATCTCAAATTTGAGTATGTTAGCCTTCAAGATGTTCTCTACAACTTTCGTGCAGGAGTCAAAGTGCAATTTTCAATAAAAAGTTACATGCAACACCCAAAATCATCAAGAGGTCAACCAAACAGCTTCAGATCTAACATTTTAGTAGAGGGAGGGTTTCACCCCTCAAAACTCAACCATTCTGCCTCAAATTTTATTATGATATACTTTAAGATGTTATCTACAACTTTCATGAAAAATTTGAAACCAAAATTCGACTCAAACATCGCATACAATCCACTACAACATTCAGGGTCAGACTGTTTACCCGAGAACAGATTACTGCTTCAAAACAACATCCATAAAACTTCGGTTTTTCACACCCTGGACACCCGAAATTCATCACCATTCAATGACACATTCTAGACACAACATGCAAAAGTAGATCAAAGGATCTAACTTGCCTCTATACTGAGCTATGGCAAGCACGACAGCGGCGAACGACGGATGAACGGACGGCTATGAGCGACGGACGAGCGGGCGGACTTCTTCCTCGCACGGCTTTCTCCTACTCTCTCTCGATTTCTTTCAGTATTTCTCTCTCTCTCTCTCTCTCTCTCTCTCTCTCTCTCTCTCTCTCTCTCTCTCTCTCTTCGGGCGACACACTGCCTTCCTAAACCGGCACCATCATCCCCTAATTTCTCCCCCTCCCATCATTAGCCATCATTACTAATTGCATGGCAAACACTTGGCAGCTAGGAGGGAACACATGGCCTTCTTCATGCAAGATGGGCCAGCTTCTCCCCTCCTTGGTTGATGACAGCTCTTCATGGGCTTCATGGGCCGACCTTTTGGCCCACTTTAGGTCCAATATTATTGGGCCTAAAGTCCAAACTTAATTAATTCAAATGTTACCTTTAATAGTTCATCTTAATTCCCTCTTTTATAAATTCCAAATTTACAATTTCATATGACCATAAAACTTGTATCCATAAACTATATGAATCAATTCTATGAAGTGCATAGCCAAGAACAAATTCTTCTTATCAACTTATCCTATAATACTAATTTTAATAACCCATGAACACAAGATTACATTTCCATCCACATAACACTCGGTCTTAAGAGAAAAATCAATAGCTAAAGCATAAACCAAAGGCAATTTCATTACCTAATAGTAGACTTTAATACATCTAGAGGTTGCCTTGAATTTTGGGATGCCACAATTCTCTCCTCCTTAGAGAATTTCATCCTCGAAATTAAACATCACTCATGTCCTTTTGAAACAAGTAGGGGTACTTTTCCTTCATCTCTTTTTCACTTTCCCAGTTGGCTTCTTCCATATCATGATGTCGCCATAATACCTTAACCAATGGGATTTTCTTGGTCCTGAGAATTTGTTCTTTCCGATCCAGTGCTTGCACAGGCTCTTCGATGTACCTCACTTTTTCATCCACTTTGATGGCTTCATGATCGAGTATGTGACCAGGATCCGGCTGATACTTTCTCAGCATCGACACATGAAACACATAATGTAAATTACCCAATTTAGGAGGCAGTGCCAAACGATAGGCTACATCTCCTATTCTTTCAAGTATCTCAAAAGGTTCGACAAATCTAGGGCTTAACTTACCCTTCATTCCAAATCGAGATGTTCCTTTCATTGGAGATACTTTAAGGAATACATGATCTCCCACATTAAATTCTAAAGGCCTTCTACGCCTATCTAAGTAGTCTTTCTGTCTACTTTAAGCTGTTTTAAGTCTTTTCCTGATAATATCGACAGCTTCAATGGTAACTTGTACCAGTTCAGGTCCTGTCAATTTCCTTTCACCTACTTCATTCCAACTGATAGGAGTCCTACATCTCCTTCCATATAATGCTTCATAGGGAGCCATGTCTTCTCTTTTCTGAAAACTATTATTATAAGCAAACTCCACCAAATGCAATCTTTCATCCCAACTTCCTTTAAAATCACTCACATAAGCCCTCAACATGTCCTCTAATGTCTGGATCACTCTTTCTGTTTGTCCATCTGTCTGAGGGTGAAAAGTAGTAGTAAACTAGAGTTTAGTTCCTAAGGCAATTTGAAGACTTCGCCAGAAGTTTGAAGTAAATCTTGGATCCCGATCGGAGGTAATAGTTACTAGAACACCATGTAAGCGTACTATTTGACTTACATATATATCTGCATATTTGTCCATTGGGTAATCTATACGAACTGCTAGGAAATGAGCAAACTTAGTTAGACGGTCCACTATTACCCAGATAGAGTTATGACCACTTGATGTTCTTGGCAATCCTTACACAAAGTCCATTGTTATATGTTCTCATTTCCATTCTGGTATGTCTAACGGTCTCAAGAGTCTTGCGGGTTTGCGATGTTCCGCTTTTACTTGCTAGCATGTCAGACATTGAGAAACATGCTTAGCCGTATCTGATTTCATACCATTCCACCAAAATTGCTGACGCAAATTCCTGTACATCTTTGTACTACCTGGATGAACATTGTAATTACTCTTATGTGCCTCCGACAAAAGTTCCTTCTTTACTTCTTCATTGTCAGGAACGCAAAGTCGTCCTTAGCATCTTACCACTCCATCTTCAGAAACTCAAAATTCCGGTCTTTTTCCTAAAGACACTGCATCTTTCACTTTCAAAATTTCCGAGTCAGACTCTTGTAAGGTCTTAACTTTTTGAATAATTTCAGGTTCAATTCTTAATGCACTAAGCATATTTGTAAGACAATCCATTTTCAATTTAAACTCCGAGTCCGCTACGGACTTTAACAAACTCCATTCCGCCATTCTTAAACTAGCCATTTCCATAGCTGACTTACGACTAAGAGCATCTGCTACCTATTTGCTTTCCTTGGATGGTATCGTATCTCACAATCATAATCCTTTAACAACTCCATCCACCTCATTTGTCTCATGTTTAGTTCCTTTTGTGAGAATAGATACTTCAAGCTCTTATGATCAATATAAATCTCAAACTTTTCCCCATATAAATAATGTTTCCATATTTTCAAAGCGAACACTATAGTTGCTAATTCTAAATCATGCATGGGGTAATTCAATTCATGGGGTTTTAATTGTCTAGACGCATAGGTTATGACCTTGCCATGTTGCATCAAAACACATCCTAGTCCTTTGTGAGATGCATCACTATACACTGTAAAACCATCCGATCCTGTCGGTATAGTCAAGATTGGAGCCGAGGTCAATTTTCTTTTAAGCTCTTGAAAACTCCTTTCACATTCCCCATTCCATTCAAACTTAACGTTCTTTCGAGTCAATTTTGTTAAAGGACCTACCAATCGTGAAAATCTTCAATAAACCTTCTATAATAACCAGCCAGTCCTAAGAAACTCCGTATTTCAATAGGTGTCGTCGGTCTCGGCCAATTTACTACCATTTCAACTTTCGCTGGGTCTATTGCAATTCCTCCTCCTGATACCACATGCCCTAAAAATATTATCTGGTTCAGCCAAAATTCACACTTGCTAAACTTGGCATACAACTTATGATCTCTTAGAGTTTGCAAAACTATCCTCAAATGTTGTTCATGCTCTTTAGACCCTCTCGAATATATCAGGATATTATCAATAAAACAATCACAAACTGGTCTAAACAAGGCTTAAATACCCTATTCATTAGATCCATAAATGCAGCCGGTGCATTTGTCAATCCAAATGGCATGACCAGGAACTCATAATGTCCATAACAAGTCCTAAACACAGTCTTAGGAATGCCCTCTTTCTTAATTCTTAGCCGATGGCATCCCGACCTTAAGTCAATCTTAGAGAAGATCGAACTTCCTTGGAGTTGATCAAATAGGTCATCAATTCTAGGCAAAGGATATTTATTTTTAATGGTCACTTGATTTAGTTGCCTATAGTCAATGCACAAGCGCATCGACCCATCTTTCTTTTTCACAAACAAGACTGGCGCACCCCAAGGTGAAGCACTTGGCCTAATGAATCCTTTGTCAAGCAACTCTTGTAATTGCACTTTTAATTCTTTTAACTCGACTAAGGCCATCCTATACGGGGCTTTCGATATTGGTCCTGTTCCAGGCATTAATTCAATTTCAAACTCAACTTCTCACTCTAGTGGTAATCCAGGCAATTCCTCAGGAAATACATCTTGAAATTCATTAACCACTCGAATTTCATCAAGGTTAGGCTCTTCCTTAGTATAATCTTTAACCATGGCCAGGTATCCTTGACATCCTTTGTCAAGTAATGCACGAGCTTCTATTGCCGAAATAAGTGCTATAGGTAGGTGGGTCTAACCTCCTAAAAATTCACAACTAGACTAATCAAGTAAGACAAATTGGATCACTTTTCTATAACAATCCATTTTGACCCGATACTTATGAAGCCAATCCATTCCTATGATAACATCAAAATCATATATAGCCATCATGACCAAGTCTATTTCCATATCCTTTCCTCCCATTGATATCTTACAATTTCCACACACCAGCGTAGACAATACCATATTCTTTAAAGGCGTAGAAACACAAAGAGGTGTCTCAAGAGGTGTAACTTCTATTTTACTCAAATGCCTATATCTTTCAAACACAAATGAATGCGTTGCACCCGTATCAAAAAAATGCATATGCTTTTTTACCATTGATAAGGATCGTACCTGAGATAACATTTTTGGAAGCTTCCACTTCCTCTTAGGTGATTGCATACATCCTTCCTTGTGCTGGTGGCCTCTGAGGATTCCTTGATAAGTTTGATCTAATAGCACTCTGATATCCCTGTCGCACCGAGCCAACACTCATTTGCGACCTTTCTTGTGGGCAACTTCTCTTAAGGTGGCCCACTTGTCCACAACCAAAACATTTCAGTTGTCCATTGCAAGGTCCTGGGCCATGTCGCCCATTACACCTTTGACAAACATCAAGCTGATAGGGTGCTTTCCCTATATTCAAGCCATTTCTTGCTCCCCCAAAATTTCCAAAATTGCTCTTTATCTTCACATTCCAAGTCTGACCTTGACCAGTATAAGGTCTCTTACCCCTTTTCACATCATTAAAGTTCAGCTGTTTCTTAAACTCTAATCGCTCTCTCGTCAGCTCTTGCTCCACTAACTGTGCCATTTCATAAATCTCATGATAACCTCTTATGTTGAAAGGCACTAGTTGTTTCTTAATATCAGTTCTCAACCCTTTCAGAAATCTCTTAGCCTTTTCCTCCTGATCCTCAATTAGTCTAGGAGCATATCTAGATAGATCAGAAAATCTAGCCTCATATTGGTCCACTGTCAGCTCCTTTTGTTCTAACTGAACAAATTCTAAAATTTTCCTGTCCTTAGCACAGTTAGAAAAATGCTTTCTATTGAAAGCTCTCACAAACTCCTCTCAGTTAACATTAGTACCTGGTGGAAAGGTTATGTCCTTTTGAAGCTCTCCACCAAAACTTTGCATTTCCCTCCAGTTGGTACTTTGCCAAAGTTATTTTCTCAACTTCATTGCAGTCCAACAGCTGGAAAATGTGTTTCATCCCATCAATCCAATGCTCCGCCTCCCCAGGACTTCCCATTCCATTGAACTTAGGTGGTTTCAGCTTCAGAAATTGCTCCACCAGTCCTTGAGTACAGTGTTCTGCTCCGGGCTATTGCTGTGGTTGTCTTTCCATCAGATTTCCTATATTTGCCAATGTCTGCAGGATATCTTCCATCCAGGGATCAGCCCTTGTTGCAAAGGCTTCAGCCCTCAATGGATGAGCACTTCCAGCTCGTACCAAAAATTCCCTATAGTTTTCCAAGCATTTGCCTCAGGAAATATTTATGACTCAACGTCTTCTTTAAAAATGACAGCAACTAAGAAAATAAGTAACATAATCATGTTACTGGTACCTAAAAGCAATAACTACTAGGGATCTACGAGTGATTACTCATAACCCGTTATTTAAAGTTACCCAACTATTCCAGCCAACATCCTATGGTGTGCATTGTCATCATGTTCCTCAATTTCCAAATGAGGCTCTTTATCAATCCAACCTATAATCCATTGCTCTGATACCAAAAAGGGCGGCTGTGACACCCTGAAACACCTTAGGTCGCCACAGGTACCTATCACTCCACTAGTTACATCTCTTAGTAGAAGCATCGCAGCTCATATGCATTTTTTTTTTTAAAGCAGTCCCAGCGCAACTTATTAGTGGAAGCATAATTGAGTCTCACCATCTCTCCCTCCAATAACCATAATGCAATGCACACCACTACATATTTTCATGATGGGTTTCTCGGGTCAGTACATCCAAAAAGAAAAGCCAAGATTCATAACTATGCTTGGCCATAACCCAAAAGGTATCTCGACCGTTATATCGAACGTGTGTCATCCCCCATCTACAAGTGTCGGCTACTCTAAAAAAACGTCAGCTCTCTACTCCTCACGCAGCCATCAAACCCATCATGGCGCATCGAGTGGTGGTGGCGACAACATCCCCCAAATCACTCCATCTCGGCAGACGTGTACCGACCAAAACTCCTGAATGATTGAGCCCCAGCCAGGCCCACATCATACATGACCAGCACGCGAACTCGCACAAACATCAAACCAGGGATGGTAATGCAATCTACCTCTGAAGAATCTACCTCCATGTCAGATGGGAGGCCATAGAAGGTACACCGCGTGACAATAGGGAGCGGCATCGTTCTAATCTGAAATGTTGGTCCCTGAAGGGGTGAGTAAAGCCACTCAGCAAGTAAAAGATCCAATAAACCACTCAATGCATCACACAATACAATCACCACATCATAGCATAGTACATGTCATTCATGCATCCAAGCATAACTTACCTTGAAGCCATGCATATGTCATCATACCGTATGTACATATATCATCATGTACTCATCACCATCATATCATACATGTACCATCATGCCATAGGTGCACACACAATCATGCACTCATCATCATCATATCATACATGTACCATCATCCCATAGGTGCACACACAACCATGCACTCATCGTCATTATAACATAGCCATGCATACGCAATCACACCATATTTGCATAATTCAATTTCCACTTTTTATCTTTTGATTTAATCACCACCTCTTTCTTTCTCGAGATCAGTAATTTCATCCCACATTTTATCACTCGCACTCCAATCTAGGCATCATGAGAAAACCTCCGGCACTCACCACCAAGCATCCGGCACTCCCACATTCTAGGCATCTCGCATCCCAACTGACATCACGAGGCACTCCCTGGGTACAAACCTCTGAGGCTTCCGGCACCCAACCATTTCGGGCATTTCAAAACTCCCGAGGACATCCGGGCATGTATCTCAATACAACCGGGCATCCAGCACCCCCCATCCCGGGCATCCCGACACTCCCAGGGCATTATTGGCTCATCTCCAACAGTTTCCTCTTTCATCACAATTCATATCCGCCAATTTATGTCTCACAATCAACATGGCACATGATGTAATGGCAATAAAGTCAAATTCAGCATTTGATTCTATATGCAATGCCAAATATCATCACATGCTCAACAAGACTCAATCACCTCAATCAATATAATTAATAGGGCTCATCCAAAACAAAATAATCATAAACTTCAGCTTTTGAAATTCGCATATTCAGCTTGCACAGTTTTAGAAAATATTTTTGTTAAATAGACAAATGAACTTCAAAAATTATGAAATTTGAATATGTTTCAGGGAAGAAATAAAAAAAAATACTCCACGCAGAACAATTTGCCAAAAGAGCTTCATATAAAATGATATGACCTATGCATTGAAACTGATTAAATCCGAATGCGTCAGATTACAGGGCTTTGGAAATATTTCCGATTAAAATACTCTAATAACATTCAAAATTCATGAAATTTGACTATGTTGTAGAAAAGGTCCAAAAGTAGGTTTTTCATGAAGAAGACAAAGTCAAATTCATTGTGGATAATTTAATATAGAAGGTTGAAGCTTCTGTTTCAATACCGAAATTCCCATATTCAACACCCTCCGAAAAACCACGAATTCACCTACTTATTCTTGTTGGTTTTCTCTAAATTTTTTATATGTTAATCCTCAAGATGTCCTTTACAACTTTCATTAAGAGATAAAGATGATATTTTTAAAGGAAAGTCACTTTATAGTCCACGAAGTCACTGACGCGCAGTACATCATTTCCAGATCTAACATCTTCAAAATAAAAATCGTTTCACTAGGTTATACTTGTTCATTTTATCTCAAATTTGAGTATGTTAGCTTTCACGATGTTCTCTACAACCTTCGTGAAGGAGTCAAAGCGAAATTTTCAATAAAAGGTTACATGCAACACCCAAAATCACCAAAAGGTGAACCAAACAGCTTCAGATCTAACATTTTTGTAGAGGGAGGGTTTCACCCCTCAAAACTCAACCATTCTGCCTCAAATTTTAGTATGATATACTCTAAGATGTTATCCACAACTTTCATGAAGAAGTAAAAACCAAAATTCGACTCAAACATCGCATACAATCCACTACAACATTCTGGGTCAAACTGTTTACTCGAGAACAGATTACTGCTTCAAAACAACATCCACAAAACTTCGGTTTTTCACACCCTACACACCCGAAATTCATCACCATTCAATGACACATTCTAGACACAACATGTAAGAGTGGATCAAAGGATCTAACTTGCCTCTATACCGAGCTACAACGAGCACAACGGCGGCAAACGACGGACACACGGATGGCTTCAAGCGACGGACGAGCGGGCAGACTTCTTCTTCGCATGGCTTTCTCCTCCTCTCTCTCGATTTCTCTCTCTCTGTTTGGGCGACACACTTCCTTCCTAAACCGGCACCATCATCCCCTAATTTCTCCCCCTCCCATCATTAGCCATCATTACTAATTGCATGGCAAACACTTGGCAGCTAGGAGGGAACACATGGCCTTCTTCATGCAAGATGGGCCGGTTTCTCCCCTCCTTGGTCGACGGCAGCTCTTCATGGGCTTCATGGGCCGGCCTTTTGGCCCACTTTAGGTCCAATATTCTTGGGCCTAAAGTCCAAACTTAATTATTTCAAATTTTACCTTTAATAGTTCATCTTAATTCCCTCTTTTATAAATTCCAAATTTACAATTTCATATGGCCATAAAACTTGTATCCTTAAACTATACGAATCAAATCTATGAGGTGCATAGACAAGAACAAATTCTTCTTAACAACTTATCCTATAATACTAATTTTAATAACCCATGAACACAAGATTACATTTCCATCCACATAACACTCGGTCTTAAAAGAAAAATCAATAGCTAAAGCATAAACCAAAGGCAAATTCATTACCTAATCGTAGACTTTAATACATCTAGAGGTTGCCTTGAATTTTGGGATGCCACAGGATGTGAGGGCAGAGAGTGCAGGGAGAAAGAAGTGACGTGAGAGATAGGAGAGAGAAAAAAAAATGAGTTCATGTTCATCTTCCTCCTAGAGCCTGCCCTTCGTATACTGCCCGAGCCATCGATCACCATTGCCCCTATGCCCCAGTGCCGTCGTGTCCGCTCATCGGTCACTGCCATTGCTGCTCACGACCCAGCGCCAACGCCTACAACCCATCTTTGACGCCTTTGCTTGCTCGCTCGTCACTGCATCTTCCATTGTCTCTGCCAGCCGTTGCGTCCTTGTGCCAAGCTTCCACCGTGCCAATGCCAGTAGCCGTTCGAAGTTCCACAACGCCGTCACTATTCCCGACGCCGATAGAGCTTGAACAGTTCGCTGTCTCCGATTATGTTCCACCGTGCCTCCGCGCGTCACCTCATCGTCGCCGCTCACCACCATCCTCCTTCCGGCGACTCAGTGTTTAACGCCTTGCAACACTAACCGCCCTAAAGCCACCGCTCCCTCGCCAAACCCGAAGTCCTCTGCCTATGCATCTGTCTAGAGCCCGACGCCACCATGCCTCTACAACCCATGACCCAGCAGATGCCTTGATTGTTTAGATATATTGTTTATCTAATAATTGATTATCTTGGAAAAACATCAAAAAATCAAAAATCAAATCTTGCATTGGAGTTGTTGGTTTAGTAAATTAGGATTGCATTTTTAGGATTGATTTTAGATAATTTTTGGAATAGATTAGGATTGATTTTAGATAATGTTTGCACATTTAGATAATCTCAGTTTTCTTAAAATAGTTTTCTAAGATAGGATAGGGTTTAAGTCAAATTAATCCCTAAAATAAATTAGAAAATTATTCATTCTAGATAAGTTAATTAGGGTTTTTATTAATTCCGAATTTCAATAAAAAAAATACAAAAAAACGTTAGGTGCATAGTTTGCATAATAGGTTCATTTAATTAGAATTAGTTAGTTAGCAAAATTAGGTCATGTAGTTAAAGTGCATGTTTTAATTTTGAGATAAAAGAAAACCCAAAAAAAAAAATATTTGCTTTGTGTGGAATTCATTTGGTGCAATTTATTCAATGATTGAGCATCTGTGTGATCACCCCATTACATGATAGTAATTTAAGTTAAAATAAATCCAAACTGCCTACAAAAGCATTTTTTAAAATTAAAAGAAATGGTATCGAAAGGGCATTAGAAAAATCTAGTGTAATCAAGTCTCCGTATCCTTAGTCTCTGGTTCGTAGGAGTAAAATAATTCTCCCATTATTTTACTTAGGTGTCTAATCGATCTACTGAAAACTGATTAGTGGCGACTCCTAGATAATAATCATTTGCATGTTAAAAATTTGAATCTTAAGTCGCGAATTGGTATGGGCTTGGGAGAGCCCGAGCTAAGTTTAAAAACTTAGTAGATCATTAACCTAAACTTAGGTGATGCACCCGAAAATTAGATTGTGACATTTCCGCACTTAGATTTATGCCCAATGTAAAGAATTTACAAATAAACAACTCAATTTAGATGTAAAACTCACGGCACAAAATCACTTCACATTCAAACCCAATCAAAAGCTTCACTCGAACGACCGATGAAATCAAGAATGCCTTTGCACGTCTGTCTTTCTCTTCTCATGTGCTTGTGGCTTCTTTTGGTTGTGTCCTTGTGCGGCTCCTTAGTTTTTACGGCTCTGCCGAAAGAAAGAACCCACGTTTTCCTTTTATATGTGTGCCCAAAGTCAACAATTTGACTTGGGCCCACCGTGTGTTCTTCAATAGGGATTCGGCTTCTGCATGTATAAAAGAAAAAGAAACCCTTGCTTTTCTTTTCTTTTATTTCCTCTTTTATGCAGCTACAAGGACTCCAATGAATTACTCCTTCATAGGGGTAAGCATGGTTCAGATTGGGCTGGTCAACCCCTTAACCCTAGGACCAACCCACATATTACTGGTCCTCAATTTTTGGAACCAAGAATTGACCCTTTTATGCTTGGAACCGAGGACCAGACTGCCCCAATAGATTCGGTCTAGTTCCAAGATCGACTTGGGACTAATCGATAAATTTTTTATTTCATTTTGTGTGCTCCCTGAAAAGACGATCAAGGACCAAACCAACCTAGCGGGTTCAGTTCAATTCCAGGGTCAACCCGGGATCAATCGATAATTTTTTATTTTATTTTTTGTACTCCCTAAAAAGGCGGCCGAGGACGAAACAGATCCAATGGGTTCGTTGACGAGCGAGGTCAACTAAAAGAGGCAAGCGACAAGCGACAAGCGTCGAGTGGAGTGAGCATCGAGCGTCAAGTGGGGTGAGCGTCGAGTGTCGAGCAGGGAGCAACAAGCCAAGCGAGCATCGAGCGGCAATTAGCATGAGCTAGCGAGGCGAGTGTCAAATGATGAGCAGAGAAGTTTCTTTTGATTTTGGCAAATTAGAGACTAAGAGGACAAATAAGGCAGAAGAGAATGAATACTAGAGGAGGATGTTGTGATGTACTATTTATGACCTTTTGGACACCATGAGGACTCCTCATAAAAACATTTTCTTCCTTTATATATTATAGCTGTTAACACAGTAAAAGACATTATAAATTTAAGTTATTAAAGAATAGTGTAAAATTACTTAAACTCCTCACTAAGGAGTTGTTTAATATTGTCGATACCGTTTATTTTAGAGTTTTCTCTATATAAAAAAATTATAAATAATTTATTAAATATGGTTGGTCCGGGTTGGACTGATTTTGAACTTCCAAGATTGAGGACCAACATGCACAGTGCTGGTCTAGGAATCCTAGGACTAATGACCAACCTAATCTCCTTAGGAATTGGACCACAACTAGCAGGGTTGAGCCGGTCTAAGGTCGGTCCAGAGTTGACCCTGACCAATGCTCACCCCTACATGTCTCTTTACTTTAAATAGAGTGGCATCTTTCTCTTTCTCTTTTTCTTTTTTAATAAGCCGATTCATTAGGCCAAGTCAACAAAGCAAAAAATTACAGAATGCCTTCGTAGCACTTGACAGGGAGAGGTCACGGATGAAGAGTGTAACGTAGATAAGGAGCTTTATGTTGCTTTCGAGTATGAACACTCCAGCTTTTCACAATTTACCTCCATACGGTTGGCTACATTTTTCTTTTCCATTTGCCATTTCTTGCATTGCATCAAAAGAAAAACCATTCTTACAAAGCATTAAAAGTCGAGGGCTTTCGTCCCAAGTATGATATTAAACTGCTTTGTCTGAGATGCCGTGTAGATCTCGACATCCCTCAAACATAAAACACTTAAGAGGGTGGCGGTTTCGAGAAAGATATGGGACCTAACGAGGGAAAACAAAATGCGCAGGTAATGGCACTTAAAATAAAGAGCGCAACCTAACAGCCCACCACGCTAGTGGATAGGCGCAAGTGGCCCCTGTTGGTTAGAACAATCCCCATCTTGTACCAAGGATCCAAGCCCCCGAAAAACCATTCTTACACGTCATTAAAAGTTGAAGACTTGTTACTCAAAAAAGGACAAGGATGGAAAATTGCTCCATGACCTTTCCCTTACGATAAGTTAGAAATATCAAAGCCAAACATCACCAATAATAGTCCATAAAAACCAAGACTTCCCATGAACCTCTGTAACGCGTAATGATCCAAAAATCATCACATGAAACCCCAAGAGACCTTGACTTGTTGAGTAGGCATGTGCCTATTCCATCGCCCAAAGACCTTGACTTCTCAAGGGATATGTAAAAGATTGATTTACACATGCATGCCGGTCTAAATTCTCTCCTTTTCCTTTGGGCCGGTATGCTGGTTTATATTCTAATTGTATTATTAAACCGCAAAATTTAGAAAATTTTGCGTTAGCAGAATATTTTTCTTGATGGATATGGCAATAAGGTTTCTAAGGTTCGCACTGTAGGGGACCATGCACAGAGGGTGAAGAAAGGGGCACAACCCTATTGTCCTCTTATTCTGCAGTGTTAGAGAGAGATTCGGAATGTTAAAATATTTTTTTTCTTTTTAACTTTCTCCTGACATTGATATGAAACTATTGCCATTCTTACACGGCTAACTTTCTTTTTGAACATTTTTATGGATTTCTAAGCTTAATCGCAAACAAAATAAATCTGATGCACCAATAAACCACTCGCCCAAAGGTATTATCCAAAGTTATTCGCGATGCAAAACTGGAGCGCAAAACTCTAATATTTTGCTTTGATTAAACCACTACTTCAAATCAACTCCTATGAAATTTCACAACTCCACTACCATAATTCATAATCTACATGAAATTCTACAACTAAACAACTCCAAAATCAGATTTTGTAGTTCAACTTTCACATAATTTCGAATTTGAGCTATAATCCCGAAAGCTACTCCAATTAGAAGAATGAAAATCCTAAATCCTTACTTGATGTGGTGAAATGGTGTTAATCCAACTTGGGGCATGTCTGCACAAAGAGAAATGATTGGATAACAATTTTCAATTTACTATAAGAATAGCAGTCTAGCAAACTGGCATACTTCACTAAATCAATCTAAGCCGGAAAGCTGTCAAGCAGGCAAAGTCTAGCTGCCTATTCGATTCCGAAAGTCCTGCTAAGATAGCAGCGCTTACTCAAGCAGCGGTTACGCAAAGAGCGGATATTGCAAAGAGGTGGTAATGCTAATTAAATCAATTCCATAAGGAAACAGGTAAATATAAATTATTGTTGGAGTATACTCTTTCAAGGGTTTGTGGCTCACAATAAGCTATTATTATTATAATAGTCTAAAAAATGTTATGCTAGCAAAGTCCACACACAAAAGCCTTTTCCTTTTTTTTCCTTTATTTTTCTCTTTCTCTTTCTTTTTCTTTCCCTTTCTTTCTTCCCTTATTCCTTTCCTCTCTGTTTGCGATCACTCTCTCCTTTTCTTCTCCCTTTTTTTTTTCTCTCAGTCATGTTTAGGGGTCAGCATCCGTCTAGGGTCAACCTTAGACCGACCCTAGACCAGCCCTACCTTGCCAGTCATGGTCCAATTCCTAGGGAAACTGGGTCGATCATTGATCCTAGGATTCTTAAACTAGCACTGTACAGGTTGATCCTCAGTCCTAGGAATTTTTAGGATCGGTCAAATTCGAACCAACCTTGACTCTATATATATCTAATATATTATTTGTCTCATGGTGTCCAAAAAGACATAAACAACTCCTCACGGTATCTTCATCTAGTACTTGTTATCTTCTATCTTATTTGTCCTTTTAGTCTTTAATTCACCAAAATTGAAAGAAACTTCTCCGCTTGCCACTTGACACTCGCCTCTGCCACTTGACACTCGCCTCGTTAGCTTTGGGTCACTTGTGCTTCTTGTCGCTTGATGGTCACCTGGCTTGTTGCCCCCCGCTCGACACTCGATGCTCACTCCACTAGATGCTCGTCGCTCGCCTCTCTTAGTCGATCTCTCTCGTCACCGAACCTATTGGATCCGTTTGGTTCTCAATTGCATTTTCAAGGAGTACAAAAAATGAAACAAAAAATTATTGGTTGATCCCAAGTTGACTCGGTAATTGAACCGATCCTATTGTGTCAATCCAGTGCTTGATTGCCTTTTCAATGAGTACAAAAAAAATAAAATAAAAAAATTATCGGTTGATCTCAAGTTGACCCTGGAACCAGACTGAACCCACTAGGTCGATTAGGTCCTCGATCCCAAGCTCTATAGGATCGGTTCTTGATCCCAAAAATTGAGGATCGGCACTGTATGGGTTGGTCCTAGGTTAAGGAGTGGACCAGCCCAACTCAGACCATGCTCACCCCTAGTCATGTCTCTTAGCTTTAAATAAAGTGGCCTTCTTTCTCTTTTTCTTTTTCGTTTTTTTTTTATAAGCCGCTTCATTAGACCAAGTCAACACAGCCAAATATTACAAAATGCCTTCGTAGCACTGACAGGGAGAGGTCACGGATGAAGAGTGTAACTTAGATAAGGAGCTTTATGTTGTTTTCGAGTATGAACACTGTCCAATTTTTCACAATTTACCTCCATAAAGTTGGTTACATTTTTCTTTCCCATTTGCCATTTCTTGCACTGCATCAAAAGAAAAACCATTCTTACACAGCCCACCACGCTAGTGGATGTTGGTTGGAACAATCCCTATCTTGTACCAAGGATCCAAGATAGGCCCTCGAAAAACCATTCTTACACGTCATTAAAAGTTGAAGACTTGTTACTCAAAAAAGGACAAGGATGGAAAATTGCTCCATGACCCTTCCCTTACGATAAGTTAGAAATTTCAAAGCCAAACATCACAAGTAAAAGTCCATAAAGACCAAGACTTCCCATGAACCACTGTAACACGTAATGATCCAAAAATCATCACATGAAACCCCAAGAGACCTTGACTTGTTGAGTAGGCACGTGTCTATTCCATCGCCCAAAGACCTTGACTTCTTGAGGTATATGTAAAAGATCGATCCACACATGCCCGCCGGTCTAAATTCTCTCTTTTTCCTTTGGGGCGGTATGCTTGTTTATATTCTAATTGTATCATAAAACCGCAAAATTTAGAAAATTTTGCATTAGCAGAATATTTTTCTTGATGGCTATGGTAGTAAGGTTTCAAAGGTTCTCACTGCAGGGGACAATGCACCATGCACAGAGGGTGAAGAAAGGGGCACAACCCAATTGTCCTCTTATACTGCAGTCTAAGAGAGAGATTCAGAATGTTAAAATGGTTTTTCTTTTTAACTTTCTCCTGGCATTGATATGAAACTATTGCCATTCTTACATGGGTAACTTTCTTTTTGAACATTTTTATGGGATTTCAAGCCATTGCTCCATCTTTTTTAGGAATGAGGATGTTGCTCTGTAGCTACTAGCTAAAAATAATTTAATATTTTAATGATTTTGTCACCCTTTTTAAACTATGTAATCGTTAACTGGAAATACTCCAGAAAAGAGCAGGATAAAATGCACCTATATGAACCTTTAACTGTACTTTGTTTAACGAAGAAAAAAACTTTAGCATCCATTTTAGAGTTTGAATGCTTCTAATTATGATGTTTCAGGTAATGACAACTGTTACAAAAAAGTAATTTTTTATTTTTATGGTCTCATATATTCGTAAGCAAATGGTTGACTTGACTCAACCTTTCTAAACTGAGTTTTTTCCAATGTCAGCCTTGTGTTGCTTGCTAAATTACTGATATTCGACAATAGGATCACAGACATAAATTAGTGAAGAAAGTAGCGTTATCATGAAGAAATGTTGAGACTATCAAATAGTTGAAAGAATTCTAATTTTCATTAAAGAAATTGCATCTAGTTGACAGAGCAACCCCATTTATCAGACATTTGATCCAGTAAACGGCTTGAAGCTTTTGCATCTCTTCTAGGATCTCAGTGGCCGTCCGTGAATTTTGAACACCATGGAAAATGATGGAACGAAATCATTTCCACACACGGCCTGAGTTGGGGATTAGCAGATACACAAGCGACCGCAAGCTTTAAGATGGTCGGAAGTTCATCCTCGATGCCTGTGATGTCATTTCCAGCAATTCTTAGATCACTTAGACGCATGCAACTTCCGCAGTTTATTGAGATTTCTCCATAGAACTTGTTGAGACTCGTGTCCATAAAGTCCAAGTTGGGTTGCACACCAAAGGTCCCAGATATGATTCCAGTGAATTGATTCAAATGCTGGTGCGATCAGCTGAACGTAAAGCCAAGAAATGGAACCCATTTTCAAGCAAATTTGTCAAGGCCCAGAAAAGTTGCCCAAAGGGATCCAAACTTGGTGCACCCACCGCTGCGAGAATATAAAAACCATACTAAATTCAGAAGCGTGATTTCATGAAGAATGAAAAATCATATGGCACTCTTAGCGACCGCCTTTGGACATGGCTAGTGGATTATGACCAAAGACTGGCAAACAAAAGTGCAGGATCACACCAGCACAATTAAGTCTCTCGTTGTCCATGTGCAGTACATATGATTAAACTGACACACCTCATCAACAATACTTAAAACCAAGAAAGGCTTTAAATTGACTCCATGAATGCACAATATAGCACAAGAGTAAGATCAGAGTATCACAATAACCACTGAAGTCAGAATAGACGGACTAGCTGCCTTCAAAGAAGGAAAACATCATGCCTGACTAAACCTAGGATTATCCAAATCACCACATGCAACAAAGTATGTCCACCCAAGCAAGAGCACCTCAGGAGAAAGTAAAATAGTTTGTCGAGCAAAAATGACTCCCACGACCTTGGGCACTCATCTTTCCTAAAAATGCAACATGAAAAAGCAGACATAAGGATCAAATAGTTGCAATAGAGTAAGACAGAAGAAACAAATCCACTCACATCACTTTACCACTCGATCTATGGACTATGCGGAGAAGCACTAGGGGAATCGGCAGGACATCCACTGGGCAAATCTTTGTGGAGCTGAGAATCTATTTCATCATTTTGTACATCAGGACTTTCAAGTGCAGAAGGTCTCTAATTTGGAGAGTGACTCCTCTCATATTCGGCTTTCCAAGGACTCCAGGATGAACTGAAAATTGGGGAACTCCAATCAGATAAAATTCTCAAGAAGAGGTGACCAAAAGAAGCGTTAAAGGGAAATAAGGAGGGCCCTCACCTTGTGTATGATCCACTCCGACTTCAGTCCTCACCATCATACTTGGATGCCCTTCGGTCTCTGCGATGATCAGGACTTGCGCTATAGCTCCTACTTCGGTGGTGATAACTCCTTTACCTGTCTCTGTACCTGTCATGATCATATTGTTCCCAGCTTCTACTGCAACTTCCCCTGCAATCACGGTCTCTATATTCATCTCTGTACCTGAAAATCCATTTTACTATCAGTTGCAGTGGAGAATGAGAGGGAATTACTTGCAACTCTGCAAGACGCAAGTACCCATTAAGTTGGTTAAGGGTTAACCAGTACTTGCCGTCACATCAATGGATATTTAATTTTTTTCATTCCCTACACACAAAAGAACAAGGTGCAACAAGCCCAAACGTCACCTAATATCTGAAATGTTTGTTTCAAAGCTTAAATGACCAAAAAGCGGAATCTAGAAACCAACAACTCAATGGCATTAGGGGAACTAGCCCAAAGAAATTAGCAGCACCACGTTGACAACTTACTTGTTAAAAGGATGTCACAGGAGTTTACAATTTCGTGTATGAACATCTTAGTTAAAGGCGACGCAGTTACAATCCTGCTAGGATGTATCATCAAGTGCTGATGGAGTAAGTCCAATTCATAAGCTCTTCATCCAGCACAAATTTATAAAAATTGATTTTTGAAAAGTGCAAAATAAGTCCTCAACGTTTAAACCATCGCCCAGCTGATCGACTGAGTTCTGAATCTTTTGGCAAATGTTCAAGCAATCCTAATCTTGCAGCTGACACCATCTTTTCACTGGAGAATGGAACCCACTCAATTTTACATGAAATTAGCTATGATGTTTTACTATAACACTGGATTTTGTAATTACAAGACTTGGAACCTAAATTTCAGTTAAATTGAGGAAACACCGGACTTCAACTCAAAACCCTAAATTTGGCCCTTCAATCATCAAATTGTTTTATTAGTCGGCTGATTCTCCTGATCAATTCTGCCACTCAATGATTGATTAGACTGATGTGTTGTATCCCTTAATTATGGTCCAAATTATCCAGTTACTCTTTCTCCAAAGTAATAAAAATAAGGACCGGTTGCTTAGCTGGCTTAAGCAACCATAATGTAACTGCACTTCCATCATTTTTCTGGAAATTGCACCTCCAAACTTAGTTGCTTAGATCTAAAGAGAAGGTAGGAAATTCCTATCCACTGACTGAAGACTAATGAGTCAAATTTACCATGTGCATGAGTGACTGTGGTTTTAGCATTCAAATTCAGCTGCAGAATTTCAGCTTTTGGGATGCAACTCTTTTCTTGACATTGGATTACAGTGAACAAATTTAATATATAACACCCCAATTCATTAAAAGCAATTGCCTCTAATGTCATTTAAATGTTAATATATATTATGATTTGTATCTTTAAAAATGTATAGTAATTTTCCATAAGCCATAAGATGTGTAAACAGGCTTCTCACATCATTGTTAACAGCATTAACTCCTCTGTAGAATCAGTTCTCTCCATGAACTTGATCGATTGCTTTGATTACTTGCGAACAACCAACAAGGGATGGTAAGGATTACTCACAAAATTTGCAATTTGATTTTAATAAGGCCAGGAGGGAACCTATAAAATAAATTGGCAGTGACATTGTTAACCCAAAGGGACAGGTGTCCTCTCATATAGAGGCAAACTGAGAGAATTTCCCTCCCGTTCCTCTTCAAACATCTTCACAGGTCATTGAAAGAAACTAGATGGCTTAAACCTTCATCCATCAAAGAACTCTAGGCATGGGTCCTCTATCCACTGTAGCATCATGATTTCAATGGTAAATTGACCCTGCCAATTTTCTCATTCAATCAGGATCCCCATCAAAGTTTCAACTACCTTTATTAAATCTCAATCAAAGTTACAGCAACCTTTATTAACTCCCGAAATGTAAAGATAAATGAATTGCGCAGCTAATATACAGGCTTTTGTAAGTATTAGAGGACCAAATATCTTAACCAATCCATTAAAATGATTTTGGAATTTTACCTCAAACACAAATCAACAACTATAGCAATAGGGAGTTACAGACAGTTGTTGACACATTCAACCCAAGTTCATAATTAAGTGTAGAATTTTTCGTATCTTAGTATACATAGACACAATTTGCATGACTTTACTAACTTAAACCAATTTGTGTAGACACAGTTTGCACAACTTTACTAACTCAACAAACTTAAACCATACCTTGGACGAGGACTACGACTTCTTTACTGCCTTCTTATCTTTGAAACCGGTTCAGCAATCCTCCCCTTATCACTATTGTAAAATAGAGGCTGAGCTCGTTGAAAGAATTAATAACAAGAAACTGACAGCGAAGTTATTCAAGAAATCTACTTTTTCCTTTTCTTTAGGTCATCTTTGCAGGTTATTTTGCAAAACGAATCCTCCAGTGACAGAATCATGCTAACAAGGTCATAGTAACTTGTACCATTTCAAGGTTTATTCCAAGAAAACCAAATTCCCTCCAGTGAGCTCGTACCAGATTGGCATTGCACTGTATTTTGACCGGAAAGAGGCACAATCTTGAACAATTCCAAAACTAAAAGGTGAGATAATCGAACAGCTTACATTCTCTCCGCATTGGGACCGTACTTGGCGAACTGAACCCCAATCTCTCTCCCGTCCACGACTCTCCCTTTCCACAAGAAAACCAAACAAGAAATCAAACGCCAATCCAAGCGTTCCCCGCACAACGCGAACGGAAACCCTCGTGATCGAAGGAACTAAAAATCAGAGACAAGAGCGACACCATCGAGCTTGTCCACCGCCTTCTGCGCCTCGTCCGCGTACTTGTACCTCACGAACGCGAACCCTCCCGACTCCCCAGTCCCGCGCGGCCACATCAGAACACGGCAACAAAGAAAGTTAACGGAGCAGAGGAAATACACATACCTCCAGTCCCTGGGAATGAACCAGTCGACGACCTTGCCGTACTTGTCGAAGAGAGGGAAGAGGTCGTCGGCGGTGGTCCCTGCGAAACAACCGCGTGAGGCATTGATACTGAGAGCGGCGGAGGCGAAGGGAGTCGGAGCAGGGGGAAGGAGAGAGCTACGGAAGGAGATGTTGAGGATGAGGAGCGAGAAGATGCTGTTGCCTCTTCTCCTTCTTCTTCTCGGGCGAGAGAGACAGATGCTTCGGTGGGGCTCCAGCTGGTCCGGTTTCCAAGGGGGGTTCGACTTCGAGAGCAGAAGAGAGAGAACGCGAGAACGGGTTTGTGGACCGGGATGGGCCGGATCTTGCGGGTTTGATTGTGGCTCGATCCCACCTATTATTAGGACCGAATCCGATCGTGGCTGTACGAGGAGAAACATAGGACGACGTTACAGAGGGAATCGCGAACAAAACCATACTAAAGTCATCGTCCAGCTTGATTGAAAGAAACATTTTATCGCAGCCCAGTGCTTTGATAGAGCTATTTTGCAAGCTAAAGATGATATAAAATTGAAAATGTCATCCTACATTTAGTTAATTATTCCCACATTCAATTAATTTCATTAACGTTTAAATGTCCACATTAAGTTGTGATCACTAGTATATCAACCAAAGAGTACAATAACATTTTGATAGAAGACATTATATGAAAGGGTACGAATGAAGATTTAAACAAGGTATGCCTATCAAAAAAACATACCATCACATTTAAGAGGGCAATTGCCTAGTGACACCCATTTGTCATGGTTGAAGGAAGAGATGATCCAAGAGAATTCTGAACAACAGCTATGACCCATCCTTAGAACGGGCGACCCTCGATCAGTGTTCTTGAGTCCTAGAGTTTTCTTGAGTATTCTAGAATACTATGGGGGCTGGCAATACAATAAATGTACAGTTATGTGATAAATGCAGGTAAATGGTGAGATAGTTAGTATAAGATAGTTAGTATAAGCACCTAGAGGGGGTAAATAGGTGCACAAACAATTTATCGAGATACGGAAGTGATTCTAGGCAACTGATAGAAAGGAAGTTCTCTATTGATTAACAAAATGAAGTATGATCAAAGTAAAGAGAGTAAGAAAGAGAAAATTGAACACAAGTTCATAGTGGTTCGGCTTATTTCAAGCCTACGTCCACTCTTCTGCACTGACAGCTCACCGGTTGGATTTCACTATGAACAAAAGAAAAGTTACAGCACAGCTTTTCCTTGATTCCACAGTGTAGATGTTCTACCATACCTCCTCAAGGTTTCTCACAAATATAGACTCTCTTTTGTATACAAGGTTTCACTCAAAGGAATTGTCTAAACAACAGGAAACTTCAGACTTTGGAATTATTCTATCGCACACTTCTCGAACAACTTAGAACGGCTTCCTTATATACTCCTTTACGCCATCATACCCGTTGGCACTTACCAAAGGAATTCCTCCAATCTACCTGTTGGACGGAATCAATTAAGAAGATTATTTGAGCTATTAAAGAAACGTGTCGATAGCCCATCAATCATGTTCGTACATACAATCAAGATCTCGGTTTCTATAAGTAGAACCTTCCAAGAATATTTAGGCAATTATCGGATCCTAAATCTTCGAGTCAATATCGATCAATCAAAGAATTCTGTTATGTCTTTTCCAGCCAAGAGATCTTCTCCAGTCGATAAGGTCATATCCTTAATGAAACATCCAGTTTTGGATAACCTTTCTTCAACGGATTAAAAACTGTCAATGAGGATAGATTTTGAGTCTTGAGTCTGGCTGTCCGGAGGTCTTCAAACTTTAAATAGCATAGTCTGCAAACCTTCAAACTAGACTGATGGAAACGTTTTGTCAGCTTCAAAACACTTCAAGAAGATTTCTCCAACAATCTCCCCATTTTTTATGGTGACAAAACTTTCCTGCAGATTTGGACAATTTTGACCTGCAAAACATTTCTCAAACACATATGCATATCTTATAGAGATAAATGGCCAAATAAATAACACTAGAATCTGCAACCACAGAAAATAGGTTAGTCTAGTATGCGATAAAGCCATCCATAAGATATCAATAGAAGTAGTCAAGTTCAAGTCAAGTTCAGTTCTCATCCAGACACAAAAAAATAAAGTCAAACAGAGTTAAACATCAAAACAATCCAACAATCCACACGATTAAAAGTCAAAGTTCAAATTTTGCATCTCTCCCCCTTTTTGTCAGCATTAAAAATGTTGAGCTGAAAATAGAATAAAGTCAAGATTGTTTGAGAACGCGGACAAGCTGGAAATCTCCCATAGACTGAACGATGCCTTCCAGCCTTTACAAGTCTTCTTTTTGTTGTGCAATCTCCTCACCCTTGGCATTGGCTTGAATCTAAACAGAGAGGGCTTGGATCTGATCATTCAATGAATATGAAGAAACTTGACCCGCATTTTGCAAGTTTTGAACCTCGCATCCCAAAGCATAAATTTGACCGCGCATCTCCAAGAGAATATCCATAATTTTGCGAAAATCTGCTGAGCTGTCGGTCTACGTACTGGCTTCAGCACGATCTTCAGATGATGGCATATCAGAATAATCATGCAGATTTGGCGATGAAGCGTCATGTTCTTCTTCAGGAAAATGAGAGGCATGAATGTCTTCTGGGTCGGCTGGAGAACGGCTGACTCCCTCACTGGTAGTAGTTGACATCCCTCTTTTCTCATTATCTCCCCCTGTTTTTATGTCTTCAGGTGGAGAAGAGTGTTTTTCAGGCTCTCTTTCCTCTTGATTCATTCTCTCTTCTTCTTCTTCTGCTTCTTTTTCGCCAAGTGCTCTTTCTTCTTCTTCTTTTTCATCACTTGCCTCCTCAGCATCATTTTCTTCTGCTTCTCTCTCCTCTGCTTCCTTCTCCTCTGCTTCTTTCTCTTCTCTTTCTCGAGTCCTCTGTTCTGGAGCAGAACGGCTCAGATGTTTCAACGCCATTGCAGAGATGGTGATGTCTTCCTCATCATCTTCATCTTCAACGATGAGAGCTCTCTTTTTCTTGGATGGAGCAACCATGGGCTCCTTTCCTTTTCTTTTTGATGCAGAAGAGATTTGATGAGATTTTATAAGAGTCTTCTCCTTAAATTTCTCCAACGCCTTGCTTAGCTCCTTCAGACGCATCTTGGTCACCATTTTTAGTCCTACCACCATATGATCACACGATCGAGCACAAAGGATTTATGGAGGCTGAATGTTCAGATGTCTGAATAACTTCGTCATAAGACTTAGGTAAGGAAGTTGACCTCTGTCTTTCACCACTACTCTATACATGTGGAACATAACAGTGTGAGGAAAAGAAAACTTTTTCCCATTGAGAATGGTATACATCAGCTTTGCCTCTGAACTTGAAACATCAGTCTTAGAAGTTGATTTCGGTCTGAGGCAATTGATCACAATCTTGTGAAGCAAGATGTTGAACGCACTCATCCTTAGGTAGGAAATCTTTTCCTCTGTTCTCCTGTCCTTAACAAGTTCCAGTGTAGCATGAGCAATAGAAACTTTGATCAGTTGATATCTTCCTCTCTCAACTCCTAACACATCTACTAGCATATCCATATCCACTACAAAGTCTTGATCTTTGACACTGAAAGAGAATCTATTCGCATCCAGGAAACTAAGATTCGAATAGAAATAAGCAGTTAATTCAGCGTAGGCCTCTGTAGTGTCAGAACAGAACTACTCAAGTTGAAGAAAACTAAACTTTTCCCTCAGGTTCACATTTACAGCATCCAGAAAATCAAAATCCACACTCCTAGGGTTTATCACCCCATGCTTCAGCAATTTTGAGTACAGATCCTTTTGTTCCTTCGATCTGAATAAGTCTCCCATTTTTCCTCGATTTTCAACCGCAACACCCATTCTCGGTTGAAATTGGCTGTACAATTTGTCATCATCATTCCCATCTACAGGATTAACTCCCCAATCACGAGGATCACTTAGGATATTCGCAAGGGTTTCTTCTGCCACCCCTTTACGAGCAATTCCCAAACTTTCCATTTTTCGCAAAAAGATATATTCATTTCCATACCCTTTGTCTTTGAGAAAATCATCGACATAGTTCAAAGGAGTACGAGTCCCTTTTAAAGCACGATACAACTTATAAATAAAAGCGGGCTTTTGAGCTCTTACCGGATCTGCATCCTCAATGATTTCTTCCTCTTGTTGATGATCAACACCTTGAGGACTAGATGGAGAAGAGTGACGCTGCTGAGAATGTTGTGGGTTTTGCTGCTGATTTGGAGACACTTCTTCTTCGGTGAGATCAAAGTGTGTAGGCCCCTCACTCATTCGCCGTGGTCCCCTGCTTGCGATTCTCGAAGACTTTCTTGAAGACGACATCTTTCTTACTCTTTGAAAGATTCCTTGCTTGACTTTCCCAAGAAAAATGACAACTTTTTCGAAGATTAAACAAGAGAAGAAAACGGGAATGGAAGATTGATGCTTTCTAGGGTTTTTTAGAGTAAAGTGAAGGAAAATCAACAGTGCACGATCGGTTAAAAAGAGGGGTATACGAACCGTCACAAAGGAAAATAAAAAGATGCCTTTTCAAAATAACTATCATTTTTTCACGAAAATAGTCATTTCAAAAAATAACTTCTTTTTCGAAAAGGAAACCTTGTAACAATTACGTCGATTAAATATAGCAATAATTAACCACAGTTTGACGATTGTATCTTTTCAAGATAAGATTCGAGAGAGAATAACTTACAGTTAAGGTTTTGTATGTCTAAGTCTGAAAGTCTCTAGACTTTGATTTTCTCATACCTCAAAATGTTGAGTCTGGAGCGAATAATTTCAAATTGATTTTTCTCCAAAGGCTTTGTGAATATATCCGCCAATTGGTTCTTTGAATCAACATACTGAATCGAAACTTCTCCATTTTGAACATGATCTCTAATGAAGTGATGTCGAATCTCTATATGCTTTGCTCTTGAGTGAAGAATTGGATTTTTGGTAAGATTGATTGCACTAGTGTTATCGCAGTTAATCTTCGTGCATGAATCTTCAATTCCAAAGTCTCTTTGCTGTTGTTTTATCCAAAGAATTTGTGAACAGCAACTTCTAAGAGCTACATACTCTGCTTCTGTTGTAGAGAGTGCTAATGTACTCTGCTTTCTTGAAAACCAAGATACTGTCCTGCCTCCAAGTAGTTGACAGGTACCCAAGGTGCTCTTTCTATCAACTCTGCAACTGACTAGATCTGCGTCTGAGTATCCAAGAAGAGTAAAGTCTCCTCTTTTAGGATACCATAGGCCGATGCTTGAAGTTGAAGCAATGTATTTACTAATACGCTTTGTAGCATTTAAATGAGATTCTTTAGAATCTGCTTGAAATCTGACACAAATGCAAACACTAAACAAAATATTAGGTCTAAAAGCAGTAAGATAAAGAAGTGAGCCAATGATACTCTTGTATAGCTTCGGTCGACTTTCTTTCCTTCTTCATCTTTGTCTTTCTTTAAGGAACTTGACATTGGTATTTCAGCCTTCTTGCAATTGTTCAGACCAAACTTTTTGACGAGATCATTAGCATATTTTTCTTGATGAATAAAAGTTCCTTCCTTCAGTTGTTTCACTTGAAGCCCGAGAAAGAAGGTCAACTCACCTATCATGCTCATTTCAAATTCATCCTGCATAGTCTTAGAGAATTTCTTGCACAGACTTTCATTAGGAGATCCGAATATAATATCATCGACATATATTTGAACTAGTACAAAAATTTTGCTTTCTCTTTTAATACATGAAGTAGTGTCTACTTTACCTTTCACAAAACCATTTTGGATTAAAAACTTACTCAGCCTGTCGTACCAAGCTCGAGGTGCTTGTTTTAAGCCATATAAGGCATTTTTGAGTCTGAATACTGAGTCTAGTTTCCTTGGGTCTTCAAACCCAGGTGGTTGTTCTACATAGACTTCCTCATGGATGAATCCATTTATGAAGGCACTTTTGACATCCATTTGGAATAAGCTTAAATTTTTATGACAAGCAAATGCAAGTAATAAACGAATTGCTTCTAACCTTGCTACTGGTGCGTAAGTCTCGTTATAGTCTATCCCTTCTTCTTGTGTGTATCCCTTGGCCACGAGTCTTGCTTTGTTTCTTACGACCTTTCCTTTCTCGTCCATCTTGTTTCTAAAAACCCATTTAGCTCCAATAACTGATTTACCTTTCGGTTTTGGAGTCAATTCCCAGACATCATTGATACTGAATTGCCTGAGCTCTTCTTGCATGGCTTCAATCCAATTTTCATCAGATAAAGCTTCATCTATGCCTTTGGGTTCTATTTCAGAAATAAAAGCCATAGCACTAGACTCTTCACGCCTTTTGGATCTAGTGCGAATTCCTTCATTAATGTCGCCAATGATAAGATCTTTAGGATGACTGGACTTATGCTTCCAGTTGCTGGTTAATTTGTCAGAATGATGATCACTTCCTTCACTTGAATCTTCAACAGTTACTTGATGTTGATCCTTCAAAGTTTGAGCTGTTTCTTTAGACTTTGTAGAGTCTGGAGTAGGTTCTGGATCTTCAAGATGAGTTTGAATAGATTCATTTTGTATCAAATCCTGGACATTCATTGATTCATCCACAGTTTGAGTCTTTTTGTTGTAGACTCTGTATGCTTTGCTTGTGGTTGAATATCCAAGGAAGATGCCTTCATCTGACTTTTCTTCAAACTTACCAACTCAATCATTTGCATTTTTCAGTATAAAATATTTGCATCCAAACACATGAAAATATGAAACAATAGGCTTCTTTTCTTTGAATAATTCATAGGGGGTTTTCTCTAGAATAGGCCTTAGAAAAACTTTGTTGATAATATAACATGCTGTAAAAACTGTTTCAGCCCAAAAACGTGAGGAGATGTTACTTTCAATTAGAAGAGTTCTAGCAATTTCTTGAAGCGATCTATTCTTTCTTTCCACAACTCCATTTTGTTCTGGAGTATATTGAGAGGAGAACAAATGCTGAAAACCAGATTCATCACAAAACCTTGTAAAATCTTGATTTTCAAATTCACCTCCATGATCTGTTCTTATACTTGAAATAACATATCATTTTTCGTTTTGAACCTTTTTAGCAAATTTTTCAAAGTAAGAGAAAGTTTCAGACTTACTTGCCAAGAAATACACCCAAGTAAATCGTGAGTAATCATCCACGATTACTAGGCAATATTTCTTACCTCCAATGCTCTGTGTTCTGGTTGGTCTAAAGAGATCCATATGCAGAAGCTGCAGTACACGGTTAGTGGAAACTTGATTTATTGGTTTAAAGGAATTTCTTACCTGTTTTCCCAATATGCATGGTGTACATAGGTCAGACTTTTGATATGATAAATTAGGTAGACCACGAACAAGCTTCTTTGTTGAAATTTTGGCTATTTGCTTCATATTGATATGCCCAAACTTTCTGTGCCATAAACTTGCTTCGTCTTGGATTGAAATTAAACATTGCGATTCATCTGGTTTCACATCCAAGATGTAGATATTTTCATGTCTTCGTCCCATAAATGACTGAGTAGAGTCTTTACTGGTTTCTAAACATATACCCTCTTGAAAGTAGATTTTGAAACCGGTATCACATAGCTAACTGACATTGAGCAGATTGTAGTTGAGTCCTTCAACTAAAGAAACATTGCTTATTGTGAGGTTTCCAATCTTCATAGTTCCAAATCCCACAATTTTTCCTTTGTTGTTTCCTCCAAATGAGACTTTTTCACCATTTACTTGAACAAGTTTTATGAAACAATTTGAGTCTCCTGTCATGTGTCTTGAGCATCCACTATCCAGATACCATTTTACCTTCTTCTTGATATTGACCTGCATTTTAAAAAGAAACTCAAACTTTCTTTGATACCCATCTTTTCTTGGGTCCATTTGTGTTAGTATGATATGCGGTTTTTGCCCATTCTTTATTGACAAGTTTCCAAACCATAGGACATTCTTTTTCAAAATGATCTGCACTTTTGCACTTTGAGCATCTGAGAGCATTGCGACCTACTGGTTTTACAAATGTCTTTTTAAAATGATTTTGGCAAGCATCTCTTGAGGGTCTTTGTTTGATTATTTCCTTCATTTTAGGAAAATCAATTAAAGGAATGGTTTTAGTAGTCATTCCTAAACTAGATTTATTGAAATAAGGTCTTTGAACAGAAAGTATTCTTTCTAGTTTCTCAGATCCTATCGAAAATCTTTTGGAAATATTTGAGATATCATTTTTCAAGAATGCATTTTCTTTTGAAAGATTATCTTCACTTTCTCTAAGAGAAGAAACATTCATATCTAAACATTTCACTTTTTCTTTCAAAATATTTTCTTGTTGTTTTAAGGCAGAATTTTCCTTTTTGAGTTCGGAAATCCTTTTAAGAGAAGTCTTAAGACTAAAACACAACTCATCAATGTATTTAGAAACTTTAATAGGGATTTTGAAGTTACTTACCTCAAATTCAGTGTCTAAATCTGAGTCTGTCTCGGAGTTTGAATCTAAATCCAATTGTGCCATCAGACATATGTTGGCATAATCATCATCACTTTCTTCACATTCTGTATCACTCTAGGTTTCTGTCTTAAGAGCCTTTCGATACTTTTGAGATTTTCCTTTCTTCTTCCTCAGAAGAGGACAGTTGGGTCTGATGTGCCCATTTTTCTTACATTCAAAGCAGACTACATCTTTATTTGATTCATCATCTTCAACAAACTTAGTTTGTTGCTTTGAAAACTTTGTTTCCTTAGATTGAATCTTCTTCCTTTTTTGTTCAGCTTTATAAATCTTCTTATCATGAGAGCAAGTTTCTCATCGTCTATATCGTCTTTAGAATTTGCAACATCAGAATCATCATTGGATTTTAATGCAATGGATTTCTTACCTTTAGGGTCTTCGTCTTCATTGATTCGTTCCACTTCATAAGACTGAAGAGTTCCAACCAACTCATCAACAGACAGTGGCATGATTCTTTGGGTCTCTCTGATTGAGGTCTTTATGTGATTCCAATCCTTGGAGAGTCCACGTAGTAGCTTGTTTACTTTCATGGGATCAGAAATTGGTTGACCTTGATTTTCAAGACCATTCACGATATCTGTAAAACGACTAAACATGTCAGTTATAGATTCTCCCGATTTCATTCTAAAGGCTTCATATTGACCGAGAAGAATGTTGATTCTAGTCTCTTTCACTCGATCGGTTCCTTCGTAAGTAATGTGTAATCTATCCCAGACTTCTTTGGCTGTATCACAAGAAGATATTCTGTTATATTCAGTAGGTGATAAAGCACAATATAAAGAATAGATTGCTTTTGCATCAAGAGCTTGTCTCTTGATTATCTCTTCCTGAGTCATTTCGCTAGACTCAATAGTGTATTTTCCTCTTTCTAAGACAGGTGCAACTTTAGGAATGATTCCTTTTTCTACAACGTCCCATTCCAAAGGATCTTTTGATCTTAGGAACGCCTTCATCTTATTTTTCCATATGTTGTAGTCATTTCCATCAAAGTAAGGCGGTCTGGTATTGCTTTGTCCTTCTACCAGCCCTGGAGCCAACATACTAGCCATGGATCTTTAACTCTGAAGTAAAACACTTCAAACAAAGTGAATACACGAGCTCTGATACCAATTGAGATAGCTAGTATAAGCACCTAGAGGGGGGTGAATAGGTGCACGAACAATTTATCGAGATACGGAAGCGATTCTAGGCAACCGATGGAAAGGAAGTTCTCTATTGATTAACAAAATGAAGTATGATCAAAGTAAAGAGAGTAAGGAAGAGAAAATTGAACACAAGGTTTATAGTGGTTCGGCTTATTTCAAGCCTACGTCCACTCTTCTGCACTGACAGCCCACCGGTTGGATTTCACTATGAACAAAAGAGAAGTTACAGCACAGCTTTTCCTTGATTCCACAGTGTAGATGTTCTACCATACCTCATCAAGGTTTCTCACAAATATAGACTCTCTTTTGTATACAAGGTTTCTCTCAAAGGAATTGTCTAAACAACAAGAAGCTTCAGACTTTGGAATTCTTCTATCGCGCACTTCTCGAACAACTTAGAACGTCTTCCTTATATATTCCTTTACGCCATCATACCTGTTGGCACTTACCAAAGGAATTCCTCCAATCTACTCGTTGGACGGAATCAATTAAGAAGATTATTCGAGCTATTAAAGGAACGTGTCAATAGCCCATCAATCCTGTTCATCCATACAATCAGGATCTCGGTTTCCATAAGTAGAACATTCCAAGAATATTTAGGCAATCATCGGATTCTTAATCTTCGAGTCAATCTCGATCAATCAAAGAATTCCGTTATGTCTTTTCTAGCCAAGAGATCTTCTCCAGTTGATAAGGTCATATCCTTAATGAAACATCCAGTTCTGGATAACCTTTCTTCAACGGATTAGAGACTGTCAATGAGGATAGACTTTGAGTCTTGAGTCTGGCTGTTTGGAGGTCTTCAGACTTTAATTAGCAGAGTCTGCAAACCTTCAGACTAGACTGATGGAAACGTTTTGTCAGCTTCAAAACACTTCAAGAAGATTTCTCCAACAAATGGTAGTTAGGGAGATACAATCTTCACCATTAGATCGAAGAGAAATCTATGTATATGATTTTCATGTACTTATATATATAGGTCTCATCCCCTCATGGTATTAACTTATTCACAAGTGAAATATAATTTTAGAGCTTCTCTCTCTAGAGTCTCTCTCTAAAAATCCTTGTGAGTCGAGTGTAAGAAAGGCTGGAAATTATAAGGCTACAAGGGTTAGGGAACGCTACATCGATCGACTGTGACAAGTGGTATCAAAGCAGTTCATTCCAAGCGTGATAGCTGAGCAATGATCCGATGAGGCACTCATAATGGGTGGTGGCTGTGATGATCGTGAAAGGAACGCCGAAAAAGGCACTACCAAGGGAAGGAAGAACCATGGTGTTTCAAGTTTGAACGATTGGGGGATCTGGAGCATCGGATGATGAAGCTGGAGTTGTTTGTCACCGAAGTCCAAGGATCAGTCAATGACCTAACCCAAATCGTGGATGGAGTGGACACCAAGAAGGAGGAGCTTGTGGCCAAACTGTAAAAGCTCAAGACCAACATGGGAGAACTCTGACACGAGTTGCTAGGGACCTTAAGGGAAGAACTCATGCAACGGGACGAGTCCTTGGAGGCCATGAACGTGGAAATAGCAAAGCTATAGGGGAAGCTCGCTGAATCAGAAGCAACATGCATGAACGGGGTGTTCACCGTGCAAGGTCCATGAACGAATCCACCCAAGTCGAAGGAGTTCAAGGGCTCACAGGTGGCAAAAGACATGGACAACTTCCTATGGTACATGGAATGGTACTTCCAAGCCATAGGGATTAACAATGACCAATCACAAGTAAACACCGCATCCATGTACTTAGCTGATAATGCACTAGTGGCATCATCAATCGAATGATAGGTATGGGATCCTATTACGACTTGGGATAGATTTATCGAAGAATTTCAACGAAACTACTTTCCCGCTTATGCGGAGTAAGAAGCTCGCATGGAGCTAAAGTGTCTTAAGCAAAAGGGCGAGGTGCACAATTACATCAAGCGGTTTTCAGAGTTGCTATTCCAAATCTCCTCAATGAACGAGATGGAACATATTATCAATTTATGAGTGGTCTCAAGCCATGGACCATACAAGAGCTGAAGCGATTCAATGTTGGAGACCTCACAACGGCCATAATTGTGGCCAAATCCCTCGTGGAGTACAAGGCGCCTTCCACATCCAGGTCAGACCTTGTCTGAAGGAAAAAGCCAATGGTGGGGGAGATTGAGGAAGATTCAATTGCCCGACTAGAGGTAGACCACCAGCTGGTCTCCCAAGGTTCATGCGAATGTAAGCTGTTTGATTATTATCTCACGTTTTAGTTTTCGAATTGTGCAAATAGATTGAGCTCCTTTCGGGTCCAAATACAATGCAATGCTAATCTGGTACGAGTTCACTGGGGGGAATTTGGTTTTCTTGGAATAAACCTTTGAATGGTGCAAGTTGCTATGACCTTTTTGGCACGATTCTGTCAGTGGAGCATTCGTTTTGCAAAATAACCTGCAAAAGATGGCCTAAAGAAAAAGGAAAAAGTAGATTTCTTGAATAATTTAGCTGTCAGTTTCTTATTACCAATTCTTCAGATGAGCTCGGCCCTTATTTCTCAATAGTGATAAGGGGAGGATTGCTGAACCAGTTTCAAAGATAAGAAGGCGGTCGTGAAGTCAAAGTCCTCATCCAAGGTATGGTTTAAGTTTGTTAAGTTAGTAAAGTTACACAAACTGTGTATATGCAAATTGGTTTAAGTTTGTTAATTTAGTAAAGTTATGCAAATTGTGTCTATGTATACTAAAATGAGAAGAATTCTACACTTTATTATAAATTCGGGTTTAATGTGTTGACAACTGTCTGGAACTCCCTATCGCTATAGTTGTTGATTTGGGTTTGAGGTGAAATTCCAAAGTAATTTTTGTGGATTGGTTAAGATATTTGGTCCTCTAATACTTACATAAGCCTGTTTATTAGCTGCACAATTCATTTATCTCTACATTTCAAGAGTTAATAATGGTTGCTGTAACTTTGATTGGGATTTATAGAGGTAGCTGAAACTTTGATGGGGATCCTGATTGAATGAGAAAATCGGCAGGGTCAATTTACCATTGAAATCATAATGCTGTTAACAATGATGTGATTACGCATCTTATGGCTTATGGAAAATATCTATACATTTCAAAGATACAAATCATAATATATATTAACATTTAAATGACATTAGAGGCATTTACTTTTAAAGAATTGGGTTGCTGTATATTACATTTGTTCACAGTAAACCAATGTCAAGAGATAGAGTTACAACCCAAAAGCTGAAATTCTGCAGCTGAATCTGAATGCTAAAACCAGAGTCACTCACGCACATAGTAAATTTGACTCATTGGTCTTCAGTTAGTGGATAGGAATTTCCTGCCTTTTCTTTAGATCTAAGCAACCAAGTTTGGAAATGCAATTTCCAGAAAAATGATGGAAGTGCAGTTACACTATGGTTGCTCAAGCAGCTAAGCAACCGGTCCTTATTTTTATAACTTTGGAGAAAGAGGAACTAGATAATTTGGGCCATAACCAAGGGATACAACACATCAGTCTAATCAATAGTGACAGAATTGGTCAGGAGAATCAACTAACTAATAAAAGAATTTGGTGATTGAAGGGCCAAATTTTTAGGGTTTGAGTTGAAGTCCAATGTTTCCTCTATTTAAATGAAATTTAGCTTCCGAGTCTCGTAATTACAAAATCCAGTGTTATAGTAAAATATCATAGTTAATTTCATGTAAAATTGAGTGGGTTCCATTTTCTAGTGAAAAGATGGTGTCAGCTGCAAGACTAGAATTGATTGAACACTTGCCAAAAGATTCAGAGCTCAATCGATCAGCTGGACAGTAGGTTAAACATTGAGGACTTGTTTTGCACTTTCCCGAAATCTATTTTTATAAATTTGTGCTGGATGAAGAGCTTATGAACTTGGACTTACTCCATCAGCACTTGAAGATACATCCTAGCAGGATTGTGACCGTGTTGCCTTTAACTAAGATGTTCACACATGAAATTGTGAACTCCTGTGACATCCTTGTAACAAGTAAATAAGTTGTCGATGTGGTGTTGCTAATTTCTTTCGGCTAGTTACCATTATGCCATTGAATTGTTGGTTTCTAGATTTCGCCTTTTTGCCATTTAAGCTTTGAAACAACAGTTCAGATATTAGGCGACATTTAACCTTGTTGCACCTTGTTCTTTTGTGCGTAGTGAAATAAATAAAATAAAATATCCATTGATGTGACAGCAAGTAGCAGTTAACCCTTAACCATCTTAATGAGTACTTGCGTCTTGCAGAGTTGCAAGTAATTCCCTCTCATTCTCTACTGCAACTGATAGTAAAATGGATTTTCAGGTACAGAGATGAATATAGAGACCGTGATCACAGGAGGAGAAGTCGCAGTAGAAGGAGGGGGACGATGTGATCGCGACAGTTACAGAGACAGGGAAGGGAGTTACCATCACCGAAGTAGGAGCTATAGCGCAAGTCCTGACCATCGCAGAGACTGAAGGGCATCCAAATATGATGATGAGGACCGAAGTCGGAGTGGATCATGCACAAGGTGAGGACCCTCCTTATTTCCCTTTAATGCTTCTTTTGGTCACCTCTTGTTGAGAATTTTATCTGATTGGAGTTCCTTAATTTTCAGTTCATCCCAGAGTCCTCGGTAAGCCGAATGTGAGAGGAGTCGCTCTCCAAATCAGAGACCTTCTGCACTTGAAAGTCCTGATGTACGAAATGGTGAAAGAGATTCTTAGCTCCTTAAAGATGTGCCCAGTAAACGTCCTGCCGATTCACATGGTGCATGTCCACGTAGTCCATCGATCATGTGGTAAAGTCACATGAGTGGATTTGTTGCTTCTGTCTCACTCTATTGCAACTATTTGATCCTTACGTCTCTGCTTTCTTATGTTGCCTTCATAGGAAAGATGAGTGCCCAAGGTCGTGGGAGTCATTTTTGCTCGACAAACAGTTTACTTTCTCCTGAGGTGCTGTTGATGGGGTGGACAGATACTTCATTGCATGTGGTGATTTAGACATTAATCCTAGGTTTAGTCGGGCGTGAAGTTTTCTTTCTTTGAAGGCAGCTAGTCTGTCTATTCTGACTTTGGTGGTTATTAAGATACTCTGATCTTATTCTGGTGCTATAACGTGCATTCATGAAGTGCCTTTCTTGTGATGCATTTGTTCGTAGGTCTCTGGCTACACTTTAATTTAATCATACGGACAGCACATGGACGATGAGACTTAATTGTGCTGGTGTGATCCTGCACTTTCTTTCGCCATTTTTTGGTCATAATCCACTAGCCATCTCCAAAGGTGGTCCGCTATGAGTGCCATATGATTTTTTATTCTTCACGAAATCATGCTTCTGACTTTAGAATGGTTTTTATATTCTCACAGCGGTGGGTGTTCCAATTTGGCATCCCTTCTTTCGGCGAGTTTTTTGGGTCTTGACAAATTTCCTTGAAAATGTGTTCCATTTCTTGGCTTTACATTCAGCTGATCACACCAGCATTTAAATCAATTCACTGGAAACGTATCTGGGATCTTTCTTGTCTAGCGCACTTGGACTTTATGGACATGAGTCTCAACAAGTTCTATGGAGATATCTCAATAAACTGGGGAAGTTGCATGCGTTTTAGTAATCTAAAAATTGCTGGAAATAACATCACTGGCATCGGGGATGAACTTCTGACCATCTTAAAGCTAGCGGTCGCTTGTGTATCTGCTGATCCCCAGCTCAGTCTATCAATAGAAATGATTTCGTTCAATCATTTTCCATAATGTTCAATTTTCACGGACAGTCACTGATCCTAGAAGTGATGCAAAAGCTTCAAGCCGTTCACTGGATCTATTTGTAGAAGATGTCTGATAAATGATGTTGCTCTCTCGACCACATGCAACTTCTTTAATGAAAATTAGAGTCCTTGCAACTATTTGATTAAGTCCCGAACTTTTATTTCAATCCATTGTTTGGCTCTCCGATGTGTTTTCTCTTTTTGAATTTGGGAGATTTTTGACCGGTAATTTGAGTGCTTAACCCACATCAGCATGACTAGGAGGACTTCATTTCGTTCGCGCCCATGTTAATATAGAACTGCTTTTTTTGGAATAAGGCATCTAGATTCATTTGTACGGAGAAGACAGCTGAACTCGAGTGATATTTCAAACTGTTTCTGTATCCAGTCTTAACTAGAATAGTGTCACTGTAGTGATATGTAAGTATCCATGTCAAGTTAGAGTTAGAAAATATAACTGTTATATCAATGTAAAGTGGATGTATATAGTATTTATCATCTTAAAAGCGAAAGGCTCATGAGAAGTTCAAATGGAATATTTGTATGAAGTCTAAAATCTTGTCCATTGTTAGTCCTCTTATATCGTTTATATCAGATTTGCGTAGATGTAATCAGATTTGCGTAGATGCAAAATCCTCTTACATGCTGAAGAGTTTCAAAAAATGCATCTTTTTAGAGTGCATTCAATCAGAAACTAATTGTTTCTAATCGTGGCCAACCACCATAACTTTGCATTTCGTGTAAATTACTACCTGCCGTGTAACATAACCCAGAGCGCATTCAGTCAATTCCTTATCCCAAGTGCTACTGCATGTTGCTACAGCATGAGTCATTACTAGAAGTTCGGTAGCTTTTGATTGCTTCAAAGAGTATGGCTTTAGAGGAAATCAAAACTTCATTTTCATTAGAGCTTCAAACTTAGAAGTGCTTAAATTAGAAAGATTATGGGTCGTCGTTTTGTTTTGAAAGGGGATACTGCAGAACAATGCTTTGTCTCATAAAGGATGCAAGTTACGTTCTGTTGCTACCTTATATTTCAAGAGTGCAATGGCAGACGATATTCGGCCCTCCAAAATCTGGAGGCATTTGAATCATGATGGTTTGTTTTCGCTCGGCCTAGCTGCATTGTTGAATACAAGTAAAACTCCTCCGGGGCTTTGCTCACAAAAAAAAACCATCTTTTCTATTTTTAGTACAGTGAACTTATGTTGCCTTGCGCAAAACAAGTTAGAACAGTTTTCCCTCAAGTACTTTATCTGGAAAATAGTGAACATAGTCTTTGAGAGCTTAGAGTTTTGTGAATTTGACATAGGAAACCATAGTAGACCAACGTTTGACCCCGTCCTCGATCAATTCCAAGTAAAATCCAACCCCGTAAAATCAAAGTTTCAAATAACTTTGTAAACTAGAAAAATGAAGTAACAACTATTCCAATTGAGTAGTAGCAAGACAATGAGTTATGTTCTACCAACCTTATCATGTCGTTGGGTTAATTCAATCCCAATTCTTGAATGTGCTGCATGTCTTGGAAGAAAGACAATAGGCAATATGCAACATCAAAAAAAAGAACCATCTGGTGGCTACAGTCAACTTTTTCACTATGCCAGCTAGCATCTACAGACATGTGTTCCGCGAGTTAATGCTTGATGATGCATTTCCATTGTCAAATAGTGAAAACACAGGAAATGAGTTCAAGGGAAAGTTGTATGCGTCTTTCGGGGCTTGAGAAAAATCAACATCTAGATCAAAAGAGAAAAAATGGCCACAGATTTACAACCTATGACGGTAAGTGACTAATTTCAATGCTAAATTTTTGTTCTGAGTAGTAAGATTCCACGTGGGTAACTTACATGCCACTTGAAGTTGGAAAATTCCTTTCTCTGGTGATCACATACTACCATGAAAGTAGAGCTCCATTGGTAAGTTATTGGTAAAATACTATGTTCACCACTTAATTTTTGTTTTGAATGGCGAATATATGGAAAAGTTGATAATCTACTATTAAATTGGACGTCCATAAGTTACTAACATTGTTGGTAAATTATCATCAACATGCCTGACCAACATGATTTAAACTATACTAATCACATTAGGAAAATCATTAATTTCATAATTGCTTGCTCAGCTCACTAGAATAGCCTGTGAATACTAATGCATACTATCCTAATCTTTTAAGCACGTCCTAGAGAAGATACGTGTAAAAAGCTAGAAGGTGTTCACACACATCCATAGAAGGCATTGAACTGTTCGACCTCTGCTATCAAATGCTAGGAAGGTCTTTAGTGAGGCTTGGCTCTAGAAACGAAGCATTGCGCCATTTACAACATCTAAAGTAGCTTCATAATGGTGTTAAGAAATTCATCAAGGAGGATGGGAGGAATTCCCAGGTCATGAAGAAACCTATGTTCTTGGTTAAAGTATCAGTGATACAATCTCAAAGTTGAAAAGAAGAGAATGCTACATTCTTCACTAATTAATGTCTGTGATCCTATTGTGGAATATCAGTAATTTAGCAAGCAAAAACAATGCTGTCATTGGAAAAAACTCAGTTTAGTAAGGTTGAGTCAAGTCAACCATTTGCTTCCAAATATATGAGACTGTATATACAAAACATTGCCCTTTTGTAATAGTCGTCAATACTTGAAAAAAAATAACCAGTAGCATTCGAACTCTAAAATGGATGCTAAAATTTGTTTCTTCGTTGAACAAAATACAATTGAATATTCATACAGGTACATTTTCTCCTACTCTTTTCTAAAAGGGTATTTCTAGCTAGCAATTACACAGTTAAAAAAGGGTGACAAAATTATTAAAATAAGGAATTATATTCAACTAATAGCTACAAAGCAACATCGTCATTCCTCAAAAAGGACAGAGCAATGGCTAGAGATCTATGAAAATGTTCAAAAAGAAAGTTAGCCATGTAAGAAAGGCAATAGTTTCATGTTAACTTAAGGAGAAAATTAAAAGAAAAACCATTTTAACATTTTGAATCTTTCTTTTACACTGTAGTGTAAGTTGACAATAGGGCTGTGCCCCTTTTCTCATCCTCGGTGCATGGTCCCCTACAGTGAGCACCTTTGAAACCTTATTACCAATCCATCAAGAAGAATATTCTGTTAACGCAAATCTCTAAATTTCACAGTTTTATGATACAATTAGAATATAAGCATACATGCCCAAAAGAAATCAAAAGAATTTAAATCGGCATTGCATGTGTGGATCGATCCCATACATGTCCCTCAAGAAGTCAAGGTCTTTAGGCGATAGAATAGACATGTGCCTCCTCAAGAAGTCAAGGTCTCTTGGGATTTCATGTGTGGTGATTTTGCATCAGTACGTGTTACAATGGTTCATGAGAAGTCCTAGTTTTTATGGACTTTTATTAGTGACATTTGACTCTAAAATTTCTAACTTACCGTATGGGAAGGGGTCATGGGGCAATTTTCCAGCCTCTTCCCTTTTTGGCTAACAAGTCTTCTCAACTTTTAATGCTGTGTAGAAATGGTTTTTCAGCGGGCTTGCCTTGGATCTTGACGGCTGGTTACATGACAAGTCATCAAGGTAGGTATTGTTTCCAAACAACAGGGCCACCTACGCCTGGCCACTAGCGTGGCGGGCTGCTACATTGCATTACTTATTTAAATGTGTGTTGGGTCTTGTATTTTTTTTTTTTTATAGCCCAAGCCCAAACTCTACTCATTAAGTGTTTTACATATGAGGATACCGAGATCTCCAAGGGATCTCAGACGAAGCAATTTAATTTCGTACTTAGGAAGAAAGTCTTCAACTTTTAATGCCGTATAAAAATGGTTTTTTCTTTTAATGTAGTGTAATAAATGGCAAATGGAAAAGAAAAATGTAGCCAAACTTTAAGGAGGTAAAATGTGAAAAGTTGGAAAGTGTTCATACATGACACAACACAAAGGTCCTTATTTTATGTCACACTATTAATCCATAACCTCTCCCTGTCACGTGCGTTAGAGTCATTCCGTAATATTTGGGTTTGTTGACTTGGTCAAATGAAGTGACTAAAAAGAAAGAAAAAGAAGACCGCTTAATTTAAAGCGAAGACATGTGACAGAGAGAAAATGGGGGAAGAAGAAAAAAAAGAGTGATCGCAAATAGGGGGGAAAAGAAGAAGAGAATAAAGAATGGGAAAGAAAAAGAAAAAGGAAGGGAAAGAGAAAGGAAAAAGTGTGAGGCTTTTGTGCTTGGGTTTTGCTAGAACAACCATCTTTAAGCCACTTAATTTGTTGTAAGCTATAAACTTTTGAAAAAGTGGCTCCACAATAATTTATAATTATTTATTATTTATGCTTACAGTAAATTAAAAATTATCACCCAATCATTTCTTTTTGTGCGTACATACCCTAAGTCAGATTAATACCATCTCACCACATCAAGGAAGGATTCAAGCTCTTTGTTCTTGAAATCAGAATAGCGTCAAATTCAAAATTGTGGGAAATTTAGACCGAAAAGTCTAATTTCAGAGTTGTTCAGCTGTGAATTTAATGTAAATTATGGATTATGGTGTAGTGGAGCTGTGAGATTTCATGGGAGTTGATTTGAGGTAATGGTTTAGTTGAAATGAAATATTAGAGTTTTGCGCTCAAATTTCGTATTGCGAATAACTTTGAATAATCTCTTTGGGCAAGAGATCATTAGATTTATTTTGTTTGCAATTAAGCTTAGAACTCAAAAGTGCTTAAATTAGGAGTATCACTAGTCATCAATTTATCTCGAGAAAAGATTCTGCAATACAATGCTTTGTCTTAGAAAGAATGCAAGTAATGTTTTGATGCTGCCTTATATTTCAAGAGTGTGAAGGCAGACGATATGCTGCCCTCCAAAATGTTGAGGCATTTATATCATGATGGTCATGTTTTGCTCGGCCTAGCTCCATTGTCAAATACAAGTAAAACTCAATTATGGCTTAGCTTACTATAAATCATCTTCTCTGTTTTTCAGGACAGTGATGTTGCCTCGTGCAAAACATGTCAGAATAATTTTCCCTCAAGTACTTTATCTGGAACATAGTAAGCATAGTCTTTGAGTGAGAGCTCAGAGTTTTGTGAATTTGACATAGAAAACCACAATAGACCAACCTTTGACCCTGCCCTTGATCAATCCCAAGTAAAAACCAACACCGTAAAATCAAAGTTTCATATAACTTTGTGAATGTATAGAATAGGGGAAAAAGACGAAGTTAAAACTATTCAATTAAGAAGTAGCACTCCAAAGAGTAATATTTTCCCAATCTTATCAAGTGGTTGGGTTAATTCAATCTCAATTCTTGAATGTGCTGCGTGTCTTGGAAGAAAGGCAACAAGCAATATGCAACGTCAAAGAAAGAACCATCTCGTGGCAATAGCCGACTTTTTCATTATGCCAAAAAGCATCCACATACATGTGTTCCACGAGTTAATGCTTGATGCATTTCCATTGTCAAATAGGAAAACCACTGGAAAATAAGTTCGAGGGAAAGTTTTATGCATCTTTCGGGGCTTGAGAAAAACCAACATCAAGATCAAAGGAGAAAAAGTGGCCATGGATTCACTCCCTACAATGGTAAGTCACTAATTTCACTACCAAATTTTTGTTGTGAGTAGGAAAATTCTATAAGAGTAACTTACATTTTACTTGAAGATGGAAAATTCCTTACTCTACTTATCACATACTACCATGAAAGTGGAGCTCGGTTGGTAAGTTATTGGTCAAATACTATGTTCACTGCTCAATTTTTATTTTGATTGGTGACTATATCGAAAAGTGGATATCCTGCTATTGCATTGGACGTTCGTAATTTGCTAACAATTTTGATAAACTATCCCTAACGTGCCTGACCAACAAGATTTGAACTATACTAACCACATAAGGAAAATCATTAATTTCATAATTGCTTGCTCAGCAGAGTAGATTAGCCTATCAATATTAATGCATCCTATCCCAATCTTTTAAGCACGTCTTGGAGAAGATACGTGTAAAAAGCTAGAAGGTGTTCACACATGCATAAAAGGCATTGAACTATTCGAACTCTGCTATCAAATGCTTGGAAGCATTACCCTATTTACAACATCTAAAATAGCTTCACAATGGTGTTAAGAAATTCATCAAGGAGGATAGGAGGAATTCCTAGGTCATGAAGAAACCTATGTTCTTGGTCAAAGTTTCAATGCTACAATCTCAAAGTCGAAAAAAATAGATAACGCTACTTTCTTCACTAATTAATGTGTGTGACCCTGTTTTCGAAAATCAGTAATTTAGCAAGCAAAACAATGCTGACATTGGAAAAATCTCAGTTTAGAAAGTTGAGTCAAGTCTACCATTTGCTTCCAAAAATATTAGACTCCGTATATATAAAACATTACTCTTTTGTAACAGTTGTCAATACCTAAAACATTATATAATTAGAAGCATTCAAACTCTAAAAGCGATGCTAAAATTTATTACTTCGTTAAACAAAGTACAGTTAAAGGTTCATACAGGTACATTTTATCTTGCTATTTTCTAAAAGAGTATTTCTAGTTAAGGATAACATGGTAAGAAAAGGGTGGCAAAATCATTAAAATATTAAATTATTTTCAGCTAGTAACTACCAAGCAACATACTCATTCCTCAAAAAGGACATAGCAATGGCTAAAAATCCATAAAATTGTTCAAAAGGAAAGTTAGCCATTTAAGAATGGCAACAGTGTCGTGTTAACATAAGGAGAAAGTTACAATAAAAGTCATTTTAACATTTTGAATCTCTCTCTTACATTGTAGTATAAGTTGACAATAGGGTTGTGCCCCTTTTTTCACCCTATGCATGGTCCCTTGTAGGGAGCACCATTGAAACTTATTACCATATCCATCAATAAAGATATTCTGCTAATGCAAAATTTTATAAACTTTGTGGTTTTATGATACAATCAGAATATAAACCAGCATACCGACCCAAAGGAAAATAAAGAATTTAAATCGGCATGCATGTATAAATCAATCTTATAAATATCCCTAATGAAGTCAAGGTCTTCGGGCAATAGAATAGACTTGTGCCTACTCAAGAAGTCAAGGTCTCTTGGGGTTTCATGTGTGTTGAGTTTTCGATCAGTGTGCGTTACAATGATTCATGGGAAGTCATGGTCTTACTGGACTTTTACCAGTGATGTTTGGGTCTAAAATTTCCAACTTATCGTATGGGAAGGGTCATGGAGCAATTTTCCAGCCTTCTCCTTTTTTGACTAACAAGTCTTTGTCTTTTAATGCCGTGTAAGAATGGTTGTGCCCCTTTTTCCACCCTGTGCATGGTCCCTTGCAAGGAGCACCATTGAAACTTATTACCATATCCATCAATAAAGATATTCTGCTAATGCAAAATTTTATAAATTTTGTGGTTTTATGATACAATTAGAGTATAAACTAGCATACCAGCCCAAAGGAAAAGAAAGAATTTAAACTGACATGCATGTGTAGATCCATCTTGTAAATATCCCTAACAAAGTCAAGGTCTTCGGACGATAAAATAGACATGTGCCTACTCAAGAAGTCAAGGTCTCTTGGGGTTTCACATGTGTTGAGTTTTCGATCAGTGCGCATTACAATGATTCATGGGAAGTCATGGTCTTAATGGACTTTTACCAATGATGTTTGGGTCTAAAATTTCCAAACTTATCGTATGGGAAGGGTCATGGAGCAATTTTCCAGCATTCTCCTTTTCTTGACTTACAAGTCTTTGTCTTTTAATGCCATGTAAGAATGGTTTTTTCTTTCGATGCAGTGTAAGAACTGGCAAATGGAAAAGGAAAATGTAGCCATATTTTAAGAAGGTGAAGTGTGAAACATTAGAGAGTGTTCGTACCCAAACACATCATAAAGCTCTTTATTTTATGTCAAACTCTTCATCAATAACCTCTCCCTATCAAGTGCTTTGAAGGCATTTTGTAATAATTGGATTTGTTGACTTGGTCAAATGAAGTCGCTAATAAAAAAAGGGGGAAAAAAGAGAGCACTTTATTTAAAGCAAAGAGACATGACCGAGAGAAAAAGGGGAAGAAGAAAAAGAGAGAGTGATCGCAAATAGAGAGGAAAAGAAGAAGAGAAGAAAGAAAGGGAAAGAAAAAGAAATAAGAAGGAAAAAGGAAAAGGCTTTAGTGCCTACATGCCCAAAGTCCGATTAACACCGCCTTGCAATGCCAAGGATTCAAGCTCTTCGTTATTCTAATCGGAATAGCTTTCGAGATTATGGTGCAAATTCGAAATTGTGTGAAATCTAAGCTATAAAATTTAATTTTAAAGTTGTTTAGTTATGATATTTCATGTAAATTATGGATTATGGTGTGGAGTTGTGAGATTTGACGGGAGTCAATTTGAAGTAATGATTTAGTTGAAGCAAAATATTAGAATTTCACACTCAAGTTTTGTGTTGTGAATAACTTTGAATAATAGGTTTAGGCGAGCGATTTGTTGGTGTGTCAGATTCATTTTGTTAGCAATTTAGCTTATTTTAGTGAATTCGTAGTTAATGTAGTGTTTTACTTGGTTTTGATGTCAAATTTCGTTTAATTGATAAGATTACGAGAGCGTTTGCTCATTTAGCTACGTTTTTTGGTTTTGGGCATTTCCATATGAGTGGTGATATCTCTTATTTGAGTTAGTAAACTCATATTTCCAAAGTAATATAAATTATGTATAGTATGGATTATTGAATGGCATTTTTGTTTCATAAAAGTTTATATCTAACATTTATTACTTTTCGATTATATGTGAATGGTTTGAGAAATGCTTTATGGGTTATTGGTTTATGAAATGTATTTCGAAATGATATGAGAAATGTCTTGTGAAATATACTCTGTTTGATGACACAGAATAGAGAAAGATTATGTGTTTTGTTTTGTGAAATCAATTTATAATATTAATTTTGGATTGGCTTTGTTGATTTTGGAGGATGTTGTTATGGGTTAGTGTTGATGATTAGTGTCTCTATGAGCTCACTGAGAGATCTATGGGCATACATACTAGCAAGATATTCTTGTAGGCCAGCCACTAGCAATATAGGTGGAGACCTAACCAAATAGTTATGTCACTGTAAAATAGTTGGCATCCATATTAACAATTTCAGCTAAAATTGATTGAATATACTAAATCAGCATAATTGTAAAATGTTTATAACTAAATTGACAAAAAATGTTTATGAATAATTTTTTTTGTCAATTCTACCTTTTTTGGACAAATATATTAAGAATATATATCGAAAAGAACTTAGAATATTTTATTTTATATAAAATTATTAATTGAAAGTAATTAGTCACTTATTTACTGTATTGAGATATCTGTGAATTCATTATGTTAGTGGTAGTTTACTAAGTACACTGTCAAATTTGAAAAAAAAAATTAGTAAGTTTCTAATTTATTGGGGTGTTGGTAAATTTTTTATAGGGTCAGTACTCTTCTAACACTTTCGTAAAACTTGAAAGAAGTGAATCATTACCAATTTATTGGAACGTTCATAAATCCATTGTAATGTAACTAGTTCACTAACTGCACTTGTAAAATGTACAAGAAATTGGTAATTTAAAAATTTATTTAGATGTTGATAAAATCAATATAGTGTTAGTTGTTTATTACCTATACAGATAAAATTTACAATTAATTGGTAACTTACTAATTATCTGGATGTCAGTAAATTCATCATAATGTCAATATTACTAACTATAGCCCTAAAATTTAAAAGAATATGGTGACCGATCATACTTTTTCTTACCAATATATGAAATTAACCAAAAGTTTAGAAATCTACCATCCACGGAAAATATTTTCAGCTTTTTCCGTGGTGGTCCTAGACTCGTCCAGCATACTGCGGCTGTGCAACTTCACTCACGGTGCATTCAATCATGTTCCTTCTTCTATCCCATTTGTCATTTATTTGTATTACTTATGAAAAAGAGTATTTGGATAGTTTGGACCATAACTAAGGCATAAAACACATCTATTTCACCTTTCACCGAGTGAAAGAATCGATTATGACAATTTAACTGACAAATAAAACAATTTAAAGATTGAAGGGCCAATTTTAGGGTTTTGAGTTGCTCTCTAATTTTTCCTCAGAGTAAATAAATATCTGAGCTTTGCCCTTCATGTGAGTCTTATACAAAAGTATAGTTAATTTCGTGTATATTGAGTGGATTCCATTTTCCAGGGAAAAAAGGGCATTGGCAGCAAGATCAGGGCTGAGTGAATATTTATGAAAAGATTTAGAATTCAAATGATCACGGGACAATGAGTAAAACGTTTAACACTTGTTATACCCTTGTCCCGAAAAATACATTTGTTAATTTATGCTGAGTGAGGAGCTCATGAACTTGTACTTACTCCGTCATCACTTTGATGACCTAGTCAGCTGAAGGATGTGTCCGTGTTGCCATAACTAAGATGTTTGTGCATGACATTGTAGACTTAACAAATCGGTTATCAATGTGGTATTGCTAATTTCTTTTAGCTAGTTTCCATTATGCCATGGTTGTTGGTTGCTAGATTCTGCTTTTTTGTCATTTAAGTTCTATACCAGTTTATTTGGTGACATCCAAGCTTGTTGCACCTTGTTCTTTCATTCGAAGTAAAATGAAAAAAATATCCACTGACGTGCCATTAAGTAGCGGTGGTCCCTTAGCCATCTTCATGATTCATTTTATCTTGCAGAGTTGCATGTGATTCCCTCTCGTTCTCTGCTGCAACTGATTGTAAGATCGATTTTCAGGTACAGAGACGACTATAGAGACCGTCATCACAGGAGAAGTCGCAGCAGAAGCAGGGGACGATAATATGATCGCGACAGGTACTGAGACAGGGAAAGGAGTTACCGTCACCGAAGCAGCAGCTATAGCACAAGTCCCGATCGTCACAGAGACCGAAGTCAGAGTGGATCATACACAAGGTGAGGACGCCCCTTATTCCCCCTAGGTGCTTCTTTTGATTGTTTGAGAATTTTTATATGATTGGAGACTTTTTTTTCCCTCAGTCTCAGTTCATCTCGTAGCCCGCGCGAAGCTGAATTCGAGAGGAATTACATCTCCAAATCAGAGACCTGCTAAACTCGAGAGTCCTGATGTACGCAATGGTGAAAGAGCTTCTCAGCTCCACAAAGATGTGCCTAGGGGACGCCCTGCCGATTCCCCTATTTCATCACCTAGTCCATTGGAAGAGTGCTAACGTGAGTTGCTTTTTTACGTTGGCATCCTTTCACCTTTGGCAATTTTTTTGGGTCTTGAAGATGGTTTCGATTTGTTGGCCTTACAATCAGCTGATGCATTAGTTACGGGATTCTAGCATGCGACAGTGATGAAAAGTCACAGCATAGCAATCTTGTCCAGAGATATAGCGCTATCGGTCTTACGAATTGTTCAGACTCCATGACCGCACGCTACTTCCTTTTCTCTTGATTCTTTACGAGGGTCTCCTCGTATCTGAACGTGAAGGATTTCCTCGAAGGCTTCTCTGTCGAAGTCTCCAGATTTCATATTATGGGTGGGACTCAATTCCGAAATAGGGACTGCCTCAGTCAGAAAAGTCACGTACGAAGACTTAAAAATAAAAAACTCCAAAGTCTTCAAGGAATAAAAAATTCGTCCAGTCTGCTCTACGATGATTACCTACAAAGCAATATGAAGGTACCTTTTCTTAGTCTTCGCTGGTTAGTCGTCGTTGTAATGGAAGATGATAGGAAGGTGAGTTTTCACAAGCTTTTTAAGCATCGCTCATTGCCTGAGGAAAAGAAAAAACAACTTACCAGAACCAAAAGAGAAGAAGGAGAAGAAGAATCCATGGATTCTTCATCAGAATTCAAGAGGGTCATGAGCCTTGTGGCTGCCCTTGCCCTTTTCACTATCTTTGTCATTCCACTTCCTGGTCATGCTTCCCCTGCAGAAGCACAAGCCCTCCTCAATTGGAAGTCAAGTCTTGACAACCATTATGTTTCTTCCCTCTCTTCTTGGACGCCCTCTCCTCGTAACGCCACCGGTTCCAATTCAACAATGAGTCCGTGTGCATGGAATGGCATCTCTTGCAATCAGGTGGGGAACGTGATCACAATAAATCTCAATGGGGCCAATGTCAAAGGTACGCTCCACGAATTTCCATTCTCGTCTTTGCCTCATCTCATGCGTATGGAGTTGAGTGCAAATAATCTCTCCGGACACATTCCACCTCAAATCGGTCTTCTGAGCAATTTCACCTATCTCGACCTCTTTTCAAATTGGTTCTCGGGGAAAATACCACCAGAGATCGGTAATTTGAGCAAATTAGCTAGCTTGCTTGTCTACGGCAACTACCTTTCTGGTTCTATTCCTCCTGAAATTGGAAATATGAAAAATTTGGCAATACTCTTTATGTTAGATGTTGGAGAAATCGTTCCAGAATATTTTGAAGCTGACAAAACGTTTCCTTCAGTCTAGTCTGGAAATCTGTAGATCGTCTAGTTTAAAGTCTGAAGACTTTCTGATTACCAGACTCAAGATTCAAGACTCAAGATTCGAGACTTAAGACTCAAGACTCAAGACTATTCTCATTAACAGTCTTTCTAATCCAGTGACGAAGGAAATCCAGAGCCGAAGTACATGGTTGATGATTTAATCCTATCGTCTGGAGAAGATCTTTTTGGTTGGATAAATATAACGGATTTTTTTGTTCATATCTAGATCAATTGAAGATCCGATGGTCGACGAAGTATTCTTGGAATGTTCTATTCTTGGAAATCAAGATCCTGATTGTATAGGCAAACAGGATTGATGGGATATTGTCAGGTTCCTTTAATAGCTCGAATGATCTTCTTAATTGATTCTGTCCAACGGGTAGATTGGAGGAATTCCTTTGGTAAGTGCCAATGGTATGATGGCATAAAGGAGTATAAAAAGGAAGACGTTCTAGTTGTTTGAGTACGTGATTGATAGAAAAATTCTAGAGTCTGAAGCACCTTGATTATTAGTCGATACAGTCTGAGCGAAATTGTATACACAGAAAGTGTCTATACTTGGTGATACCTTGAGCGAGTGTGGTAGATCATCTACACCGAGAAATCAAGGAAGATTAACACTGTAACATCTCTTTGTTCATAGTGGAATCCAGCCAAATTGGCTGTCAGTGCAGAAGAGTGGACGTAGGCTTGAATCAAGCCGAACCACTATAAACTGCGTGTTTAATTCTCTCTTTCCTTACTTAGTCTTACGTTGATTATTACTTTTCGCAAATCCTTCAACTGTGTAAGTATTGCGCAAATATACAGTATAGAAAAATCTTTGTATACCTATTCACCCCCCGCTAGGTACTCGTACTAGCAATATCAATTGGTATCAGAGCCCATGTTATTACTTTGTTTGAAGTGTTTTACTTCAGAGTAAAAGATCCATGGCTAGTATGCTAGCACCAGGGTTGATGGAAGGGCAAAGCAATACCAAACCACCCTACTTTGACGGAAAGGATTACAACATCTGGAAGAACAAGATGAAAGCTTTCCTATGATCCAAGGATCCTCTAGAATGGGACGTTGTGGAAAGATGAATTACTCCTACTGCTGCATCAATCTTTGAAAGAGGAAAAGAAACTGTTGATGCAAGCGGAATGACTCAGGAAGAGATAAACAAGAGACAAGTACTCGATGCAAAAGCAATTTACTCTTTATATTGTGTCTTATCTCCAACTGAATATAACAAAATATCTTCTTGTGTAACGGCAAAAGAAGTATGGGATAGATTACATATCACCTATGAAGGAACAGATCGAGTGAAGGAGACCATAATCAACATTCTCCTCGGTCAATATGAAGCCTTCAAAATGAAACTAGGAGAATCTATAACTGACATGTTTAGTCGTTTTACAGATATTGTCAATGGTCTTGAGAACCAAGGACAAAAAATTTCTGATCCCATGAAGGTGAACAAGCTATTGTGTGGACTCTCCAAGGAGTGGAATCATATAAAGACTTCAATAAGAGAGACGCAAAGAATTATGCCTCTATCTGTCGACGAGCTAATTGGAACTCTTCAATCATATGAAGTGGAACGAATTAATGAAGACGAAGATTCAAGAGGTAAGAAATCTATTGCATTAAAATCAAACGATGACTTTGATGATGCAGATTCTGAAGATGATATGGACGATGAGGAGCTCGCCCTCATGATAAAAAGATTCAGAAAACTGAATAGAAAAGGCAGAAGGTTCAACTCAAAGAAACAAAGTTTCCAGAGACAGCAGACCAAGTCTGTTGATGATGAGGAACCAAACAAAGATGTAGTCTGCTTCGAATGTAAGAAGAAGGGACACATCGGACCCAACTGTCCTCTTCTGAAGAAGAAAAGAGGAAAAGCTGAGAAGTTTCGAAAAGCTCTCAAAGCCTTTATTTATCAAAAAGGAAAACAAAAGCTTTTTACTCGTTCAAATATATGTGGATGACATTATTTTTGGATCTCCTAATGAAAGTCGGCAAGAAATTTTCTAAGTCTATGCAGGATGAGTTTGAAATGAGTATGATGGGAGAATTAACATTCTTTCTTGGTCTTCAAATAAAACAATTGAAGGAAGGAACCTTCATTTACCAAGAAAAATATGCTAATGATCTTGTCAAAAGATTTGGATTGGAAAATTGCAAGAAGACTGATATACCAATGTCAAGTTCTCTGAAGATAGACAAAGATGAGGAAGAGAAGAAAGTTGATCAAAAGTTGTACAAGAGCATTATCGGTTCACTTCTTTACCTTACTGCTTCTAGACCTGACATTTTGTTGAGTGTTTGTATCTGTGCTAGGTTTCAATCAGATCCTAGAGAATCCCATCTCAGTGCTGCAAAATGTATCATTAAATACATTGCTTCATCCTCAAGCATCGGTCTTTGGTATCCTAAGAAGGGAGACTTTAATCTTCTGGGATATTCAGACGCAGATCTGGCCGGCTGTAGAGTCGATAGAAAGAGTGCTTCAGGAACTTGCCAGTTGCTTGGAAGCAGGATAGTGTCTTGGTTTTCAAGGAAACAAAACATTGTAGGTCTCTCAACAACAGAAGCAGAGTATGTAGCTCTTGGAAGCTGCTATTCGCAAATTCTATGGATAAAACAACAGCTACAAGACTTTGGGATTGAAGACTCATGCACAGAAATCAAATGTGACAACACCAGCGCAATCAATCTCACCAAAAATCCAATTCTTCATTCAAGAGCAAAGCATATAGAAATTTGACATCACTTTATTAGAGATCATATTCAAAGTGGAGAAATCTCGATTCAATTTGTTGATTCAAAAAGTCAACTAGCGGATATATTCACAAAGCCTTTGGAGAAAAATCAATTCGATTTTATCCGTTCCAGACTCAACATTTTGAAGCTCGAAGAAGTTAAAGTCTAGAGACTCTCCAACCTTCAGACTCAGAAAGTTGATGATCGTCAGACTCAAATATCTCAGACTCTAAACCTTCAGACTCAGACATTGATGTCTATAGACTGTAAGTTATTACTCGAAAAGGTATGATCTTTCGTTCAGTTATTTTGTAGTCTCCGTGAAAATTGAAAAACTTGTCTTTTCAAAAGGATTAATTTTGGCAGTTATTGATTTCGAAAAGAGGTATTCGTACATTTTCCTTGTACCGATTGAACTTCCCTTTTCAAAACTGAGTTATATATACACAGTTTTCACCTTCAATCTTCAAAACCCTAAAAAGCATTCTCCTCCCAATCCGGTTTCTACTTCGTGCTCATCTTCGAGAAAGTTGTCATCTTTTCTTGGGAAAGCAAGCAAAGGAATCTTTCAGCGACAAGAAGGATGTCTTCTTCGAGGAAGTCTTCAAGAATCGCGAACAGGGGACCACAGAGGATGAAGGAGGGACCTACCCATTTCGATCTCACCGAAGAGGAAGAATTATCGAGTCAGCAACAGAGCCCGATTCACTCTCCACCATGTCACTCAACGCCATCTACCCCACAAGGTGCGGGTCAACATCCGGAGGAAGAGATAATCGAGGACGCAGATCCTAAAATGGAGGATTTGGGAATAGCTCCCAAGGGTAAAGCAGAGGAAGCGCTTGCGAATATTCCTAGTGACCCTCATATGTTGGGACCAAACTCAACTGATGGGAACGACGATGACAAAATGTTCAGTGATTTTCAACCGAGAATGGGTGTTGCTGCGAAGGTGAAGGGAAAGAGGATGAAGTTATTTAAATCGAAGGAACAGGAAAATTTGTTCTTCAAACTGCTGAAACGAGGGGTAATAAACCCTAGGAGTGTTGATTTCGATTTCTTGGATGCTGTGAATGTAAACTTAAGGGAGAAGTTCAATCTGCTTCAACTGGAACGTTTTTGCACTGACACCACGGACGGATATGCACAACTGACTGCATATTTCTATTCAAATCTTAGCTTTATCGATGCGAATAGAATATCTTTCAGTGTTCGAGATCAGGATTATGTGTTAGACGTGGACATGTTGGCGGACATAATTAGAGTTGAACGAGGACGTTATCAACCAGTCAAAGTCTCAGTTGCTCGCGCCACAATGGACCTTGTTGAAGATAGAGACATTGAGGGAAAAATCATCTATTCAAGGATGCGTGCCATCAATATTGTGTTGCACAAAATTGTAATCAATTGCATTGGGCTCAAGTCTACATCAAAGACTGATGTGTCTAACTCCGAAGCAAAATTGATGTACGCAATCAACTCAGGAAAGAAATTCTCTCTTCCTCACACTATTCTCTTTCACATGTACAGAGCAATGTCGAAAGACAAGGGACAATTGCCTTACCCAAGTCTGGTGACCAAGATCTTCAGACACATGAATATTGAACCGCCACATTCACTTTGTGTTCGACCGTGCGATAAGATGGTGGTAGGTTTAAAGATGTTGACAAAGATGCGTCTGAAAGAACTTTCTAAGGCAATGGAGAAATTCAGAGTGAAGACTCCAGTTCCGTCTGCTTCAAAGAGAAAGGGAAAGGAAGCCATTGGTGCCTCATCCAAAAAGAAGAGAACTCTCATCTTGGAGGATGAAGATGAGGAGGAAGATCTCACAATCACTGCCTTGATAAGGACAAGACGTTATGTTCCTCAATCGACAGAACATTAGAAGAAACAGAGAGAAGAAGAGGAGCAAGCCAAGAACAGAGAAGAAGAAGAGCAGTGAGAGAAAGAGAAAGAAGCTGAAGAAGAAGGAGAAGAAGAGCAAGAAAAGTCTGCAGCTGAATCTGGAGAGAAGGAGAATCAAGACACAGAAGAGCATAATCATCACTCTTCTCATCTTGATGTCATAGAGACAGGGGGAGTTGGCGAGCAAGAAAGGTCCACACCTCATGCTGTCAATAGTGAAGGTCTAAGACAATCTCCAACAGATCCAGAAGAAATTCAGGCTTCTCAAATGCCTGAAGAAGGACACGATACGTCAACACCAAATCTACAAGACTATACAGAAGCGCCATCGTCTGCATTCACTCCATCTGAGAAAGCAAATGCAAGCACACAGACAGACAATTCTGCAGATTTTCATCGCATCATGGATCTTCTTCTGGAAATGCATGGCCAAATTTATGCTCTGGACTGTGAAATTCAAGCCATGAAGAATGCTGGACAAGCATCTTCAGTTACCCTGGAGGATAAAATGAAAGACCTTGCTCTGCAACTTCAAGCCAATGCCAAAGGAGAGGAGGTAGCTCAACTAAGGGAGGACTTGAAGAGGCTAGAAGGCGTAGTCCAGTCCATGGGAGATTTCCAGATCGTACGCATTCCCAAGCAAACATGACTTCTTTCTCACCTTTTTAATGATGACAAAAAGGGGGAGAAGCAATTTGAACCAACTTTCATTGACTTTAAATTTATTTTTGTGGTTGAATGTGTTTGTTTTCTAGTATGACTTGAGTGAACTTGGGTGTGAACTTGAATTTGACTAAATTGGCTGTGGATTTAGATGCTTGACTGTTTGCATTTATATCAAGTATTGTTATATGGTATTACTCATGAAAGACTAACCAATTTTCTGTGGATGCAGAGTCTGGTTGCTTTGTTAATCTTTATATGATAGCCATATTACTTGAGAAATGTTTTTGCAGGTCAAAGAGGTTCAAATCTACATGAAAGTTTTGTCACCATTAAAAAGGGGGAGATTGTTGGAGAAATCGTTCCAGAATATTTTGAAGCTGACAAAACGTTTTCTTCAGTCTAGCCTGGATATCTGCAGATCGTCTAGTTTAAAGTCTGAAGACTTTCTGATTACCAAACTCAAGATTCGAGACTTAAGACTCAAGACTTAAGACTCAAGACTATTCTCATTGATAGTCTTTCTGATCCAGTGACGAAGGAAATCCAAAGCTGAAGTACATGGTTGAGGATTTAATCCTATTGTCTGGAGAAGATCTTTTTGGTTGAATAAATATAACGGATTCTTTTGTTCGTATCTGGATCAATTGAAGATCCGATGGTCGACGAAGTATTCTTGGAATGTTCTATTCTTGGAAACCAAGATCCTGATTGTATGGGCGAACAGGATTAATGGGCTATTGTCAGGTTCCTTTAATAGCTCGAATGATCTTCTTAATTGATTCCGTCCAACGGGTAGATTGGAGGAATTCCTTTGGTAAGTGCCAATGGTATGATGGCATAAAGGAGTATAAAAAGGAAGATGTTCTAGTTGTTTGAGTACGTGATTGATAGAAAAATTCCAGAGTCTGAAGCACCTTGATTATTAGTCGATACAATCTAAGCGAAATTGTATACACAGAGAGTGTCTATACTTGATGATACCTTGAGCGAGTGTGGTAGATCATCTACACCGAGAAATCAAGGAGGATCAACACTGTAACATCTCTTTGTTCATAGTGGAATCCAGCCAAATTGGCTGTCAGTGCAGAAGAGTGGATGTAGGCTTGAATCAAGCCGAACCACTATAAACCGCGTGTTTAATTCTCTCTTTCCTTACTTAGTCTTACGTTGATTATTTCTTTTCGCAAATCCTTCAACTATCTAAGTATTGCGCAAATATATAGAAATTATCAAGAAAAATCTGTGTATACCTATTCACCCCCCTCTAGGTACTCGTACTAGCAATATCACTAGAGAACAACCTGACAGGACCGATTCCGCCTCAAATTGGTCTCTTGAGCAATCTCACCGATCTCGACCTCTTTATGAATTGGTTCTCGGGGAAAATTCCATCGGAGATCGGTAATTTGAGCAAATTAGTTCAATTGTATGTTTATGGCAATAACCTTTTAGGTTCTATTCCTCAAGAAACGGGAAATATGGCAAATTTGGCAATGCTCCAGTTGCTCTCGAACAATTTGACAGGACCGATTCCTTCCACTTTGGGGAACTTGACCAAATTAACATATCTGAGCCTATTTGATAATAAGCTTACCAATTCCATCCTATGCCATCAGGCAATTTGACAAAGCTTACGGTGCTACGATTGCATGACAACCAGTTCACTGGTTCCTTACCAGAGAGCTTGTGCCAAGGTGGATTGCTCCAAAACCTCATGTTGGGTGACAACAACTTAACTGGTTCTATCCTTAGAAGCTTGAAAAATTGCACAAGCTTAGTCAGACTCCGCATCGAGAAAAACCAGTTGACTGGAAACATATCCGAGAGCTTTGGTGTCTACCCCAACTTGACCTTTATCGACTTGAGTTTCAACGAGTTATATGGAGAAATCTCAACAAACTGGGGAAGTTTCTCAAATACCTCATTGGAAGTAATTAATTTGTCCAACAACAAATTCGATGGTCAACTTCCACTTCCGTCACCCTTCACACTATTCTATTCAATTGCAAATAATAAAATAGCAGGGAAGATCCCTTTATCAATATGCAATGCCACCTCTCTCTCAGTCCTCGTCTTGTCTAATAATAGCATAACTAGTAGCCTACCTCAGTGCTTATCAAATTTTAATTTATCGAATTTGAACTTGCAATTGAATAGTTTTTCAGGCACAATCCCTCAAACATTTTCACTGCAATGTAGCTTGAGAAGTCTTGACTTGAGTCAAAATCAATTTGAAGGCACATTGCCCCAATCCCTTGTCAATTGTAAAAACCTGGAAGTTTTGGATTTTGAGGATAATAAGATAGAGGATAAATTCCAAGCATGGTTGGGAACACTACTTGAGCTAAAAGTTCTTATTTTGAAGTCCAACATTTTTAAGGGTTTTTTAAATTTTCCAAAGGTAGCTCATCTCTTTCCCAAGTTGCACATTTTGGATCTCTCAAACAACGACTTTACTGGTCCTTTACCAGCCAATTTGGTAGCGAAACTTCAAGGGATGATGATTGGACAAAATGAGCAAAAGCCGCGAGACCAATCATTGTACATGAGGCAGGAGAATGTAACCGTGAATGTGATCATCAAAGGATATGAGTTTCGGCTAGAGAGGATATTGACCATCTTCACAACCATCGACTTATCGCTCAACTCCTTCCAAGGGAACATCCCTAGTATTATTGGAAATCTTCATTTTCTCATAGAGCTCAATCTTTCCCACAACCACCTGATGGGTTCCATTCCTTTAACCCTTGGAAATTTGACTAACCTCGAATGGCTAGATTTATCTTCAAACAAGCTTAGTGGGAGGGTTCCTAGAGAACTTGGAAATTTGTCATTTCTTAGGTGTTTGAACCTCTCAAATAACCAACTTACAGGCCCTATACCTCAAGGCAAGCAATTGAGCACATTCACGAGCGGCTCATTTCGGGGAAATCTAGGCTTATGTGGAACTCCATTTCAAAATGCATGCCCTGGTGATGCTCAGCCATCTCCACCACCATGATTGTTCTTCCAAGAGGATAATACAAGAGACCATGGTAGCAGGTTTGATGGGAAAGTAGTTGGGATAGGTTATGCATCCGGATTCGTGATTGGGATTTCCATAGCATATATTTCATGGGAAATCGGAAGACCTAAATGGCTTGTGGGAAAAGTGAGAAGCATGGAGAGAAGAGTCAAATTGATGAAGAAGCCAAAGTGGAAGGCCATCAAATTTCATTGAGGCCGATGAAATTGTTGGGAAATTTGAACTGTGTAATGTAGTTGAAGGAATACACTTCTTGTTGGATTGAAATGCAATTTTGCATATGATGTTTTTTTTTATTATGCTGTCATCTTCTTCTTTAAGTGTGATTTTTGAATTCGGTCAATTGAATAGGTGAGCACGAAAGAGATCTTTAGAAAAACTGCTTTGCATCATTAACACTCTATGTATCCTTTTCTTGTATAGCGAACGACATTCTTGTTTCTCCATGGGAAAGGAAGAAAGATGATGAGCCGTCGAACCATTTAACCCAAGGTTGCATGATTGAAATTGCCATTGAAATATGTCCTTACGGATTTCTAAATTTGCCATTGTCCCACTACACATTTCTATTGAAGTTGCAGGCTGGTGTTAGATTGTTGACTTGTTCTTGCACCTTTCAACTCGCTTGCAATAGTGAACGGGTACTAAAAGTTCAAGCCTCAAAGCATCTTTCCAATTTAGATTCAAAGTAATCTAATTGCAAAATTCGTGGGTCTTCTAGGCCAAAAAACTGATTTTTTCATGTTCGTGGATTTTTTGAAAATGCTAGTAATGTTCAAATACTGTTGGCAAATAAACATAACTAGTAGCTTGCTCATAAGTTAACTTCTCAACAATTACACATCATAATGAATTTATCAATGACTAACTTCTACATTCTACCGTTAGTATCACCAAAAATTTTAAATTGGTATATTTGTGCCACATTTAAACAAACCAAACAAAAAATTCCCACCTATTATGCTTGTGCCACATTTACCTCAAATTAATTTTTATGTTATAGAAAAATCCCAAACTAGTGCTAATTTTCATGTCATAAAAAGCAAGCTATTTCCACTTCAATTTTGGCTTAGGCCCTATTTGGTAACCATCAAAACATGGCCAAATTCTAATTCTTTGGTCCCGGGAATAGTTTGGGAATAGAATTGCGTTTGGTAATTTTTTTGTTCCCGAGAACAAATTTGTTCCTAGGAACAGATTTGGAGTAGAAAAAAAAAGTGGACGCTCAAGTTCTCTCCCCTCCTCTCTTCTGTTGCCGTTCGCCACCGTCCACCATTGCCATCTGCCGGTCGCCACCGTCCACCGTTGCCGTCCGCCGCCGGCCATCTGCCGGTCGCCGGCAACTAGTCCAGTGAGCTCGCCGGAGGCTCGCCAGGCTAGAGCAAGGTCCAGCGAGTTCACCGATGGCCAGCCCAACCATTGGCGAGGCTGGCCTCGCCATGGCTGGGCGAGCCTCGCTGGGGCCACGCGGGCCTCGCCCAACCCCAGCAAGGCTTGCCCAGCCCCGCCAGTGGCCAAGCAAGCCTTGCCCAGCCCCGCCGAGGCCAGCTTGGCCACTGGCGAGACCGAGCCTCGACGAGGCTGGGTGAGGGTTGGGCAAGCCTCACCTAGTTGCCACTGAGGCTAGGCCGACAAGGGTCGGGCTCGCCAAGGGTCAGCGATGCTCCGGCGAGGTTGCCGGCCCTCGTCTAGCCGATCACCAATCCCGCGACCGGCCTGAAGAAGAAGAAGAAGAAGAACAGGAGAAAAAAGAAAAGAAAAAAAAATAGGAAAAAAGGAAAATAAAAATAGGAAAAAATTAAATAAAAAAGTATAAAAGTATAAAAATTATTTAAAAATTAAAAGAAATTGATTTGGAACAAAATTAATGAGTACGGTACCAAATGCAATTCTATTCTAGAATCAAATATTTTGGACAGTTACTAAACAGCTTAAAATGCTTAGAATCTATTCCCGGGAACAGAATTTAAAAAAAAAAAATCATTTTTAATCAAAATTTACTCCCAAGAACAGAATTGTTACCATGCGCGCCTTAGACGCTCCCAAAAATTGTGTCCTTACCTTTTTGCTCCTTTGTCTCACATGTTTTAGTCATATTTTCCTCCCTTTTTTGTTTATTTTATTGTCTTGCGGAACTGGACAATGAGGAGAAGGAAACTCAAGCTCCTTAACGTCTCCTAAAAAAAAAAGGGATATGCTCAGCAGAAGTCCTAAAACTTGTCCAGAAAGTGCAATTGAGTCCTAAAACTTAAAAAAAGTTCAATCAAATTCTAAAATTTGTCAAGTTAGTTCAATTAAGTCCTAAAATTAACACCGTTAGTCTTTTCCATTAAAAAGGCTAACGTGTCATTTTAAATTATTTTTTATTTTCCACGTGGATTTTTTTAATGATTTTTTTATTCATTTTAAAAAAATAGATTTAAAAAATAAAAAATTAGATTCATTCATTTTAACTTATTTTCACCAAAAATTAAAAAGAAAATTTATAAAAGTTATTTTTAGAATTGTTTTAAAAAAAAAATCAGCTCTCTACTCCCCCGCCGCCGCCGCCACCGCCGCCTATCGCCGAAGGGGCCAAGCGACGGTCGTCGGCCCTGGGCGGGGGTGGCCGGCCCTCGCCAGCCCCAAGCGAGGGTTGGCAATCGTCGCCCGCCCTAGGTGAGGCTCACCCAGATCTGGCGAGCCTCGCTAGCCCCGAGCGAGGGCCGACGAGGCCTCGCCCAGGGCGGGCGACGATCGCTCGGCCCCAGGTGAGGGACGGCGACCATCACGCGCCCTGGGCGAGCTTTGTCGAGATCTAGCGAGCCTCGCCGGCCTTGAGCGAGGGCCGACGAGGTCTTGCCCAGGGCGGCCGACAGTTGCTCGGCCCCAGGCGAGGGGCGGCGAGGCCTCGCCCGGGCAAGGGCCAGCCACCCCTTCTAGGGCCGGCGACTGTCGCCGGCCCCTCCGGCGATGGGCGGTAGGGGAAGTCCATCGGTGCCCTTTTTTTTTTTTTGAACAGTTTTTTTTAAATAAATTTAGATTTTCCTTTTTTAAATGAATTTAGATTTTCCTTTTTAGTTTTTAATCTAATTTTTAAATATTTTGAATAAAAAATAATTTTAAAAAGCCATTTGAAAAAAAAAAATCATTTAAAATACAACATCAGCGCCACGTCAGCAATTTCCGTTAATTTTCTTGATGGTGTTAAATTTAGGACTCAATTGAACCAACTTGATAAGTTTTAGGACTTGATTGAACTTTTTATAAGTTTTAGGATTCAATTGCACTTTCTGGACAAGTTTTAGAACTTCTGCTAAACAGATAATCTTGATGTCTAGCAAACTTCTCTCCCCCAGATAGCTAGCTGCGAGGAAACCGACTGCGCAAGTTGCCCAAATTGCTCAATGGGCTTAGGCTTCAACTGCCCAAATGGTTAGTTGATCGTGCAGGCAGCGCATGACGAGGGCGTCCCTCCGCGTGAGATGAGGACAATGAGGAAGAGAATGAAGAGAATAGTAACCACGAGAGATATGAACGAGGCGAAGGGGAGAGGAAAGGTGATAACCAATCGGATAACGAGAACGGAGGAGAGAACATAGATAAAATATGACGAGGACGATGCACATTGGAGGCGGCGTGACGTGCTCAGGCTCTGGATCTGAGACTTTGCAACGTGAGCTCGAAGCATGCGTAAACGGATTCTCAATTGTGCGGAGATTTTAATGGGGTTGGATGATAACCCAATCAAACTGAGGCTCAAAGTGCCTGGATCAGACAGCTACATAGCCAATTCGGAGGATTACGCGGATGACATTGGGCACCAGGCGTTGCTTCAGAATTTGGCTGAGACAGTGCAAGAAGAGGAGCTCCACCAGTCGCGAAATCAGCGCTTAGCCCCCATCTGTGGGGATTAGATCAAAGGACCAAATCTTGGTGTGTGTGATCTTTAAGGATATGGTGACGGTTGAAGAGATGGTGAAGAAATTGCCCTGTGGGCATGGTTATCATGGGGATTGCATTGTGCCGTGGTAGGGTGGGAGGAGTAAGCGTCTGATTTGCTGGTTTGAGTTGCCGACGGTTGATCCTGAGTATGAAGAGGAGGAGAAGAAGAAAATGAATTTGAATGCAGGTGGAGCCGAAGTGTTGTTTTCTAAGATTCGGCACAAGAAAAAAGGAAGGAAGTAGGAGGAACGTGGGTCCCGCGAGAAAAGAAAAGGAATAAATAAAAAAAAGAAAAAAAAATTAACCAAAGCATGCGAGACGAAGGGGCACAAAGGTAAAAACACTGTTTTCTGGAGAGTCAAAGCCAAAACCAGAGAAGATATAGCGTAGCCCTAGATTTCCGAAACTTGAGAGAGCACTTTTGGCAAAATCAGCATATCTTAGAAAATTTCCCAATCAAAGATTTTGGTGATTTGGGATATTTTGTGACACAAATTAATTCCACAAAATGTATCACAAATTAAAACCAGAGCAGATATAGCGTAGCCCTAGATTTCCAAAACTTGAGGGAGCACTTTTGGCAAAATTAGCATATCTTAGAAAATTTCCCAATCAAAGATTTTGGTGATTTGGGATATTTTGTGACACAAATTAATTCCACAAAATGTATTACTAATGTTTTAGTTTGGCATTTTTGTAACATAAAAATTAGTTTGAGATAAATGTATTATAGATATATTAATTTGACATTTTTTATGACACCAAAATTAATTTAGGGTAAATGTAACATGGGTCTACCTGTTGCAACAATGCGACACGAGTTTAGAGTTAATTTCGAGTTGAAATCTGATAGTTTTCAATCAACATAGATTCTTCCAAACCCTCTCCTCATGTGAGGTTGGAAAATTACAATTGAAATAGATTTATTAATGAAGTTTGACCTAACTAAAAGTCACCACTAGCCTGTTGAGGCAACTTAGGAGCCAAGTGAAGCACGGGAGGTACCTAACTCTTACACAACCAAAGATTCGGAATTGGGACTTAATCACACTAATTTTCTAACTAGCATGCCCTTACGGTACCTTAACTTGTTAAATAGTTTCTTTAATAATTCACACGATCCTTATCCATTTTATGACCCTATGCCATTAAACGCGTCCATGTGTGAGCTCACAATTTAAAAAAAAAACAAAACGACTAGAAAATTAACCACATATCAACAACATGCCATCAAGAGCAATTAGAATGATCATCAAATGACCTAGAGATTAACTCAAATCACACTCCATGAGGAATGACCAACAAGTTTTCTGCAATTTAAATTTTAGAAACGAAACCTAAAAATATGCTGAAAGTGATTGAAACCATGGACATATCAGGACTTAAATTATGAAAAAGCAAAACGAAACCCGAGCGGGGCTAAGTCTAGAACTAGCAGACTCAACTTGACTCATATTCATCAAACTAGGCTGAGCCCAAATCCATTAACTAATTAAACTCAATGTTCTCAATGTCCATTAAGGCTTCTTCTATTTTTCAGAAAATAAATAATTTAGGAAGTATCTTCCTAAAAAATAATCGCTTGGAATAACTAACTAATAAAAATTATTTTCATTATTGACAACAATTTATAAGCGATACAAGCAATTGTTATTAGAAAAATGTTTTGCAAATTATTCATTTTCCGCAAAATAAATAGAAACTAAGTCTAATTTAACCCATTTTTATAATTTTCTTTCCTTCATTTTCCATTTGCTAATTAATTTTGTTTCTCTCTCCCAATGTCTTCTTCCTCTCGCCTCCCTCACTACCAACTGAGAATACACGAGACCAAAATTAAAGCTCACTATACCAGCACATCAACAATCGAAGCTTATCACACAAGGACACCAAATTATTGAACATATCTACTTAACAATCAATCTCCTACATTCATCACAAGACCCATGCCATTGGCTCTTACCTTCGACCATGGCCGTTCGCCGGATATTACCCCTTTACTATGAATTACCGAAACGGACGAAAATTGAGGATATGAAGTAAGACCACCATGTGGAGATAAACGGGAATGATTTACGAACGATCGGCAATTGTGACATCAACTTCAACCAAGCTCTCACCATTAACCATCATTTACAGGCATTGGAACATAAAACACAAAAACAATGAACTTAGTGTTCAGAAACAGATTCAGATATTGACAAATCACTAGGACTCAGACGTCAATGACTTGAAGACCAGTTAAGATCATTTAATCTAAATTGCTTACTTTCAGATTACATTAAAAAAGAGCTTCACTCGCACTAAATTTTTCATAAATATTTCATCGAATAGGTGATGGGCATCTCAACCGAATGATCTCGACGCAACGACCCAATTCCACATTGATGCCAAAACTGCACAATAAGCTAGAAACACTTACAGAAACTCGGTTTCATAGATCTAAAACCAAAACTCTGCGACCTATATTTCATAGATCTTTCTTTCCCACCAAAGATCGTTTCTCACCCCGAAAAATGCTCGTCGGAGGCGGCGTGACGTGCTCAGGCTCTGGATATGAGACTTTGCAACGTGAGCTCGAAGCGTGCGTAAACGGATTCTCGATTGTGCGGAGATTTTAAGGGGATTGGATGATAACCCCCATCAAACTGAGGCTCAAAGTGCCTGCATTAGACAGGTACATAGCCAATTCGGAGGATTACGCGGATGACATTGGGCACCAGGCGTTGCTTCAGAATTTGGCGGAGACAGTGGAAGAAGAGGAGCTCCACCAGTCGCGAAATCAGCGATTAGCCTCCAACTGCGGTGATTAGATCAAAGGACGAAATCTTGATGTGTGCGATCTGTAAGAATAAAGTGGCTGTCGATGAGATGGCGAAGAAATTGCCCTGGGGGCAATGGGCATGGTTATCATGGGGATTGCATCGTGCCGTGGTAGGATGGGAGGAAGACGTGTCCGATTTGCTGGTTTGAGTTGCCGACGGTTGATCCTGAGTATGAAGAGGAGGAGAAGGAGAGAATGAATTTGAATGCAAGTGGAGCTGAAGCTGCGTTGTCCAAGATTCTGCACAAGAGAAAAGGAAGGAAGAGGGAGGAAGGGGGGTCCTGCGAGAAAAGAAAAGCAATAAATAAACAAAAAGGGAGAAAAATTTAACCAAAGCATGTGAGACGAAGGGGCAAAGAGGTAAAGACACTGTTTTCTGGAGTGTCAAAGCCAATATCGAAGAGGAAATAGCGTGGCCCTCAGCAGATTTCCGAACTTGGAGGAACCCTCAGAGCAAAATTAGCATGTTTTAGAAAATTTCCCAATAAAAGATTTTGGTGATTTAGGATTTTTTGTGAAACAAATTAGTTCAAGGAAAATGTATCACTAGTGTATTAGTTTAGCATTTTTGTAACAGGAAAATTAGTTTAAGATAAATATAACACGGGTATATTAATTTGAAACTTTATATAACACCAAAAATTAATTTATAGTAAACGTAACACAAGTGTACTTGTTGCAGCAACGTGGCTCTCCTAGAAGATGAGTTTAGAGTTAATTTCGAGTTGAAATCCGATGGTCCTCAATCGGCATTGATTCTTCCAAACCCTCCCCTCATGTGAGGTTGGAAAATTACAATTGAAATAGATCTATCTATGAAGTCCAATCTAACTAAAATTCACCACTAGCCAATGGACGGGGCTAGGAGCTAAGTGAAGCACAGGAGGAACCTAACTTTTACGCAATCAAAGATTCAAAATTGGGACCTGATTACACCAATTCCCTGATTAGTGTGCCCTTTCAATAACTTAACCTGTTAAATAGTTGCTTAAATAATTCACACAATCCTTATCCATTTTATGAACCTAAGCCATTATCCATGTGTGAGTGTGCAATAAAAAAAAAAATGTAGACAATCACAATACGAACGATAAGAATAATGTTAGGAAAATCTCTTGTGATGTTTTGAAGATAAGCTACTAATGTATTTAATGGTTGAGTAATTAGGTGAAAGATGTACAACCCCTTATGAGGATGATGTCCCAATAAGATCGTCTAAAAATGAGTAAACCATTCTTTCAATGGTGAACAATGTATTGGGCGTAAAGGTGTCTACAAGCCGGAGGTACCTAAGTAAAAGGTGAATAAGCCTAGAACGGGGAGTTTGGTAAAGCTTGGAGGTACCATAGATAGATGAACAATGAGGTAGAGTTACAATTGCCAATACGCTTGGAAGGACCATAAAATAGAAGCTAAAGTGAAGTTGAATATAAGTACAAAATGCAATATAAGTAGTGTATTGTGTGGACATCAACAGTGTACTAAGTGGATGTCAGCAGAATATTGCAAAAGCTGGATATCAATAGAAGACTTAGTCTGATATCATCCGATAGTTGGAAAGCTAGATACAATCAGAATTGTGGACATAAGCAAAGCACTCGAACTACCAATTGTTGGAGAAATCGTTCCAGAATATTTTGAAGCTGACAAAACGTTTCCTTCAGTCTAGTCTGGGTATCTGCAGATCGTCTAGTTTAAAGCCTGAAGACTTTCTGACTACTAGACTCAAGATTCAAGACTCAAGATTCGAGACTTAAGACTCAAGACTCAAGACTATTCTCATTGACAGTCTTTCTGATCCAGTGACGAAGGAAATCCAGAGCTGAAATATATGGTTGAGGATTTAATCCTATCGTCTGGAGAAGATCTTTTGGTTGGATAAATATAACGGATTCTTTTGTTCGTATCTTGATCAATTGAAGATCCGATGGTCGACGAAGTATTCTTGGAATGTTATATTCTTGGAAACCAAGATCCTGATTGTATGGGCGAACAGGATTGATGGGCTATCGTCAGGTTCCTTTTATAGCTCGAATGATCTTTTTGATTGATTCCGTCCAACGGGTAGATTGGAGGAATTCCTTTGGTAAGTGCCAACGGTATGATGGCATAAAGGAGTATAAAAAGGAAGACTTTCTAGTTGTTTGAGTACGTGATTGATAGAAAAATTCCAGAGTCTGAAGCACCTTGATTATTAGTCGATACAGTCTGAGTGAAATTGTATACACAGAGAGTGTCTATACTTGGTGATACCTTGAGCGAGTATGGTAGATCATCTACACCGAGAAATCAAGGAAGATCAACACTGTAACATCTCTTTGTTCATAGTGGAATCCATCCAAATTGGCTGTCAGTGCAGAAGAGTGGACGTAGGCTTGAATCAAGCCAAACCACTATAAACCGCGTGTTTAATTCTCTCTTTCCTTACTTAGTCTTACGTTGACTATTACTTTTCGCAAATCCTTCAACTGTCTAAGTATTGCGCAAGTATACAGAAATTATCAAGAAAAATCTTTGTATACCTATTCACCCCCCTCTAGGTACTCGTACTAGCAATATCACTTGGTATCAGAGCCTGTGTTCTTACTTTGTTTGAAGTGTTTTACTTCAGAGTAAAAGATCCATGGCTAGTATGTTAGCACCAGGGCTGATGGAAGGGCAAAGCAATACCAGACCACCCTACTTTGATGGAAAGGATTACAACATCTGGAAGAACAAGATGAAAGCTTTCCTACAATCCAAGGATCCTCTGGAATGGGACGTTGTGGAAAGAGGAATTACTCATACTGCTACATCAATCTCTGAAAGAGGAAAAGAAACTGTTGATGCCAGCGAAATGACTCAGGAAGAGATAAATAAGAGACAAGCACTCGATGCAAAAGCAATTTACTATTTATATTGTGCCTTATCTCCAACTAAATATAACAGAATATCTTCCTGTGTTACAGCAAAAGAAGTAAGGGATAGATTACATATCACCTATGAAGGAACAGATCAAGTGAAGGAGACCAGAATCAACATTCTCCTCGGTCAATATGAAGCCTTCAAAATGAAACCAGGAGAATCTATAACTGACATGTTTATTCGTTTTACAGATATTGTCAATGGTCTTGAGAACCAAGGACAAAAAATTTCTGATCCCATGAAGGTGAACAAGCTACTGCGTGGACTCTCCAAGGAGTGGAATCATATAAAGACTTCAATAAGAGAGACACAAAGAATTATGCCTCTATCTGTCGACGAGCTGATTGGAACTCTTCAATCATATGAAGTGGAACGAATTAATGAAGACGAAGATCCAAGAGGTAAGAAATCTATTGCATTAAAATCAAACGATGATTCCGATGATGCAGATTCTGAAGATGATATGGACGATGAGGAGCTCGCCCTCATGATAAGAAGATTCAGAAAACTGAATAGAAAAGGCAAAAGATTCAACTCAAAGAAACAAAGTTTCTAGAGACAGCAGACCAAGTCTGTTGATGATGAGGAACCAAACAAAGATGTAATCTGCTTCGAATGTAAGAAGAAGGGACACATCAGACCCAACTGTCCTCTTCTGAAGAAGAAAAGAGGAAAAGCTGAGAAGTTTCGAAAAGCTCTCAAAGCCGAAACCTGGAGTGATACAGAATGTGAAGAAAGTGATAATGAATATGCCAACATATGTTTGATGGCACATTCAGACTCAGACTCAGATTCTGGATCAGACTCAGACAGTGACTTTGAGGTAAGTGATTTTAAAATTCTTGTCAAAGTCTCTAAATACATTGATGAACTGTGTTTTAATCTTAAGACTTCTCTCAAAAGGATTTCCGAACTTAAAAAGGAAAACTCAGCTCTAAAACAAAAGGAAGTCATTTTAGAAGAAAGAGTTAAAAGTCTAGACCTAAATGTTTCTGCTCTTAAAGAAAAAGAAGATGATCTTTTGAAAGAAAATGTTTTCTTAAAAACTGACTTATCAAATATTTCAAAGAAATTTTCGATAGGATCCGAAAAGCTTGAAAAAGTTCTTTCAGTTCAAAGACCTTACTTCAATAAGTCTGGTCTAGGCATGACAGCGGAAACAATTCCTTTAATTGATTTTCCTAAAGTTAAAGAAAGAATTAAGAAAAGACTGTTGAGAGAGGCTTACAAAAATCATTTCAAGAAAGTTTTTGTAAAGTCTGTAGGTCGAAATGCTCTAAGGTGTTCAAAGTGTAACAGTAAGGATCACTTTGAAAAAGAGTGTCCCATGATTTGGTAGCCTGTTAAGAAAGTATGGCCTAATAATGCTTATCCTACTAACACCAAAGGACCCAAGAAAATTTGGGTACCAAAGAAAACTTAAGACTCTCTTTTAAATGTAGGTCTCCGTCAAAAAAAAGATAAAATGGTATCTTGACAGCGGATGTTCAAGACACATGACAGGAGACTTAAAGTGCTTAGTAAAGCTTTTTCATTTAAACGGTGGAAATGTTTCATTTGGAGGAAACGGCAAAGGAAGCATTGTGGGATTTGGAACTGTGAAAATTGGAAATCTCACAATAAGCAATATTTCTCTAGTGGAATGACTCAACTATAACCTTCTCAGCATTAGCCAACTGTGTGATACTGGTTTCAAGATCTCCTTTCAAGAAGGAATTTGTTATGGAATTAGTAAAGACTCTACTCAGTTTTTCATGGGTCGAAGACATGGAAACATCTACCTCTTAGACATGAAATTAAATGAATCACAATGTGTAATTTCAATTCAAGATGAAGCGAGCTTATGGCACAGAAAGCTTGGCCATGTCAATATGAAGCAATTAGCCAAAATCTCATCAAAGCAGCTTGTTCGAGGTCTACCCAAATTACCATATCAAAAGTCCAATCCATGCACACCTTGTATTTTGGGAAAACAAGTAAGAAATTCATTTAAGCAAGTAAATCATGTCTCTACTAATCATGTACTACAGTTGCTGCTTATGGATCTCTTCGGACCAACCAGAACTCAGAGTATTGAAGGTAAGAAATACTGCATAGTAATTGTGGATGATTTCTCTCGCTTTACTTGGGTATATTTCCTTGCAAGTAAGTTAGAAACATTTTCGTATTTTGAAAAATTTGCTAAAAATGTTCAAAATGAACAATGGTGTGTTATCTCAAGTATAAAAACAGATCATGGAGGTGAATTTGAAAATCAAGATTTCACAAAATTGTGTGATGAATCTGGTTTTAAGCATGTGTTCTCCTCTCCATACACTCCTCAGCAAAATGGAGTTGTGGAAAGAAAGAATAGATCTCTTCAAGAAATGGCTAGAACTCTTTTAATTGAAAGCAAAATTTCTTCACGATTTTGGGCTGAAGCTGTTTCAACAGCATGCTATATCATCAATAGAGTCTTCCTAAGACCTATTCTTGAGAAAACCCCTTATGAATTATTCAAAGGTAAGAAGCCCATTGTTTCATACTTTCATGTGTTCGGTTGCAAATACTTTATATTGAAAAATGCAAAAGATCGAATTGGCAAGTTTGAAGAAAGATCAGATGAAGGTATCTTCCTTGGATATTCTACATCAAGCAAAGCCTACAGAGTCTACAATAAGAAGAGCCAGTCTGTGGAGGAGTCAATGAATGTAAAATTTCAAGACTCTACGCAAGATGAATCCAGTCAGACTCAATATGAAGAGTCTGAACCTGCTCCAGACTTTCCAAAGCTTACAACTCAAAAAGTATCTCAGACTCTGGAAGACCAGCGTCAAGATGTTCATGAAGATTCAAATAAAGAAAGAGATCATCATCCAGAGAAATCAACCAGTAACTGGAAACATAAGTCCAGTCATCCTAAAGATCTCATTATCGGCGAAATTAATGAAGGAATTCGCACCAAATCCAAAAGACGTGAAGAGTCTAGTGTTGTGGCTCTCATCTCTGAAATTGAACCAAAAAGCATAGAAGAAGCTTTATCTGATGAAAGCTGGATCGAAGCTATGCAAGAAGAGCTCAAACAGTTCAACATTAACGATGTCTGGGAATTGACATCTAAACCAAAAGGTAAAACTGTTATTGGAGTCAAATGGGTGTTCAGAAACAAGATGAACGAAAAGGGAAAAGTCGTATGGAATAAAGCAAGACTCGTGGCCAAGGGATACACGCAAGAAGAAAGAATAGACTATGATGAGACTTACGCTCCTGTAGCAAGGTTAGAAGCTATTCGTCTATTACTTGCGTTTGCTTGTTTCAAAAATTTCAGGTTATTCCAAATGGATGTCAAAAGTGCTTTCCTAAATGGATTTATCCAAGAGGAAGTTTATGTGGAACAACTGCTTGGATTTGAAGACCCAAAGAAGCCAGACTCAGTCTTCAGATTGAAAAAGGCCCTGTATGGTCTAAAGCAAGCACCTCGAGCTTGGTACGACAGACTAAGTAAGTTCTTATGACAGAATGGTTTTGTTAAAGGTAAAGTAGATACTACTCTATTTATCAAAACGGAAAACAAAAGCTTTTTACTCGTTCAAATATATGTGGATGACATTATTTTTGGATCTCCTAATGAAAGTTTATGCAAGAAATTTTCTAATTCTATGCAGGATGAGTTTGAAATTAGTATGATGGGAGAATTAACATTCTTTCTTGGCCTTCAAATAAAGCAATTGAAGGAAGGAACTTTCATTTACCAAGAAAAATATGCTAATGATCTTGTCAAAAGATTTGGATTGGAAAATTGCAAGAAGACTGATATACCAATGTCAAGTTCTTTGAAGATTGACAAAGATGAGGAAGGGAAGAAAGTTGATCAAAAGCTGTACAGGAGCATCATCAGTTCACTTCTTTACCTTACTGCTTCTAAACCTGACATTTTGTTGAGTGTTTGCATCTGTGCTAGGTTTCAATCAGATCCTAGAGAATCCCATCTCAGTGCTGCAAAACGTATCATTAAATACGTTGCTTCATCTTCAAGCATGGGTCTTTGGTATCCTAAGAAGGGAGACTTTAATCTTTTGGGATATTCGGACGCGTATCGGCCGGCTGTAGAGTCGATAGAAAGAGTACTTCGAACTTGCCGATTGCTTGGAAGCAGGGACGGTGTCTTGGTTTTCAAGGAAATAAAACACTGTAGCTCTCTCAACAACAGAAGTACAGTATGTAGCCCTTGGAAGCTGCTGTTCGCAAATTCTATGGATAAAACAACAGCTACAAGACTTTGGGATTGAAGACTCATGCACAGAAATCAAATGTGACAACACCAGCGCAATCAATCTCACCAAAAATCCAATTCTTCATTCAAGAGCAAAGCATATAGAAATTCGACATCACTTTATTAGAGATCATATTCAAAGTGGAGAAATCTTGATTCAATTTGTTGATTCAAAAAGTCAACTAGTGGATATATTCACAAAGCCTTTGGAGAAAAATCAATTTGATCTTATCCGTTCCAGACTCAACATTTTGAAGCTCGAAGAAGTTAAAGTCTAGAGACTCTCCAACCTTCAAACTCAGAAAGTTGATGATCGTCAGACTCAAATCTCTCAGGCTCAAATATCTCAGACTCAGACGTTGATGACTATAGACTGTAAGTTGTTATTTTATCTAAACTCGAAAAGGTCTAAACCCGAAAAGGTATGATCTTTCGTTCAGTTATTTTGTAGTCTCCGTGAAAATTGAAAAACTTGTCTTTTCAAAAGAATTAATTTTGGCAGTTATCGATTTCGAAAAGAGGTATTCGTACACTTTCCTTGTACCGATTGAACTTCCCCTTTTCAAAACTGAGCTATATATATATACAGTTTTTACTTTCAATCTTCAAAACCCTAAAAAGCATTCTCCTCTTAATCTGGTTTCTACTTCGAGTTCATCCTCGAGAAAGTTGTCATCTTTTCTTGGGAAAGCAAGTAAAGAAATCTTTTAGCGATAAGAAGGATGTCTTCTTCCAGGAAGTCTTCAAGAATCGCGACCAGGGGACCACAGAGGATGAAGGAGGGACCTACCCACTTCGATCTCACAGAGGAGCAAGAATTATCGAGTAAGCATCAGAACCCGACTCATTCTCCACCACGTCACTCAACACCTTCTACCCCACAAGGTGCGGGTCAACATCTGGAAGAAGAGATAATCGAGGACGCAGATCCTGTAAGAGTCCAAAAACCCTCTTATATTTACAAACTTTACCGTGCTTTGAAAAGTACTGGGACTCCGTTGAAATACGTGGATGATTTTCTTAAAGAAAAGAATTATGGGAATGAGTATATCTTTCTGAAGAAAATGAAGGATTTGGGAATTGCTCCCAAAGGTAAAGCAGAGGAAGCGCTTGCGAATATTCCGAGTGACCCTCGTATGTCGGGCCCAAATTTGATTGATGGGAACGACGATGACAAAATGTTCATTGATTTTCAACCGAGAATGGGTGTTGCTGCGAAGGTGAAGGGAAAGAGGATGGAGTTATTCAAATCGAAAGAACAGGAAAATTTGTTTTTCAGACTGTTGAAACGAGAGGTGATAAACCTTAGGAGTGTCGATTTCGATTTCTTGGATGCTGTGAATGTGAACTTGAGAGAGAAGTTCAGTCTGCTTCAACTGGAACGTTTTTGCACTGACACCACGAATGGATATGCACAACTGACTGCATATTTCTATTCAAATCTTAGCTTTATCGATGCGAATAGAATATCTTTCAGTGTTCGAGATCAGGATTATGTGTTAGACGAGGACATGCTGGCGAACATAATTGGAGTTGAACGAGGACGTTATCAACCAATCAAAGTCTCAGTTGCTCGCGCCTCAATGGACCTTGTCGAAGACAGAGATATCGAGGGAAAAATCATCTATTCAAGGATGCGTGCCATCAATATTGTGTTGCACAAAATTGTGATCAATTGCATTAGGCCCAAGTCTACATCAAAGACTGATGTGTCTAACTCAGAAGCAAAATTGATGTACGCAATCAACTGAGGAAAGAAATTCTCTCTTCCTCATACTATTCTCTTTCACATGTACAGAGCAATGTCGAAAGACAATGGACAATTGCCTTACCCAGGTCTGGTGACCAAGATCTTCAGACACATGAATATTGAACCGCCACACACACTTTGTGTTCGACCGTGCGATAAGATGGTGGTAGGTTTAAAGATGTTGACAAAGATGCATCTGAAAGAACTTTCTAAGGCAATGGAGAAATTCAGAGTGAAGACTCCAGTTCCGTCTGCTTCAAAGAGAAAGGGAAAGGAAGCCATTGGTGCCCCATTCAAAAAGAAGAGAACTCTCATCTTGGAGGATGAAGATGAGGAGGAAGATCTCACAATCACTGCCTTGATAAGGACAAGACATTCTATTCCCCAATCAACAGAACAGCAGAAGAAACAGAGAGAAGAAGAAGAGAAAGACAAGAACAGAGAAGAAGAAGAGCAGCGAGAGAAGGAGAAAGAAGCTGAAGAAGAAGGAGAAGAAGAGCAAGAAAAGTCTGCAGCTGAATCTGGAGAGAAGGAGAATCAAGATACAGAAGAGCATGATCATCACTCTTCCCCTCTTGATGTCCTAGAGACAGGGGGAGTTAGCGAGCAAGAAAGGTCCACACCTCATGCTGCCAATAGTGAAGGTCTAAGACAATCTCCAGCAGAACCAGAAGAAATTCAGGCTTCTCAAATGCCTGAAGAAGGACACGATGCGTCAACACCAAATCTGCAAGACTATACAGAAGCGCCATCGTCTGCATTCACTCCATCGGAAAGAGCAAATGCAAGTACTCAGACGGACAATTCTGCAGATTTTCGTCGTATTATGGATATTCTTCTGGAAATGCGTGGCCAAATCTATGCTCTGGATTGTGAAATTCAAGCCATGAAGAATGCTAGACAAGCATCTTCAGTTACCCTGGAGGACAAAATGAAAGACCTCGCTCTTCAACTTCAAGCCAATGCCAAGGGAGAAGAGGTAGCTCAACTAAGGGAAGACTTGAAGAGGCTAGAAGGAGTAGTCCAGTCCATGGGAGATTTCCAGATTGTGCGCATTCCCAAGCAGACATGACTTCTTTCTCACCTTTTTAATGTTGACAAAAAGGGGGAGAAGCAATTTGAACCAACCAACTAACTTTCTTCAACTTTCTTTGACTTTAAGTTTTTTTTTTTTTTAATATGTTTGTTTATGACTTGAGCAATCTTGGGTGTGAACTTGAACTTGACTGAATTGGTTGTGGATTTTAATGCTTGACTGTTTGCATTTATATCAAGTGTTGTTATATGGTATTACTCATGAAAGACTAACCAATTTTCTGTGGATGCAGAGTCTGGTTTCTTTGTTAATCTTTATGAGATTGCCATATTGCTTGAGAAATGTTTTTGCAGGTCAAAGTGGTTCAAATCTACAGGAAAGTTTTGTTACCATAAAAAATGGGGAGATTGTTGGAGAAATCGTTCCAGAATATTTTGAAGCTGACAAAACGTTTCCTTCAGTCTAGTCTGGGTATCTGCAGATCGTCTAGTTTAAAGTCTGAAGACTTTATGACTACCAGACTCAAGATTCAAGACTCAAGATTCGAGACTTAAGACTCAAGACTCAAGACTATTCTCATTGACAGTCTTTCTGATCCAGTGACGAAGGAAATCCAGAGCCGAAGTATATGGTTGAGGATTTAATCCTATCGTCTGGAGAAGATCTTTTGGTTGGATAAATATAACGGATTCTTTTGTTCGTATCTTGATCAATTGAAGATCCGATGGTCGACGAAGTATTCTTGGAATGTTCTATTCTTGGAAACCAAGATCCTGATTGTATGGGCGAACAGGATTGATGGGCTATCGTCAGGTTCCTTTTATAGCTCGAATGATCTTCTTGATTGATTCCGTCCAACGGGTAGATTGGAGGAATTCCTTTGGTAAGCGCCAACGGTATGATGGCATAAAGGAGTATAAAAAGGAAGACGTTCTAGTTGTTTGAGTACGTGATTGATAGAAAAATTCCAGAGTCTAAAGCGCCTTGATTATTAGTCGATACAGTCTGAGTGAAATTGTATACATAGAGAGTGTCTATACTTGGTGATACCTTAAGCGAGTGTGGTAGATCATCTACACCGAGAAATCAAAGAAGATCAACACTGTAACATCTCTTTGTTCATAGTGGAATCCAGCCAAATTGGCTGTCAGTGCAGAAGAGTGGACGTTGGCTTGAATCAAGCCGAACCATTATAAACCGCATGTTTAATTCTCTATTTCCTTACTTAGTCTTACGTTGACTATTACTTTTCGCAAATTCTTCAACTGTCTAAGTATTGCGCAAGTATACAGAAATTATCAAGAAAAATCTTTGTATACCTATTCACCCCCCTCTAGGTACTCGTACTAGCAATATCACCAATGACAACAATTTTGTCACGAACTTCAAAATTATCATTTTAAGATATTTTATCTTATCCCTTGACAACTTATGATCTAGTATTTTTTTTTTTTTTGATAACCAAGAACTCCACCACGAGTCCCCCACTTATGATCTAGTATTGATTCCTTATATTTAAGATACTGAATGACTATCAATATTAAATATTATATATGTGAAATATTTAATCTCGTGAGATATCTTGATTGATCGACAATCATCCCGAAGGCAAGATACTTTTTATAGTTGAAGCACTCCATTTTTTGGAACCAAGATTTGGTTGCATGTGCAACCGAATATATGAGAATTCTGATTGATCGACTTCAATAGCTAATTGACGTTCTCAGCAATTGTCTAATGGTTAGTTTGGAGATTGATCCTCTTAAAGATTATCCAATAGGAAGTTTGGATGGTGATAAGTATAAAAGGAGAACAAGATGTCGAAGAAAGAGAAATAGATCAAGAGTTCATAAAATTTAAGGGAAAATACCACAAAAAATCCCAAATTTTGCCCAAAGTGACAAATTTACCCCAAACTTATTGTTGTGACATGAAAAAGTCCAAACTTTGCAAACCGTGATACATTTACCCTACCAAGAGCATTTTTCGTCTTTTTTTTTTTTTTTTCCTTTTTCTTTTCCTTTTTTTTTTCTTCTTCTATCTTCCCTTCGCTGGCCATGGCGGAGCCGGTGGAGGGAAGTTGGCATTTGGTGAGGGTTGCCATCACCGGCGTTGGGCGAGGGTTGCCCTCGCTTGGGCTCGCTAGGGCCATCCTCGCCAACATTGGGCGAGGGCGGCCTCGTCGGCGTCAGGTCATTGGACTCGGGTGAGGGGTGCTCTCACCAAATTTGGCGAGGGTTGTCCTCTCTTGACGTTGACGAGAGCCGCCCTCACCTATGTCGGGCGAGGATGGCCCTCGCTAGCGTCGGGCAAGGGGTGCCCTTGCCAGATCTAGCAAGGGTAGCCCTAGCTAGCCCAAGTGAGGGCAAACCTCGCCTGACGTCGACTCCGCCATGGCCGATGGAGGGAAGAGAGAAGAAGAAGAATAAAAAAATTAAAAAGTAAAAAGACCAAAATGCCTTATAGTTTAGGGTAAATGTGTCACACAGATAGAAATTCAGGGTTTTTTGTGTCACGAAAAAAAAATTGGATAAATGTGTCATAATTGATAAAGTTCGTGGTTTTTCATGTCACAAAAAGAAAAGTTTAGGATAAATTTGTCACTTTGGGCAAAATTTGGGATTTTTGATGATCTTTTCCCAAATTTAAATTTAGAGAGAGCTTTACATTGCCTTATGTGAGCTTTAAAAGTGTAATTATTTGAGAAGTGTTGATGGTGTTATAGTTCGTACTTAGGTGTGAAATAATGAGTCTTATTAACTTGAGTATTAGCAGCATCAGCTTTGAGGAGAAGTACTTAAGTATAAACAACACATTCTATTGTAGCTTTAAGAAAATTTCTAGTAGAATCCAACCACTAAACTATTATTATAAGAGAATGTACGTAGGCTTATACTAAGCTAAACCACTATAATCTCTGTGTGCATTGTTTTCTATCTCTATGCTCATATTCACTTATTGCCTGATAGAAGCACTGTACTACATTGCTTGATATAACTAGCTTGTGCTTATATTAACACTTTGTTTCATTTGGTTCAATTTGTATTAAACTTGATTGTCTTAATTTCGTAATATTTGTCAATTTTCTTGATATCACCTACTCATCCCATTCTAGATAATACTAGTAGCCAACATCGAATAAAGCATATGGAAGTAAATTCAATGAAGTGTCACGTAAGGAATATACATGGTCTTATTGTTAAGTCCTAGGATAGCATCCCCAATAACTATGTTCAAATCGAATCCAATTTTTACTGGCCTACCTAAACTTAAACTAAACTAGAATGCTATGGCATGAATCCCGTGCCTATGTGGCCATATGAACTAGGAAATTAAGTCACCAATCACACCAATACACTTTAGAATCACGCCCAATCCACGGCCCACAGCATGGTTCGGTATGCAAATAAGCCCATTTCGCTCATGCAAATGGTGTTCAACCATGCCAAGTCGACTAGGAATGAATTACATGCTTACGTGCTTTCGTAAAATTCTAAATTATACTCACATGGGATCAAAACTTCCGCTTAACAAGCCCAGGCGTCTCCAATCAGCAACATTCAAAGTGCACAATTCACAACTCATCTAAACAATCGATATAAAAACATGCCACCATTGCCAGGAAATCGACATGCTAATATTTCAACATGAGCAACCAAATCGACACCTGAACGGGGCTCGACTTGATTCAACGTTCAGTACGAAGGCAGAAGCAACAACCCCGAATTTCACATGCAAATGGCGCCTAAGCATACCAAAACGACTAGAAAATTAACCACATATTAAGATGCCATCAAGACCAATCAGAATGATCATCAAATGACCTTGAGATTAACTCAAATCAGATTAAATCGAATCACACTCCGTGAGGAATGACCAGCAAGTTTTCAACAATTTAATTATAGAAACTAAACCTAAAAAATGCTAAAAGTGATTGGAAACCATGGACATATTAGGACTTAAATTATGAGCAAGCAAAACGACATAGAACTAGCAGACTCAACTTAACTCATATTCATCAAACCAGGCTAAGCCCAAATCCATTAACTTATTAAACTCGATGTTCTCAATGTTCGTTAAGGCTTCTTTTGTTTTTCAGAAAATAAATAATTCAGACAACTTTTTCTAAAAAATAATCTCTTGAAATAATTAATCAATTAAAAATATTTTCATTAACAATACAAGCAATCTTTTTCAAAAAAATATTTTTCAAATCATTCATTTTTTGTAAAACAAACGGAGCCTAAGCCTAATTCAACCCATTTTTAATATTTTCTTTCCTTCATTTTCCATTTGCTAATGAATTTCGTTTCTCTCTCCCATTGTCTTCTTCCTGTTGCCTTGCTCAGTACCAACCGAGAATACAACCAAAATCAAAGCTCAACTTACTAGCACATCAACAATCGGAGCCTACCACACCAGAACACCAAAATATTAGATAGCGATTCCTACAGAGAGAGGGCGTTTGGTTCAGTTTCACTCTGAACAATGTCCTTCTCTCTTTCTATTCCATCCTTCCGCTCCTCACTTTGGCAAGGAAAGAAAGCTCTTAGCGCGCAAAGCAAGCAGCGAAGGAACGGCTTCTTCTCTTTCAATATTAGCTACCAGTGAACACTCTTCTTGTTAACTTTTCAGGCATATACTTAACCATCGATCTCCTATATTCATTATAAGACCCATGCCATCGGCTATTACCTTCGACCATGGCCGTTTGCCGGATTCTACCCCCTTTACTGCAAATTACCGAAATGGACAGAAACTAAGGATTTGAAATAAGATGATCATGTGGAGATTAACTAGAACATTTTTACGAACTATCGGTAATTGTGACATCAACTCCAACCAAGCTCTTACCGGTAACCATCATTTACAGGCGTTGGAACATAAAACACAAAAACAATGAACCCAGAGTTCAGAAATAGATTCAGATATTGAGAAATCACTAGGACCCGGACGTCGATGACTTGAACCAATTAAGATCATTCAATCTGAATCGCTTTACTTTCATATTATACAAAAAACGCGGTTAACTCGCACGAAATCCTCATAAACATTTACTAAGATCTAAAGGTATAACCGACCAAAAAAAAATAAAATCTAAAGGTAAAAATCAGTACCAAAACTCTCCGGCCTATATTTCGAAGATCTTTCTTTCCCAACAAAGATCGTTCCTCATCCCAAAAAATGCTCTCTTTCTCCTCAAAACCGATTCCTGCTTTATGTGCTGATCACTCTCCCGAACGATTTATTAATGGTTATGGACAGAGGAATTGAAGTTCAGGCTTGATGGGTCTTGGTATTATCGAAGAAGGATTAATGCCTTCTGTACTTTATAGTTGTCTCATTTTAACTCAGGAAAATTCAAATCAGAAATATTCATGGATCCTAAAATTACCTGATAAAAAAACATGCTTATGTAACAAAATTTGAGGCAAATCAAACACATCATATTTTACAACTATAAAACATGTAATAAAATATTAATCACATAACATTAAAATTGCATGTGGGTTAAGTTTTTAATTTAAATAGATTCATAATTAGTTTATGAAGAAATTATAATATTATATCCAATTAAGAAAAATAGTATGATATTTCATCCTAATTAACCATATTAATATAATGAAAATTCTTGTGGAATAAAATTAATCATATTAATGTGATTAATTAAAATCAATGTCTATTTCTAAATGTGATCAGGAGGCTCTTAATATAAAATTTAACTAATTAAAGATGTTATGGCTACTCTCTAATTAATTAAAATATATGGATCACTAGATATTTAATTTCATGCATAAAATGTTCATAAGAATGCATAAAATGGCAAAAAATAGTAAACTAATTCGGCCAATGGTATAACAGTAAAACAGCAGAGAGGGGCAAAGTAGGAAACTCAGCATCCGGGGGCAAAATAGGAATTTTCGGGCAACCAATTGCAAAATAGTAAATTAATGCAAGAGAGGGCGATAAAATGACGTGGGTCCCACGTGATGGCCAAGAACTTTGGCCTGAATCAAGCAAAAATTTCCCGAAGGCAAACCCTAACTGTCGCGATTTTCGCCACTCGATCAACACAATTAGAAACAAAGCAGAGATACCATTTTGGCTTTGTCCCGATTGTACATGGATGAACAAAACTCATGCATAATCAAAATCAAATGCAGAAACGTTAAAATTTTTCTAAGCTTCATCCATTGATGATAACCTGAATTGTTGAGCATTGAATTGATTAGTAAATGGGTGTCACTAATTAATTGCCCTCTCAAATGTAATGGCGTGTTTTCCTAATAATAAAAGGGTATGGCTTAGACCCTATTTTTATATCCCCATTCGCACCCCTTCATGTAATGTCTTCCATCCAGACGTTATCATACCCTTTGAACAGTATATTAATCATAACCTAATGTGAACAACAAAACTTTATTGAAATTAACCGAACATGAAAATAATTAACTAAATGTGGGATCACATCCTTGATATTATAACATCTTCAGCTTGCAAAATAGCTTTATTAAAGCACTGGGGTGCGATAGATTTTTCCTTTCAATCATAGCTGGATAACGACTTAAATATGGTTTTGTTCGTGATTCTCTTTCTTTGCCACGTCGTATCATGTTTCTCCCGGTACAGCCACGATCGGATTCGGTCCTAATAATTGGGAGGGATCAAACCACAATCCAACCCGCACGATCCGGCCCATCCCGGCCCACTAACCCGTTCTCGCGTTTTCTCTTATCTGCTCTCGAAGTCGAACGCCCTTGGCCGCTGCAAGAGCTGAAGGCCCAGCGAAGCATCTCTGTCTCGAAGAAGAAGAAGAAGAAGAAGAAGAAGCTTGCAGATGTCGTATTTTGGAAGATCAGGCTCTCCGGACATTCGACACTTACTCGCTTCTCATTCTCAACATCTCCTTCCGTAGCTCTCTCCTTCCCCCTGCTCCGACTCTTTTCCCCTCCGTCGCTCTCTGTATCAATGCCTCACGTGTTCATTTCCAGGGACCGAAGGTACGTGTATTTCCTCCGCTCCGTTGCCTTTTTCTTAAATCTCGCGTGTTGAGGGTTGGGGCTTTTGTTGCCGTGTTCTGATGTGGCCGCGCGGGACTGGGGAGTCGAGAAGGTTCGCGTTCGTGAGGTCCAAGTACGCGGACGAGGCGCAGAAGGCGGTGGACAAGCTCGATGGTGTCGCTCTTGTCTCTGATTTTTAGTTCCTTCGGTCACGAGGGTTTCTGTTCGCGTTGTGCGGGAACGCTTGGATTGGTGTTTGATTTCTTGTTCGGTTTTCTTGTTGAAAGGGAGTGCCGTCACCTAATTTAAATTTAGTTTTTAGAAATTAAAAATAGATTATTTGGTTCTGAAGGGAAATTTTGAATATTTCTTTTGAATAATAAAATATTTGATTGTTGAATAAATCTCCTCATTTTGAATTAAAAAAAGAAAAAAACTCAACGACTATATGATTTTTGGAGCCATTTTTTGTTGAGGAGATGAGTGACTATCGGAAAATCTTCACCTGCAAAAACAAACTCGAGTCTTTCTTCTATAAATAAAGGAGGAAAAGCTTCGGTTTAAAGGAGTGGGGAACTTCTCTTCGTCCGAAGAAAGAGAACACAAAAAAGTCCAGAAGTGAAGGGAGTGAGAGAATCGACCAAAAAAAAAAAAAAAAAGGAGTGAGAGAGAGAAGTGAAGGGAAGAGTGAGAGAAATTCTTTTAGATTTTCCTTCTGCAGACTTCCAAGTCAAAAGAGGTGCAGAAAGTAGAGAGAGAAGACGTGAGAGACAGGTGAGACTGACGGAGAGAGAGAGAAAAGGTAAAAAAAGAGGAAAAAAGCTACTGTTCGTCTTCTCCAGAGCCTCCCCCCGCCGCTGCTGCTCATCACCTCCGCGCCGTAGCACTCGAGCCTGCCTCCGCCCGCAACCCAGCTATCTCCATGTCTCTACCCGCAGCACCGCAGATCCTGAGCCCCCTCTCTGCTGACGCCGATTTGCAGCGCCAAAAGCCCCGACGCCCCCAATCCGCCGATCCCTACTGCTCGAACGCTGCCTCTGTTTCTCCTGACGAAGCTGTTGCTGTGCCGATCCGAGTCTCACCCGAGCGACCACCCGAGCTGCTTTCAACCGCTCCAGATTCGGTCGCCGGTAGCCCGACACCACCGGAGCCCATACCGCTGGTCTGCCTCACTGCTGCGCATCTCCGCCACCCCTGCCCTGCTACGCCCGACGCCTGAATTCGCCGCCCCTTCCTGCGACGTTGCTGCTCCTCTGCTCCGGCCTGCAGTGACCGCTACCGCCACTGCTCACCACCCCTGCTGCCTTGCCAACCGAGCCCTCCGCCTAAGCGACGAGCCGTTACCCCTGATCCGAGCCTGCTGCTGTACTCGCCGCGCCATCAGCTACTGCCCAAGCGATCCCCTATTTTGTTGCAGGTCTATCTTCGCCGGACCTCGCTTAATCTCGCCCCAGCTCCGGCCACCAGGACCCATCACCCTTGGCGAACCACCATCGCAGCTCAGCCATTACTGCTTCCTCGCCATTTCTTCAAGTCCACCTCGAGTTAGACTAGGTAAATTTTTAGATATTTGGTTTCATAGTTTTTTATTTTCATTCTAACTTGATTTGTTTTGATTTATTATCCAATTAGAAAATTTGTCATATTAAGTTATGATAATCAAAAATATTGAGCCGCGAGACGTTAGGTTAGATTTTTTATTATTTCGACTTTTTTATGACAAATTCATGAATTGCTTTTCATCATTGAAATAATATGTCATTGATTTATATTGATGAATTTTCAATAGGACATATTTTGGTGTGTTATTTGTTCATCACATATCATGCATTATATGTCATATCTAGGATTTAGGTATTTAGGTCCATAAACATTTCATGTTCAAATCAACGCATTTTAATTTTTAAGATTCATATAGAATTAGGATAATTTTTCTTTAATAAAATCAAAACAAAAAAGAACAAAAAATGTTATTTAGGTTATATAGATTTCATAATGTGCACACCACATGTTGCGCTTTAGTTAGTGGGTCATAGGTTAATGTTTTAATATTCATGTCGTGTAGTTGTTTTTTTTAAAAAAAAAGCCAAAGATTAGTATTGCATCATTATATTGTTTTTCTTAATAAGAATTATTAAGTCATTTTTAAAAAAGAAAACACAAAGGTCATTTATTTGGTTAGTTAATAAGTTAGTTCATAATTGATCTCATTTTATGTCATTATTGTTAGTGTAGGTTGCATATGTGTAATAAAAAATCATTAAAAAAATCATAAAAAGAACATGCATATAGAACTACCCCGTCATACATCCCATATCATGTAGCACAAGCATATTTAGGATTATGTAAAATTAGATTGTACATATATGGTGATGGTTCAAGTTATAGCATATGAATTGCATCTCATGTGTCATTAAGTAAAATTCATGCATATTAAGTTTAAATTAAGATTGCATAAAATTAAAAAGAAAAAAATTAGGTGTCATGTCATTTAGAAAATCATGTTTAGGGCATGCATTTTTATTAGCATTTTTGTAAGTTTATTTTAGTGAGTAGATCTTAATAAGGTTGTAGTTTATAATTTCTTACAATCTATTACTTCGGTTTATTGAGTGTTATTTCATTGATTGTGCACCCGCATAACCTCCCTTTGCATGTTAGTAGCTTAGTTAAAATTAATCAATACTGCATGCAAAATATTTTTGAAATAAAAAGGTACCGAAAGGATGTTAGATTAATTTAGCGTAATCATGTCCCCGGACCTATTGAATCTCTAGTTTGCAAAAGTAAAGTATTCTCCCATATTTTACTTGGGTTTCTAACCAACCCTAATTGTTTAGTGGCGGCTCCAAATTGAGTATAATTGCATGTTTAAATGAGTTATAATATAAAGTCGCGATTGGTAGGACTTGGGAGGGTCCGTGCCAAGTCTTCGGGCTTAGTAATCCATTAGCCTTCTTTGAGTAATTCACCCTCGGGTAGGTCACGACATCGTGGATGGGAAAGAGATTGGGGGTTCAGTTCGCCAAGTATCGGTCCCAATGCTGAGAGAATGTAAGCTGTTTAATTATTATCTCACCTTTTAGTTTTCGAATTGTTCAAATAGATTGTGCTTTTTTCCGGTCAAAATCCAGTGCAATGCCAATTTGGTACAAGCTCACTGGAGAGAATTTGGGGTTTTGGGAGTAAAACTTCAAATGGTGCAAGTTGTTATGACCTTGTTAGCATGATTCTGTCAGTGGAGGGTTCGTTTTGCAAAATAACCTGCAAAAGATGGCTATAAGAAAAGGAAAAAGTAGATTTCTTGAATAACTTCGCTGTCATTTTCTCATTTTCGATTCTTCTGATGAGCTCACCCTCTATTTCGAAACAGCGATAAGGGGAGGATTGCTGAACCGGTTTCATAGATAAAAGGCGGTCGAGAAGTCGCAGTCCTCGTCCAAGGCATGATTTAAGTTTGTTAAGTTAGTAAAGTTATGCACACTGTGTCTATGCAAATTGGTTTAAGTTAGGAAAGTCATGCAAATTGTGTCTATGCATACTAAAATGAGAAAAATTCTGCAGTTAATTATAAATTCAGGTTGAATGTGTCGACAAGTGTCTGTAACTCCCTATTGCTATAGTTGTTAATTTGTGTTTGAGGTGAAATTCCAAAATCATTTTGATGCATTGGTTAATATATTTGGTCCTCTAATACGTACACAAGCCTGTCTATTAGCTAGACAATTTATTTATCTCTACATTTCAAGAGTTAATAAAGGTTGCTGTAACTTTGATTGGGATTTCATAATGAAGCTTTGATGGGGATCCTGATTGAATAAGAAAATCGGCAGGGTCAATTTATTATTGAAATCATGATGCTACAGTGGATAGAGGACCCATGACTAGAGCCCTTTGATGTACGAAGGTTTAAGCCATCTAGTTTCTTTTCAATGACTTGTAAAGATGTTTGAAGAGGAATGGGAGGAAATTTCTCCTTGGTTTATCTCTATATGACAGGACACCTGTCCCTTTGGGTTAACAATGTCACTGCTAATTTATTTTATAGGTTTCTTCCTGGCCTTGTTAAAATCAAATTGCAAACTTTGTGAGTAATCCTTACCATTCCTTGTTGGTTGTCCACAAGTAATGAAAGCAATCGATCAAGTTCATGGAGAGAACTGATTCTATGGAGTTAATGCTGTTAACAATGATGTGAGAAGCTTGTTTACACATCTTTTGGCTTATGGAAAATATCTATACATTTTCAAAGATGCAAATCATGATATATATTAACATTTAAATGACATTTAGTGGCAATTACTTTTAAAGAATTGAGGTGTTATATATTAAATTTTTTCACAGTAATCCAATGTCAAGAAATAGAGTTACACCCCAAAAGCTGAAATCCTGCAGCTGAATTTGAATGCTAAAACCACCGTCACTTACGCACATAGTAAATTTGACTTGTTAGTCTTCAGTTTGTGGATAGGAATTTCCCACCTTTTCTTGAGATCTAAGCAAATAAGTTTGGGAGTGCAATTTCCAGAAAAATGTTGGGAGTGCAGATACATTATGGTTGCTCAAGCCAGCTAAGCAACTGGTCCTCATTTTTATTACTTTGGAAAAAGAGTAACTGGATACTTTCGACCATAACTAAGGGATAAAACACGTTAGTCTAATCAATCATTGAGTGACAGAATTGATCAGGAGAATCTATTGAATAATAAAACAATTTGGTGATTGAAGGGCCGAATTTAAGGTTTCGAGTTGAAGTCCAACGTTTCCTCAATTTAAATGAAATTTAGGTTCTGAGTCTTGTAATTATAAAATCCAGTGTTACAGTAAAAGATCTTAGTTAATTTCATGTAAAATTGAGTGGGTTCCATTTTCCAGTGAAAAGATGGTTTCAGCTGCAAGATTAGGACTGATTGAACATTTGCCAAAAGATTTAGAGCTCAATTGATCAGTGGGACAATGGGTAAAAAGTCGAGGACTCGTTTTGCACTTCTCCCAAAACTATTTTTATAAATTTGTGCTGGATGAAGAGCTTATGAACTTAGACTTACTCCATCAGCACTTGATGATACATCCTGGCAAGATTGTGACTGTGTTGCCTTAACTAAGATGTTCACACACGAAATTGTAAACTCCTGTGACCTCCCTTTAACAAGTAAGGTGTCAATGTGGTGTTTTTAATTTCTTTCGGCTAGTTCCCATTATGCCATTGAGTTGTTGGTTTCTAGATTCCATTTTTTTGGTCGTTTAAGCTTTGAAACAACTGTTCAGATATTAGTTGACATCTACGCTTGTTGCACCTTGTTCTTTTGTTTGTAGTGAAATGAAAAAATAAAATATATCCATTGATGTGACGGCAAGTAGCGGTGAACCCTTAACCATCTTAATGAGTACTTGCATCTTGCAGAGTTGCAAGTAATTCCTCTCATTCTCTACTGCAACTGATAGTACAGTGGATTTTCAGGTACAGAGATGAATATAGAGACCGTGATTACGGGAGGAGAAGTCGCAGTAGAAGCAGGGGACGATCATGATCGTGACAGGTACAGAGAGGGAATGGAGTTACTGTCAATGAAGTAGGAGCTATAGTGCAAGTCCTGATCATTGCAGAGACCGAAGGGCACCCAAATATGATGATGAGGACCAAAGTCGGAGTGGATCATGCGCAAGGTGAGGGCCCTCCTTATTTTCCTTGAATGCTTCTTTTGGTCACCTCTTATTGAGAATTTTTATCTGATTGGAGTTCCCCAATTTTCAGTTCATCCCAGAGCCCTCGGACAGGTGTATACGAGAGGAGTTGCTCTCCAAATCAGAGACCTTCTACACTTGAAAGTCCTGATGTACGAAATGGTGAAAGGGATTCTCAGCTCCACAGAGACATGCCCAGTGGACGTCCTGCCAATTCCCCTAGTGCATCTCCACGTAGTCCATAGATCAAGTGGTAAAGTGATCTGAGTGGATTGTGTCTCGCTGTATTGCAACTATTTGGTCCTTATGTCTCTGCCTTTTCATGTTGCCTATTCAGGAAAGATGAGTGCGCAAGGTCGTGAGAGTCATTTTTGCTCGACAAACAATTATACTTTCTCCTGAGGTGCTCTTGATTGGGTGGACAGATACCTTGTTGCATGCAGTGATTTAGATGTTAATCCTAGGCTTAGTCGGGCGTGATGTTTTCCTTCTTTGAAGGCAGCTAGTCCGTCTATTCTGACTTGTTATTGTGATTCTCTGATCTTACTCTTGTGCTATAATGTTCATTCATGAAGTCCATTTAAAGCCTTTCTTGTGATGCACTTGTTCATAGGTCTCTGGCTACACTTTTAACTATTGTTGATGGGGTGTGTCAGATTAATCATACGTTCTGCACGTGGACAATGAGAGACTTAATTTTGCTGGTGTGATCCTGCACTTTTGTTTGCCATTTTTTGGTCATAATGCACTAGCCATCTCCAAAGGTGGCCCTCTATGAGTGCCATACACATTTTTTATTCTTCATGAAATCATTCTCCTGAATTTAGTGCGGTTTTTATATTCTCACAGCGGTGGGTGTTCCAATTTGACCACCCTCCTTTTGGTGATTTTTGTGGGTCTTGACAAATTTGCTTGAAAGTGGGTCCCATTTCTTGGCCTTACATTCAGCTGATCACGCCAACATTTAAATCAATTCGCTGTAAACGTGTCTGGGACCTTTGGTGTCTACCCAACTTGGACTTTATCGACATGAGTCTCAACAAGTTCTATGAAGAAATCTCAATAAACAGGGAAGTTGCATGCGTGTAAATGATCTAAGGATTGCTGGAAATGACGTCACTGGCATCGAAGATGAACTTCCGACCATCTTAAAGCTTGCAGTCGCTTGTGTATCTGCTAATCTCAAACTCAGGCCGTCAATGGAAATGATTTCGTTCAATCATTTTCCATGGTGTTCAAAATTCACGGACAGCCACTGATCCTAGGGATGCAAAAGCTTCAAGCTGTTTACCGGATCAATTTGTACGAGATGTCTGATAAATGATGTTGCTCTGTCAACTACATGCAATTTCTTTAATGAAGATTACAGTCCTTGCAACTTTGGATTAAGTCTCAAACTTTTTTCAATTCATTGTTTCGCTCGCTGATATGTTATCTTTGTTTATAGTTAGGGGATTTTTGACGAGCAATAGAATTTGAGAGCTTAACCCATATCGGCATGACCATGAGGACTTCATCTCGTTTACGCCCAAGTAAATATGGAACTGCCTCTTGTTTTGGAAAGAGTAAAACCTGAACTTTCTGGCATCTTTGATTCATTTGTAGAGAAAAGACAGCTGAACTCAATTGATATTTCAGACTGTTGATCAAACTAGTGTCATTGTAGTGAAATCTAATTATCCGTATCAAGTTAGAGTAAGAAAATGTAACTATTTTATCAACGTAAAGTCAATGTATATCGATGTATATAGTGTTCATCATCTTAAAAGCGAAGGGCTCATGTGAAGTTCAAATGGAACATTCATAAGGAGGTTAAAATCTTGTCCATTATTGTTCCTCTTATAACGTTTATTTCAGATTTATGTAGACGCAAAATCCTCTTACATGCTGAAGAGATTAAAAAAATGCATCTTTTTAGAGTGAATTCAATGAAAAACTAATCATTTCTAATCATGGCCATCCACAGTGACCTTGCGTTTCGTGTGACTTACTCCCCGCCATGTAACATAACCTTGAGCGCATTCAATCCAGTGGGCGTCAGTCTTTACTGGAAGTTCAGTAGTTATTGATTGCTCCAAAGAGAATATCGCTGTAGAAAAAATCCCAACTCTATTTTCATTTGAGCTTCGAACTTAAAAGTGCTCAATTCAGGAAGATCATTGGTCATCATTTTGTCTCGAAAGGGCATACAGTACAATGCTTTGTCTCAAAAAGAATGCAAGTTCTGTTCTGTTGCTACCTTATATTTCAAGAGTGCAAAGGCAGATGATATTCCGCCCCCGAAATCTGGAGGCATTTAGATCATGATGGTTTGTTGTCGCTCGGCCTAGCTCCATTGTCTAATGCAAGTAAAACTCATCTGTCGCTTAGCTCACAGAAAACCATATTTTCTGTTTTTAGTACAGTGAACTTATGTTGCCTTTTGCAAAACATGTGAGAACAATTTTTTCTCGAGTACTTTATCTGGAAAATAGTGAACATAGTCTTTGAGAGCTCAAAGTTTTGTGAATTTGATATAGGAAACCATAGTAGACCAACGTTTGACCCTGTCCTTGATCAATCTCAAGTAAAATCCGACCCTATAAAATCAAAGTTTCAGATAACTTTGTGAACGAGAAAAATGAAGTAACAACTATTCCAATGGAGAAGTAGCAAGACAATGAGTTATGTTCTCCCAAACCTTATCATGTGATTGGGTTAATTCAATCTCAATTCTTGAATGTGCTGCATATCTTGGAAGAAAGGCAACAGGCAATATGCAACATCAAAGAAAGTACCATCTGGTGACAACAGTCAACTTTTTCATTATGCCAGATAGCATCCACATACATTTGTTCCAGAGTTAATGCTTGGTGATGCATTTCCAATGTCAAATAGGAAAGCCATAGGAAAATGAGCTCGAGGGAAAGTTTTACCCGTCTTTTGGGGCTTGAGAAAAATCAACATCAAAATCAAAAGAGAAAAAATGGCCATAGATTCATAACCTACGACCGTAAGTCACCACTTTCAACGCTAAATTTTTGTTCTGAGTGAAATTCTGTGTAAGTAACTTACATGCCACTTGAAGTTGGAAAATGCCTTAGGTGATCACATACTACCATGAAAGTGGAGCTCTGTTGGTAAGTAATTGGTAAATCTATGTTCACCGCTTAATTTTTGTTTTGAATGGTGAATATATGGAAAAGTTGATAATCTACCATTACATTGGATGTCCACAAGTTACTAACATTGTCGGTAAATTATCATCGCCGTGCCTAACCAAGAGGATTTAAATTGTACTAACCACATTAGGAAAATCATTACTTTCATAATTGCTTGCTTAGTTGACTAGATTAGCCTATGAGTACTAATGCATCCTATCCCAATATTTTAAGCACATCCTGGAGAAGATACGTGTAAAAAGCTAGAAGGTGTTCACACGCATACATAAGAGGCATTGAACTGTTCGACATCTACTATCAAATGCTAGGAAGGTCTTAAGTCTAGCTTGGTTCTAGAAACGAAGCACTGCACCCTTTACAACGTCTAAAGTAGCTTCATAATGGTATTAAGAAATTCATCAAAGAGGATGGGAGGAATTCCCGGGTCATGAAGAAACCTATTTTCTTGGTCAAAGCATCGGTGCTACAATCTCAAAGTCGAAAAGAAGAGATAACGCTTCTTTCTTCAATGATTAATGTCTGTGATGCATGGAATCCCATCTTTAAATATCAGTGGATTAGCAAGAAAAACAATGCTGACAATGGAAAAAAAAAAAAACTCAGTTTAGTAAGGTTGAGTCAAGTCAACCATTTGCTTCCAAATATAAGAGACTCTGTATAAATAAAATATCGTCCTTTTGTAACAGTTGTCAATACCTGAAACAAAGTAACCAGTAGCATTCGAACTCTGAAATGGATGCTAATCTTGATTACTTCATTGAACAAAGTACAATTAAAGGTTCATACAGGTCTATTCTCTCCTGCTCTTTTCTATAAGAGTATTTCTAGTTAACAATTACATAGTAAAAAAAGGGTGACAAATTATTAAAATAGTAAATTATATTCAGCTAGAAGCTACAAAGCAACATCCTCATTCCTCAAACAGGACAGAGCAATGGCTAGAAATCCATAAAAATATTCAAAAAGAAAGTTACCATGTAAGAATGGCAATAGTTTCATGTTAACGTAAGGAGAAAGTTAAGAGAAAAACCATTTTAACATTTTGAATCTCTCTCTTACACTGCAGTATAAGTTGACAATAAGGCTGTGCCCCTTTTTTCACCCTCGGTGCATGGTCCCTTTCAATGAGAGCCTTTGTAACCTTATTACCATATGCATCAAGAAAAATATTTTGCTAAGGTAAATCTCCAAATTTCATGTTTTTATGATATAATTAGTATATAAACCAGCATATCGGCCCAAAGGAAAGGAAAGAATTTAAACTGACATGCATGTGTGGATCGATCTTGTACATATGCCTCAAGAAGTCAAGGTCTCTTGGGGTTTCACATGTGTTGATTTTTGGATTAGTACCCGTTGCAATGGTTCTTGGGAAGTCCTGGTCTTTATGGACTTTTAAATGTTTGGCCTGAAAATTTCCAACTTATCATATGGATAAAGTCATGGAGCAATTTTCCAACCTTTTCCTTTTTTGACTAACAAGTCTTCAACTTATAATGCTGCGAAAGAAAGGTTTTTCTTTTGATGCAGTGCAAGAAACGGCGAATGGAAAAGGAAAATGTAGCCAAACTTTAAAGAGGTGAAGTGTGAAAAATTAGAGAGTGTTCATACACATACATAAGGAAAAACTATCCAAAAAGCCATAAAATCTATTGCACTTTTACTAATTTAGTCATAAGTATTTCAATTTTTCCAATACAATTTAATTTTTTTTTAACTTCTTGACAACTGAGTCTATCCAGCCAATTTTGACTAGAAATTGATGTGGTGCTTGTTAATAATTTTTTAATATTTTTTGTCATTTTTAATGTTTTTTCATTTTTTTGTCTTTTTACTTTTCTCTTTTGTTGAGGTTTGGGGATAGGGCCCATGAGGGTTATCAACTGACCTCGCTAGCCAGGGTTATTGATTGACCCTCGCTGGCCATAGTTGAGGGCCAGTGACCCTCGCTAGCCACAAGCAAGGGCTGGCCAATCATCACTGGCCCTAGGTGAGGGTGTTGCTGCCCTCACCAGCCCTAGCCATAACGCCCTCATCGGATCTACCCAAGCGAGGGCCCTAAGTGAGGTCATCGTCCTTGCCTAGCTAGATTCGGCAAGGGCTGCAATGCCCTTGTTGATTTTGGGCGAGGGCTCAGAACCCTTCGGTTTCATTAGTGAGGGTCAACCGACAACCCTCACCAGCCCTAACCCCAAGTCGAGAGAGAGAGAGAGAGAGAGAGAGAGAGAGAGAGAGAGAGAGAGAGAGAACCCCAACCCCAAGTTGAAGGGGGGAGAGAGAGAGAAGTAAAAAAATTGTTAAAAAGCGCAACATCAGCGCTAGTCAGCCACATTAGCAACTTCCGACCAAAATTAGTTGTATTAAAAAGTGCAACATTAGCGCTGGCTGGCCACATTAGCAACTTCCGACCAAAATCAGTCGTATTAAAAAGCGCAACATCAACACTGGCCGGCCACATTAGCAACTTCCGATCAAAATTAGTCGGATAGACTCAATTAGCAAGAAGTGAAAATATTTAGGACTAAATTAACAAAGTCGAAAAATTTAGGATTGAATTGCCAAAAATGCAATAGATTTAGGATTTTTTGGACAATTTTCTCCACAAACACAACATAAGGCTTCTCATTTTACGTCATACTCTTCATCCATGACCTCTCCCCGTCAAGTGATTCGAAGGCATTCTATAATATTTGATTTTGTTGACTTGGTCAAATGAAGTGGCTAATAAAGAAAAGAAAAAGAAAAAGAAAAAGAAGACTACTTTATTTAAAGCGAAGACACGTGATTGAGAGAAAAGGGGAAGAAGAAAAAGAGAGTGATTGCAAACAAAGAGGAACAGAAGAAGAGAAGAAAGAAAGGGAAATAAAAAGAAAGATAAAGGAAGGTGAGTTTTTGGTAATATCATTGTAACGCGTACTATATGGAAAATAGCATACTAAAAATATTGAGGCTAATCGCCTTTTTTTGGCGACCGTTGGATTTATTATTATTATTATTTTTTACAGTCCTCTCGGGAACATTTGGCCAGATCATCAGTTGTCCTTTGGGGTCAACCGCGTCAAGATTTGGCTCCATGAATGCCGCGTGAGAAGACTTTTCTTTTGCTCGCTTAGAGTTGCAAAATGTGTGGCACAAAGTAGCATTCGATCCTGTGGAAAGTTAAGAGTGTTCACACACATGGCGAAAGACCTCGACTTTACATCACTTTCTTCAAAGGCTTCTCAGTCAAATTTACCGGATTTCATGAAAAGGGTGGGACCCGATTTCGAAATGGGGAACTGACCCAGTCAGAGGAGTCGCCAACAAAGACTATGGAAGGAAAAAAAAACCAAAGTCTTCAAGGAACCAAAAATTCGTCTAGTCAGCTCTCAGATGCTGCCTACAAAGCACTCTTCCTAGTTTTCACTTTGCATTCCCATTATCAGGGAAGATAGGAAGGTGAGTTTTCACACCCTTTTAAGCATCGCTCAATGCTTCAGGAAATGAAAAACCAACTTACCAGAACCAAAGAGAAAAAGAAGAACAAGAATCCATGGATTCTTCATCAGAATTCAAGATGGTCATGAGCCTTGCAGCTGTCCTTGCCCTTTTCACTACCATTGTCGTTCCACTTCCTTCTCATGCTTCCACTACCGAAGCCCAAGCCCTCCACAAGTGGAAGTCCAGTCTTGGTATCCATTCGGTTACTTCCCTCTCTTCGTGGACCCTCTCTCCCCATAATGCCACTGGTTCCAACCTGACTGTGAGTCTGTGTGCTTGGCATGGCATCTCCTGCAATCAAGCCGGGAACGTGATCAACATAAATCTCACTAGCGTCGGTGTCGAAGGTACACTCAACAAATTTCCATTCTCATCTTTGTCTGATCTCATGTTCGTGGACCTAAGTATAAATAGTCTTTCTGGCCACATTCCGCCTCAAATCAGTCTCCTCAGCAATCTCATCTATCTTGACCTCTCTATCAATTGGTTCTTAGGGAAAATACCGCCAGAGATCGGTTGTCTAACGAAATTGGAGGTCTTGCACCTAGTTTATAATGAGTTAAATGGCTCCATTCCCCAAGAAATAGGGCAGTTGCATCTGCTCATTGAGGTTGCGTTGTATTCGAATCAATTGAATGGACTCATACCTTCCACATTGGGTAATTTAAGCAAATTAGCTACATTATATCTCTACAACAACTCCCTTTCTGGTTCTATTCCTCCTGAAATAGGAAATATGACAAATTTGGAAGTGCTCCACATGGATTCCAACTCCCTAATAGGATCAATTCCTTCAACTTTGGGGAAGTTATCCAAATTAAAAGAGCTGCAACTATCTGTTAATAAGCTTACCGGTTCCATTCCCCTAGAGCTAGGGAATTTGAATCTTCTTAGCTCGTTGAGCCTTTCAAATAATAGTCTTACGGGTTCCATCCCACCGATGTTAGGTAATTTGACAAAGCTTACCCTTTTTTATCTCTATGGTAACAAGCTTTCTGGTCACATTCCTAATGAGATAGGAAATCTCCGCGCTATGCTTGACTTAGAGCTGAGTAGAAATCAACTCACTGGCCCAATTCCTTCTTCTTTGGTTCACTTGACCGACCTATTATATTTGTTCCTCCAAGAAAATCAGCTTTCTGGTTCAATTCCTGCATTCTTAGGGGATCTGATGAACTTAAAGGTGTTGCAATTGGATGCCAACAAGTTAACTGGCTCCTTACCAGAGAACTTGTGCCAAGGTGGATTGCTCCGAAGCCTTGCACTAAGTGGCAACAAATTAACTGGTTCTATCCCTAGAAGCTTGATAAATTGCACAAGCTTAGTCACATTACTCCTCGACAACAATCAATTTTCAGGACGGTTGCCAGTAGAAGGTTTCTCAAAAACCTCATTGTTAACAATTAGTTTGTCCGACAACAAATTTGAAGGTCCACTTCCACTTCCATCACCCCTCACAGATTACTACGAGATTGCAAATAACAAAGTAACAAAAATCTGTTCATCAATATGCAATGCCACCAACCTCAGATTCCTCATCTTGTCTAACAATAGCTTAGTCGGTAGACTACCCAAGTGCTTATCAAACTCGAGCATTGGTTTATCGGTTTTGAACTTGCAAATGAATAATCTTTCGGGCACAATCCCTCGATCATTTTCACGACTTAGTAGCTTGAGAACTCTTGACTTGAGTGAAAATCAATTTGAAGGAACATTGCCACATTCCCTTGTCAGTTGTAGAAGGTTGGAAATTCTAGATTTCAGCAATAATAAGATAGAGGATGAGTTCCCGACATGGTTGGGAACATTGCCTGAGCTAAAAATTCTTATTTTGAGGTCCAACAATTTTAAGGGTTTCTTAGATTTTCCGAGGGGAGTTCATCTCTTTCCCAAGTTGCACATTTTGGACCTCTCAAAAAACAATTTTGTTGGTTCTTTACCAGCCAATTTGATAGTGACACTTCAAGGGATGATGAATGGACAAAATGCACGAGACCTGCAAGACAAATCATTATACATGGGGCAGGATGTTGGACATAACAATAGATTCTATAACGATTCCGTGAATGTGATCATGAAACGAACGGAGTATCGGCTAGAGAAGATCCTAACCACCTTGACAACCATCGACTTATCACTCAACTCTTTCCAAGGGAACATCCCAAGTGTTATTGGAAATCTTCATTTCCTCAAAGGGCTCAACCTTTCCCATAACAACCTCATTGGTCCCATTCCTTCAACCCTTCGAAATTTGACTCACCTTGAATGGTTAGATTTATCTTCAAACAAGCTTAGTGGGAGGGTTCCTAGAGAACTGGGAAATTTGTCATCCCTTGGGTGTTTGGACCTCTCCGAGAACCAACTCATAGGCCCCATACCTCAAGACAAGCAACTGAGCACATTCACAAGCGATTCATTTCGTGGAAACCCGGGCTTATGTGGAACTCCATTACAGATCACATGCCACAGTGATGCTCAGCCTCCTTCAGCACCGCGATTGTTCTTCCAAGAGGATAGTACAAGAGAGCATGGTAGTGGTTTTGATAGGAAAGTGGTCGGGATAGGATATGCATCTGGAATCGTGATTGGAATTTCCTTAGCATACATTTTATACGAAATTGGAAGACCCAAATGGCTTGTGAGAGAAGTGAGAAGGATGGAGAGAAGAGCCACATCGATGAAGAAGTCAAAGCGGAAGGCCATCAAATTTCATGGAGTTTGATGAAATTGTTGGGAAGTGGTCCCTTTGAACCATGTGCAATGTAGAACAAGGAATACAATTTTTGTTGGACTAGAATGCAATTTCGCTTATGTATGCTCATTTTTATTATGCTGTCATCATCTTCTTTAAGTGTGATTTTTGAATCAGGCTGATTGAATAGATGAACATAAAAGAGAACTTTAAAAAAACTCGCTCCGCATCAACACCCTATATGTCATTTTCTTGTTTGGCATACACTAGTCTTATAACTTAGGTTTTTAATGTCTTTTACGGCGTCAATGGTTATACTTTACGAAGGAAAAAAAATAATTTTATGATAAGTCCTCACGGCGTCCAAAAAGGCACCTTATGGCATCCTCCTTTAGTATTCGTTTTCTTCTGTCTTATTTGTCCTCTTAGTCTTCAATTTTCCAAAATCGAAAGAAACAATTTCTCCGCTTGCCACTAGACACTCACCTTGCTCACTTTGGGTTACTCGTGCCACTCATCGCTCGATACTCGCTTAGCTTGTTGCTCCCCGCTCGACATTCAATGCTTATTCTGTTTGATGCTTAACCCACTTGACCCTCATCACTTGCCTTTCTTAACTGACCTCACTCATCATCAAACCCATTGGGTCGGTACGATACTCGGTTACCCTTTCAAGGAGTACAAAAAATGAAATAAACAATTATTGGTTGTTCTTGGGTTGACCTGGAAACTAAACAGAACCCATTGGGTCGATCCAATCCTCAATTGCTTTTTTAAGGAGTACAAAAAATAAAATAAAAAATTATCGGTTGGTCGGTCCAATGGGTTCGGTCCGGTCCTCGGTCCTAAGCTCAATAGGGTTGGTCCTCGGTCTCAAAAATTAAGGATCAACACTATGCAGGTTGGTCATAGGGTTAGGAGGTAGATAGGCCCAACCTGGACCATGCGCACCCCTAAGTATACTCGTCGCAACCCTCCCAACGAGGCAAAGACAGATTTAGAGGTAATTGTTGAGTTGAGAACTCGGCTCTCACTCAATAGGAGGTCTTCCCAACTTTCACCTCACGTGACATTGGAAAATAACAATTAAAATAGATCTATCTAAGAAGTCCAACCTAACCAGGAGTCGTCACTAGCCTACTAGAGCTGGCTAGGAGCCAAGTGAAGCATGGGAGGCATCTCACTTTTATGCAACTAGAGATCTAACATTATTGATTCAACTACACTAATTCTCTAACTAGTGCCCTTTCGGGATCCTAACTTGATTGAATAATTGCCTTAGTGATTCACACAATCCTATCCATTTTACTATGCCGCTAAATGATGTCCACGTGTGAGGGCGCAATTAGAAGAAAGTTGACAATCACAACTAGTACAATTATAAAAAAGCATATGGAAGCAAATTTAATGAAGTTTCAAACAAAGAATATACGTTGAAGATAAATGGCTATCCAAAGATATAATAGGTGGGCTTGCACCTAGAGGAGAACTTGTGAAGGTGGCGGACTTTATTATTCCAGAACAAAATATATGGAATGTTCCTCTCCTTCACCAAAGTTTTGATGATCAGACCATTGAGGAAATTCTAACTTTTCAGCCATGAACCCAATCCATGGTGGAACAACTCATTTGGAAAGGGACACAAAATGGCATGTATACAGTAAAGAATGGATACCACTATATTAGATCTACAGCAAATAATGACACTCATAGCCACGCCTCTTCATCCTATCAACCCCACGGAAACTGTGGAACAAGCTCTGGACCATGAAGACAGCCCCAAAACTACGCATATTCACGTGATCCATATGCCACAATGCATTGTCCACACAGGATAATCTATATCATAGACAAATCATCCCAAACCCGGTATGTCAACTCTGCCAAGCCCAACTACTAGAAACAATAGAACACATTTTTCTATTATGCCCATGGACGAAAGGCATTTGGTCACACCCACAGGTCAACATCAAGATTCCATCGGGGAGTGTAAACCGAATAGATGCCTGGATTGTAGATCTGATTGAGACTAGAGATCTCTTACCTGATCTGGAGACGCTTGCATCCATCATGTGGCAAATATGGAAGGCCCGAAATCAATTTGTTTTCCGGCAGCTGTGCCCGGATCCAGCACAGGTGGTGGCAGTCGCCCTCGCAAATGCAAGAATTGCTCGTTTCTATGACAGGAAGCAGGTGTGATCTGGATCGCAAACAGTAAATCCCGATTAGGTGTGGCGACCACCGGAGCCTGGAGTTGTAAAAACTAACATCGATGGGGCTTTTCCAACGGCAAGCGACGAAGGTGCAGTGGCATGTGTGTGCCATGATCACTCTGGAAAGCTGATTGACGGGTTTACCAGCAGCATCACAGCTTCTTCGGCACTGCAGACAGAGGTACAAGCGCTCAACCTTACTCTTAAACATCTGCTGAAAAAAGGGAAGCAACAAGAACACCTACTGCTGGAATCCAACAGTCCGATCCTTGTGGATGCTGTGCATAATCCTCACTCGACGCCGTGGGAATGCCGAGTCTTGTTTGCTGAATGCGTGGCGATGCTCCCCTGTTTCCCTAATCTGCGGGTTCAGCATTGTAGAAGAGAGACCAATTACATAGGTGACTGGCCCGCTAAAGCCCATGGACGTTGTATCCTTCCACCACATTGGGCTGCTTTCCCTCCTTAACCCCTTCTGGACCTTTTATGCTCTGAAGCCCTAGACAAGGGTTGTTCTCTTTTGCTACCTTGAATAATATACTCTATTTTTCGACCTAAAAAAAAAAAAAAAAAACAAAGAATATACGTTGCCTTGTTATTTCGCCTGAGGACAGCACCTCCTATGACCTATGTCCAAATCGGATCCAATTTTTTTTAAGAGACGAACCTACCAAAATCTAAACTAAACTAGAATGCTATCACATGAATCCTATGTGGCTGTGTGGCTACAAGAATTATGAAATAAAGCCACCAATCACATCAATACACTTCAAAATCACGCCCAATCCATAGCCTACAGCAGCAACGTTCAGGATGCAAATAAGCCCATTACGCTCATGCAAATGATGTTCAACCATGCCAAATCGAGTAGGAATGAATTACACGCTCACGTGCATTCTCAGACATCTAAATTATACTCAAATGGGACCAAACTTTTGCATAACAAGCCCAAGCGTCTCCAATCAGCAACATGCAAAGTGCTCAATCCAAAACTCATCTAAACAATCGACATAACAACATGCCAACATTGCCAGGAAATCGACATGCTAATATTTCAACATGAGCAACCAAAGCAACACCTGAACGGGGCTCGACTCAATTCAACGTTCAGTACGAGGGCAGAAGCAACAACCCCAAATTTCGCATGAAAATGGCGCCTAAGCATACTAAAACAACTAGAAAATTAACTTCATATTAAGATGCCATCAAGACCAACCAGAATGATCATCAAATGACGTAGAGATTAACTCAAATCACACTCCATAAGGAATGACCAGCAAGTTTTCAACAATTTAGTAATAGAAACGAAACCTGAAAATATGGTAAAAGTGGTTGAAAACCATGGACATGTCGGGACTTAAATTATGAACAAGCAAAACGACCCCCAATCAGAGTTTAGTCTAGAACCAGCAGACTCGACTCATATTCATCAAACCAGGCTAAGCCCAAATCCATTAACTAATTAAACTCAATGCTCTCAATGTTCGTTAAGGTTTCTTTTATTTTTCGAAAAATAAGTAATTTAGAAATCTTTTCTAAAAACTAATCACTTGGAATAATTAATCAATTGAAAATATTTCCATTATCGACAATGATTTATAGGCTGTTGATACCTAAATTTTGGCGACTCAGTCTTTTCTTTATTCCATAAAAATTAGGGATTAATTTTTAACCCCTAAATAAAAATATTAGAATTAAATTGCATAACATCTAGTTTTAGGAGCATTTTTTTATTCGCATTTGCATTGGACCGATTGAAGATAAATGAGCGTTAATTTTTCCAATATTTAATGATATGACGGGAGATTTTTCATATATTCAAGCAATAGACACCGATGGATATATTTTGGCAGAAAGGAAGGTTTCAGGTGGAATATTAGAAAACTATAATGGATATATTTTGGTAGAAAGGAAGGTTTCGGGTGGAATATTAGAAAAATATAAAAGAGCGCGTGAGTGCATATATCACGACAATATATTCAAGAGTCTATGTATGAGCAAAATTGATGTTCATGCATATTGAAAAAAGGAAATGAAATATTCCACAAAAATCTAAGTTTCTCCCCTATAAAAAGGTTGTCACATACGGAGACGGGGGAGTGCTTTTTCTCGGTTTTGAGGTAAAAAATTCAACACAAAAGGGAAAAAAAAAGTTCTTTTCTTTCTTGGGGGGAAGTCAAAGTTAGAAAAGGGGGTGCAGAGGGCAGAATGTACAGCAAAGAGAGAGACGGGTGAGAGGGACGTGTGGTAGAGAGAGAAAAAAAAAATAGAAGGGGAAGAAGAAGACAGGTCGTCCCCTGCTGTTGCACTGGTCACCGCCTCCGCCACGGCCACAGCCATAACCCATTCGTCATTGCACCAAGCAGCAACACTGCCACCGTTCTGCCTGTAACGGAGCTCCCCCTCACTCACAAGTTCGTGTCACCGCCTCTACCCGAAGCTGCCACACCGCTGCTGCCCACCGTCTCTACCCGCAGCACCGCCAGCAGCCCCGCCTTTGTCACCGTCTCCTACCGCCAAGCCCCCTACTATTAAGTTTCCCCTCGCCGCACCACCGTTGCTCTAGCCGCTAGCCCCGTCGTGTAGCACTCTCTGCCGGTCTCCGCTTGCTGTTCATCGACTCCCGCCATGGCTGCCTCTGCTCTGCCCGCAACCTGCAGCAACCAAACCCCTGCCTACCGTCCTTTGAGTTGGTTACCGCTGTGTCTGCTCCGTCATGCAGTAGCCCACCCCTGCCCAGCTGCGACGCTGCCACTGCTGCCACCATCTCTGCTCAACACCAGCAACTCGTGCCGGCCACCACAGCTCAGCCACCCCTCGCTGAAGCTCCAAACATTGGCTACCCTCCGCCCACAGGTGTCCACTACCACAGTAACCCATCCTCGCGCCATCACGCCGAGCCTCCATCATAGGTCACGAGTCGCTGTTCGCTAAGCCAAATTTGGAAACCAAAACTTGAATTAGGTAATAATCTTGTCTTATTGGGTTTTCAAATATTCTGTTTCCTTATTTGAAATATTCGTTGATACACATGATTGAAGTCCCAGATATGCTATGATATTCGCAACCTTGAGTAGCATTTTAAATTGGAAAATCTTCCTAATTTCACAATGTGCATATGATTGATAGTCCGATTTTACGCTCGAAATATAACTTGCAATTGCATGGAAAAATCGTCAATCCAATCTCACGCTCGAGATACGATTCGTGATTTTGTTTAAAATTGGCCAATCCGATTTCATGTGCGAGATATGATTCACCAATTCATTTCCAAAATTAAATGGACATGGATGATATGTGGCTTGATTTGTTGCCGTGTTGTTCTTGATGCCTCTATTTAAATTAAGATTGCTCCCGTAAAAGAATACCAATATATATATATATATATATATATATATATATATTTGAATTAGATTAGATTCATATTAGAATATCGTTAGTTTTAGGGTAGTTTATGTTAGAAAAAACTCCTTAACTGTTTTGAAGTTGACAAAACCCTTCCAAAAGTCTAATATGAAGACTTGCAGACTCAAGTATTATAGTCTGAAGAACTCCAGACTCTACTGTCAAAGTCTGAAGACTGCTAAACTTTAATCTCAAAGTCTGACCACATTGACAAATTTCCAGACCGAAGAGTAAAGACTTATCCAGATGCAGGTTTATCTTCAAGGATTCGGTTCATATGGTTCATGAAAGATTTTATGGCTGGATATAGCATCTTATGATCAATTATTCTTATTGAAATCAATTCAAATAATCAGACCTCTTGAAAGGTTCTACTTATGAAAACCTAAATCCTGATTATATGGGCGAGCAGGATTGATGGGCTTTCAACACATTTTTAAAACGACTCGAGATCTCCTTAATTGATTATATCCAATTGGTAGATTGGAAGAACTCATTTGGAAAGTGCCAACGGTAGTGAATGCATGAAGGAGTATTTAAGGTGGACTCTTCAGTTGTTCGAAGTAGTGCGTGAAAGAAAAATTTCAAAGTCTGAAGCTTCTAGTTCTTTGCTATTTTAATTGTCGAGTTTAACTTGTACTCAAAAGAGAGAGTAAACACTTGAGAGACTTTGGAGGAGTGTAGTAGAGTTTCTACACTGTGAACTCAAGAACGTGAGACTGTAAAATCTCTTTTGATTCATAGTGAAATCTAGCCAGTGGGCTATCAGTGCGGGAGAGTGGACGTAGGCTTGATCTAAGCCGAACCACTATAAACTTTGTGTTTCTATTCTCTTTCCCTGACCTCCTTACTTTAATTTGTAGCTTTATATAATTGTTCATAGTTGATTATATCTTCAGTCTATTATCTTCAAAAAGCAATTCACTTTCATTAATTCTTACGAAAATTTCTTTTAACACCTAATCACCCCCTCTAGGTGTTCTTACTAGCGTTTTCAATTGGTATCATAGCCTGTGTGCTCATTTTATTAAAGTGTTTTTACTTCTGAGTTAAAGATTTATGGATACTATTTTGGCTCCAGATTTTGTTGAAGGCCAAAGCAACACCAAATCTCCTTATTTTGATGGGAATGAATACAATGCGTGGAAAAACAAGATTAAGGCATTCATGAGATCAAAAGATTCCCTGGAATGAGACGTAGTAGAAAAATGGATTATTCCCAAAGCTACATCTATCTTAGAAAGAGGAAAAAAAGTTACAGACGCTGGCGAAATAGGACAAGAAGAGATAACCAAGAGACATGCTCTTGATGTTAAAGCCATCTACTCTTTATACTGTGCTTTATCTCCTACTGAGTATAACATAATTTTATCTTGTGAAACAGCCAAATAAGTATGGGATAGGTTGCACGTTACTTAGCCAGGAGAATTTATCACTGACATGTTTAGTCATTTCACAGAGATTGTAAACGATCTAGCATATCAAGGACAGCCAATCTCAGGACCAATAAAGGTCAATAAGAGAAACTTAGAGGATCATGCTGCTTTCTGTAGACGAACTAGTTGGCACACTTCAATCATATGAAGTGGAGTAAATCAACGAGGAAGAAGATCCTAAAGGTAAGAAGTCAATTACTTTAAAATCTAACGATAATTCTGATACAGATTCAGAAGATGATGTAGACGATGAAGAACTAGCACTCATGATAAGGAAATTCATAAAGTTGAATAGAAAAAGGAAGAAGAGTCAACTGGAAAAAGCAAGGCACTCAAAAGCTTCAAAACAAATCAACTAAGGATGATGAAGTCAACAAAGATGTGATCTGCTTTGAATGTAAGAAAAATGGGCATATCAGACCCAACTGCCATTTGTTGAAGAAAAAGAAGGGAAAAACTGAGAAATACAGAAAGGCTCTCAACGCAGAGACATGGAGCGATACTTTGCCAAGAAAGTGATGAAGAATATGCCAATATATGTCTAATGGCAAATTCAGAATTAGACTCAGACTCTGAAACAGATTCAAAGTCAGACAACGAAATCAAGGTTAGTAATTTAAAAATTCCCACTAAAGTCTCGAAGTACATAGATGAATTTTGTCTTAGTCTCAAAACCTCTCTTAAAAGGATTTCTGAGCTGGAGAGGGAAAATTCTATACTTAAGCAACAAGAAACTTCTTGGAAAGAAAAGTTTGACAGTCTAGACAAAAATTTTGTTAAAATGAAAGAAAATGCAAATTCTTTTTCAAAGGAAAATACTTTTTTGAAAGAGGACATTACAAATATCACAAAAAAGTTTTCAAAAGGATCTAAGAAATTGGAAAATATTCTTTCAATTCAAAGACCTTATTTTAAAAAATCAGGTTTGGGAATGACTCCAGAAACCATTCATTTAATTGATTTTCCAAAAGTAAAGGAAATAATAAAGCAAATACCTACAAAAACATTTTATAGAAATCATTTTCAAAGAATTTTTACAAAACCTATCGGCCGAAGTGCTCTCAAATGTTCAAAGTGTAACAACTCAGAACACTTTGAGAAAGAATGTCCCAAAGTTTGGAGATCTGTTAAAAATGATTGGGCAAAAACTGTATTTAGTACTAACTCCCCTAGATCCAAGAAAATGTGAGTACTAAAGAAAAATTGAGTTCTTTTTATAATTGCAGGTCACTATCAAGAGAAAGATCAAGTGGTACTTGGATAGTGACTATTCCATACACATGACTGGAAATTCAAGTTGTTTCATTAAGCGTGTGCAAATAAATGGTGGAAAAGTCTCTTTTGGTGGAAATAGCAAAAGAAAAATTGTTGGATGTGGAACTGTGAATATTAGTAGTCTCACAATCAACAATGTCTCCTTGATGGAAGGATTAAATTATAATCTACTAAGCATAAGTCAACTGTGCGATATTGGATTCATAATTAATTTCCAAGAAGGCATTTGTTTGGGAACTAGTAAAGATTTTTCTCAATTTTTCACTGGACAAAGGCATGAGAATATCTATCTTCTGGATATAAAACCAGAAAGTTCTCAATATCTAATATCCATTCAAGACGAAGCAAATCTTTAGCATCGAAAGCTTGGCCATGTTAATATGAAGTAGATTGCCAAGATCTCCTCTAAAAAACTTGTTCGTGGACACTCTTTTATCTGACTTATCAAAAGTCTGATCTATGCACGCCGTGTGTTTTGGGAAAACATGTTAGAAGTTCTTTTAAACTTATAAATCAAGTTTCTATTAATTGAGTTTTGCAGCTTCTGCATATGAATCTCTTTGGATCAACCAAAACTCAAAGCATTTGTGAAAAGAGATACTGCTTAGTGATTGTGGGTGATTACTCTCGTTTTACTTGGGTTTACTTTTTGACAAGTAAGTCTGAAACTTTTTCTCACTTTTCAAAGTTTGCTAAGAAAGTTCAGAATGAAAAATGATATGATATTTCAAGCGGGCATATCATGAAGGTGAGTTTGAAAATCAAGACTTTACTAAATTTTGTGATGAATATGGTTTCCAACATGTTTTCTTCTCTCCATATACTCTAGAATAGAATGGAGTTGTGGAAAGAAAGAATAGATCTTTGCAGGAGATTGCAAGAACCCTTTTAATTGAAAGCAATATTTCTTCTCGATTTTGGGTTGAAGTAGTTTCTACAGCTTGCTATATTATTAACAAAGTATTTTTAAGGCGTATTTAAAAAAAAAATCCTTATGAAGTATTTAAAGGGAAAAAAAATCAAATGTTTCTTATTTTCATGTGTTTTGTTGTAAATGTTTTGTTTTGAAAAATACAAATGATCGAACTGGTAAGTTCGAGGAAAAATCAGACGAAGGAATTTTCCTTGGCTACTCAACCTCAAGCAAAGCCTACAGAATATTCAACAAGAAGACTCAGTCTGTGGAAGAATCTATGAACGTCAAATTCCAAAACTCTATGCAGAAGCCTGCTCCGACCTTACAAAGTCTAACTCCCTTGAAATGGTTCAGACTTATGAAGATCAACAATGAATAGAAATTGAAGACTCAACTAAAGTAGAAGATCAGCAGACTATCAGACCAACCAGTAATTGGAAACATAAGTCTAGTCATCCCGAAGAACTCATCATCGGCAACATTAATGAAGGGATTTGCACCAGATCCAAAAGGCGAGAAAAGTCTAGCGCTCTAGCATTTATTTCTAAGATAGAACCCAAAAGTATAGAAGAAGCCTTAACTGATGAAAGATGGATTGAAGCTATGCCAGAAGAGCTTAGATAATTCATAATCAATGATGTTTGGGAGCTAATTCCTAAACCAAAAGGTAAATCTATTATTGGAACTAAATGGGTTTTCAGGAACAAAATAGACGAGAAAGGAAAAGCGATCGGAAACAAAGCAAGACTCGTGGCCAAATGATATACGTAAGAAAACCCCTTAACTGTTTTTAAGCTAACAAAACATTTTCGAAAGTCTAGTCTGAAAACTTACAGACTCAAGTATTATAATCTGAAGAACTCCAGACTCTGTTGTCAAAGTCTAAAGACCGCTAGACTTTAATCTCAAAGTCTGACCACACTGACAAATTTCCAGACTAAAGAGTAAAGACTTATCCAGATGCGAGTTTATCTTCAAGGATTCGATTCGTATAGTTCATGAAAAATTTTATGGCTAGATATAGCATCTTATGATCAATTGTTCTTATTGAAATCAATTCGGATAATTAGATCTCTTGAAAGGTGAAGTATACTTGGAAGGTTCTACTTATGGAAACTTAGATCATGATTATATGGGCGAGCAAGATTAATGGGCTTTCATCACATTCTTAAAACGACTCGAGATCTTTTTAATTGATTATGTTCAACGAATAGATTGGAAGAACTCTTTTGGAAAGTGCCAACGGCAGTGAAGGCATGAATGAGTATGTAAGGTGGACTCTCCAGTTGTTCAAAGTAGTGTGTGAAAGAAAATTTTCAAAGTCTGAAGCTTCTAGTTCTTTGCTATTTCAATTGTCAAGTTTAACCTGTACTCAAAAGAGAGAGTAAACACTCGAGAGACTTTGGAAGAGTATAGTAGAGTTTCTACATTGTAAAGTTTGTGAATGCTAGTATGAATACCTAGAGGGGGGTGAATAGGTGTAAAAACAAATTTCTCAGATAAATGTGCAGCACTAATCAATAATAGATTATGAAAAGGAAATTTGTTTCTTGTCAACTAAACGAGTTACGATCAAAGTAAAGGAGCGTAGGAAAGAGAATATGAACACAAAGTTTATAGTGGTTCGGCTTAATCCAAGCCTACGTCCACTCTTCCGCACTGACAGCCCACTGGCTGGATTTCACTATGAACAAAAGAGTTGTTACGGTAAAGCTCTTTCTTGATTTCACAGTGTAGAGACTCTACTACACTTTCTCAATGTCTCACAAATGTATTAACTCTCTTTTGAGTACAAGATTTCGCTCAACAAATGAATTGACTAAGAACAAAGAGCTTCAGACTTTGGAATTCTTCTATTGTGCACACACTCGAACAACTGGAACGTCTTCCTTTTATACTCTTTTATGCCATCATACTCGTTGGCACTTATCAAAGGAATTCTTTCAATCTATCCGTTGGACAGAATCAATTAGGAAGATCTTCGAGCTATTTAAGGAACATGACGATAACCCATCAATCCTGCTCGCCCATACAATCCGAATCTAGGTTTCCATAAGTAGAACCTTCCAAGTATACTTCGTCAATCAATGGATCCAAAATCCCTAAATCAATCTCGATTCGAATAATGGATTCCGTCATGCTGTATCCAGCCAAGAGATCTTCTCTAGTTGATAAAATCAAATCCTTAACGAAACATCTAGTTTTGGATAAGTCTTCTTCGACGGTCTAGAAACTGTCAATGAGGATATACTTTGAGTCTTGAGTCTTGCAGTCCAGAGTGTTCAGACTTTGATGGAAGAGTCTGCAAGTCTTCATACTAGACTGATGAAAACGTTTTGTCAGCTTCAAAACACTCAATGAAATTTTGTCCAACAATCTCCCCCTTTTTTATGGTGACAAAACTTTCCTGTATATTTGGATAATGTTGACCTGCAAAACATTACTCAAGCAAATATGGATATCTCACAAAGATAAATGGCTTAGTAAAAATAACACTAGAATCTACATCCACAGAAAGTAGGTTTTTTTTTTGTAAATGAGCAAAGCCATGAGATATCAACAGTGCTTAAGATAAACAAATGTTTAAACAGTCAAACCCAAATCCAGTCCAAATCAAAACAGCCAAACACAAAAGTCAAGTCAATCAAACATAACTGACATAAAAGTACAAAAAGGGAGTTCAAAGTTCAAAATCAAATCTGCACCACATCTCTCCCCCTTTTTGTCATCATTAAAAAGGTAGAGATAAAAAGAGAATGTAATTAAGATTGCTTGGAAACACGAACAAGCTGGAAATCTCCCATTGACTGGACAATGCCTTCCAGCTTTTTCAAGTCCTTCTTCCATTGCGCCACATCTTCACCCTTGGCATTTGCTTGAACTTGAGGAGCAAGCGCATGAATTTGATCATGCAAAGAAACTAAAGAGGTTTGACCTGCATTTAGCAAGTTCTGAATTTCGTATCCCAGAGCATAGATTTGACCTCACATCTTCAAGATAACATCAAGAATTCTGCAAAAGTCTGCTGAATTATCAATCTGAGTATTGGCTTCTGCACGATTAGACGGAGTATAAGCAGATGATGGCAAATCAACATGGTCACGCAAATTGGGTGATGAAACATCATGTCCCTCCTCAGGAAATTGAGAGGCATAGATGTCCTATGGATTTGTTGAAGAACGACTTATTCCTTCAGTGGTAGCAGGGAATGAGGACGTTCTTATTTTCTCAGGATCTCCCCCTATTTCCATGCCTTTAGGTGGAGAAAAGAGTTCCTCATGCTCTGCTTCCACTTGATCTCCTCTCTCCTCTTCTTCTTCTTCCTCAATTCTTTCCTCCTCTGCATCTCTCTCCTTTGCTTCTTTCTTCAAATCTTCTCTCTCTCCAGTCCTCTGTTCTATCTCATCTGTGTCTTTTTCCTGTCTTTCCATTGATCAAAACGACTAAAGTTCTTCAATGCCATTGCAGAAATGGTGATATCATCATCATCCTCTTCATCCTCAATGATTAGAGCTCTTCTTTTCTTGGATGGAGCAACCATGGGCTCCTTCCCTTTCCTCTTTGCAGCTGAAGTGACTGGATGAGTCTTGATAGGGGTTTTCTCATTGAATTGTTCCAACACCTTGTTGAGTTCATTTAGACGCATTTTAGAGACCATTTTCAGTGTCACCACCATTTGATCGCACGTTCAAATACAGAAAATCCTGGGAGGCTGAACGTTCAAATGTCTGAATAACTTGGTCACAAGAACTGTGTATGGAAGTTGACCCTTGTCCTTCACCACTGCTTGTACATGTGGAACATAATAGTGTGTGGAAGATATAACTTTTTCCCAGCATTGATGGCATACATCAGCTTTGCCTCCGAGTTTGAAACGTCGGTTTTTGAAGTAGATTCTGGTCTGAGGCAGTTAATCACAATCTTATGAAGCAAAATGTTGAACGCATTCATCCTCAAATAGGAAAACTTTCCTTCCTTCCTTCTATCTTGAACAAGCTCCAATGTTGCACGAGTAATAGACACACTAATAGGTTGATATCTCCCTCTTTCAACCCCAATTACATCAGCCAATGTATTCACGTCAACCACATAGTCCTGATCTCGAACACTAAAAGAGAATCTATTCGCATCCAAGAAACTAAGATTCGAATAGAAATAAGTAGTAAGTTCAGCATGAGCTTCTATAGTTTTAGAATAAAACTGTTCGAGTTGAAGAAGACTTAATTTTTCCCGCAGATTGACATTCACAAAGTCAAGAAAATGAAAGTCCACACTTTTAGGGTTTATCACCCCACACTTCAGCAACTTAGAGTACAATTGCTTGTGTTCCTCCGATTGAATAAATCCGTCCTTTTGCTTATGATTTTTGCAGTTCTGCGTCTTCGATGATTTCTTCATCTTCTTGATGTGCAACATCCTGAGGTCTAGATGGAGGAGATGGACGATGTTGAGAATGTTGTGGGCTCTACCACTGTCTAGGAGATTCTTCTTCCTCGGTGAGATCAAAGTGCGTAGGCCCCTCAGGCATTTGCTATGGTCCCTTGTTCGCGATCCTTGAAGACATTCTTTGGGATGACATCTTTCACAATCTTTGAGAGATTCCAAGCTTGTATCCCAAGAAATATGAAAACTTTTCAAGGATTAATCAAGAAAAGAAGATAGAAGTGGAAGATTTGTGCTCTCTTAGGGTTTTTGTGAGTAAAACGAAGAAGAACCAGTAGTATATAAGGCAGTCGAAGCAAGGCATACAAAACGCCATAAAAAGGAAATATAAAGATGTACTTTTAAAAATAATTTCCTTTTCAAAAATTAGATAACTGTCATTTCAAAAATGACTTCTTTTTCGAAAAGGAAAGATTTGAATAATCACGGAAATTGAAAATAGCAACAATCAATTATGGCTAGATGATTGTACATTTTCGAGATTTGATTCGAGAGATAATTTTCTAAAATAGAAATAACTTACAGTCGTAGATCTTGATTGTTTGAGTCTGAGTGCCTTTAGACTTTCAGTCTTGAGTCTGAACTTCTTCAGACTTTAAGATATTGAGTTTGGAACGAATAGCTTCAAATTGATTTTTCTCCAAAGGCTTTGTAAATATATCCGCCAGTTGATTCTTTGAGTCAATAAACGGAATCGAAACTTCTCCATTTTGAACATGATCTCTGATGAAATGATATCAAATTTCTACATGTTTTGCTCTTGAGTGAAGAATCGGATTCTTGGTGAGATTGATTGCGCTGGTGTTGTCACATTTGATTTCAATGCATGAATCTTCAATTACAAAGTCTCTTAGCTGTTGTTTTATCCACAGAATTTGTGAACAACAACTTCCAAGAGCTACATACTCTGCTTCTGCTGTAGAAAGAGCTATTGTACTTTGCTTCCTTGAAAACCAAGACACTGTCCTACTTCCAAGTAGTTGACAGGTGCCCGAGGTGCTCTTTCTATCAACTCTGCATCCAGTTAGGTCTGCGTCTGAGTATCCAAGAAGTGTAAAGTCTCATTCTTTAGGATACTAGAGACCCAAGTTTGAAGTTGAGGCAATGTATTTGATGACATGTTTTGCAGCACTTAAATGAGATTCTTTAGGATCTGCTTGAAATCTAACACAAATACAAACACTAAACAAAATGTCAGGTCTAGAAGCAGTAAGATAAAGAAGTGAACCAATGATACTCATGTATAGCTTCCAGTCAACTTTCTTTCCTTCTTCATCTTTCTCCAACTTCAAGGAACTTGACATTGGTATATCAATCTTTTTGCAATTCTCCAGCTCAAACTTTTTGACAAGATTGTTGGCATATTTTTCTTGATGAATAAAAGTTCATTCCTTCAATTGTTTCACTTGAAGCCTGAGAAAGAAGGTTAGTTCACCCACCATGCTCATTTCAAATTCATCCGGCATAGACTTAGAGAATTTCTTGCACAGATTTTCATTAGGAGATGCAAAAATAATATCATTAACATAAATTTGAACAAGTAGAAAACTTTTTATTTTTCTTTTGATAAACAATGTAGTATCTACTTTACCTTTGATAAAACCGTTCTAAATTAAAAACTTACTTAATCTATCGTACCAAGCTCGAAGCGCTTGCTTTAAACCATATAAAGCCTTTTTCAGTCTGAATACAGAGTCTGGTTTTCTTAGATCTTCAAAACCGGGTGGTTGTTACACATAGACTTCCTCTTGGATAAATCCATTTAGGAAAGCACTTTTGACGTCCATTTGGAATAACCTGAAATTCTTATGACAAGCAAAAGCAAGTAATAATCTAATTGCTTCTAACATTGCTACCGGTGCGTAGGTTTCATCATAGTCTATCCCTTCTTCTTGCGTATATCCATTGGCCACAAGTCTTGCTTTGTTTCTTAGGACCTTTCCTTTCTCGTTCATCTTGTTTCTGAAAACCCATTTAATTGCAATGATAGATTTACCTTTCGGTTTAGGAGTCAATTCCCATACATCATTAATGTTGAATTGCCTGAGTTCTTCTTGCATAGCTTCAATCCAACTTTAATCAGTTAAAGCTTCTTCTATGCTTTTTGGTTTTATTTTATAAATAAGAGCCATAGCACTAGATTCTTCGCGCCTTTTGGATCTTGTGCGAATTCCTTCATTAATATCACAAATAATGAGATCTTTGGGATGACTGGACTTATGCTTCCAGTTGCTGGTTGATTTGTCAGACTATTGATTATTTTTCTCATTTGAATCTTCGACGATCATTTGTTGCTGGTCTTTTGAAGTCTGAGCTACTTCTGGAGATTTAGACTTTATAAAGTCTAGAGCAAGTTCAGATTCTTCAAGTTGAGTCTAAATCGATTCATTTTGCATAAAGTCTTGAAATTTGACATTCATTGATTCCTCCATATATTGAGTCTTCTTGTTGTAAACTCTATAAGCTTTGCTTGTGGTTGAATATCCAAGGAAGATACCTTTATCTGATTTTTCTTCAAACTTACCAACTCAATCATTTGCATTTTTCAAAATAAAACATTTACATCCAAACACATGAAAATATGAAACAATGGGCTTCTTTCATTTGAATAACTCGTAGGGAGTTTTCTCCAAAATAGGCCTTAGAAAAACTCTATTAATAATATAGCATGCTGTAGAAACTGCTTCAGCCCAAAAACGTGAAGAGATGTTACTTTCAATTAAAAGAGTTCTAGCTATTTCTTGAAGCGACCTATTCTTTCTTTCCATGACTCCATTTTGCTCTGGAGTATATGGAGAAGAGAACACATGTTGAAAACCAGATTCATCACAGAATTTTGTAAAGTCTTGATTTTCAAATTCACTTCCATGGTCTGTCCGTATACTTGAAATAACATACTCTTTCTCATTTTGGACATTTTTAGCAAACTTTATAAAATAAGAAAATGTTTCAGACTTACTTGCCAGGAAATATATCCAAGTGAATCGTGAATAATCATCCACAATTACTAGGTAGTATTTCTTACCTCCAATGCTCTGAGTTCTGGTTGGTCTAAAGAGATCCTTATGCAAGAGCTGTAGTACACGATTGGTGGAAACTTGATTTATTGGTTTGAATGAGTTTCTTGCCTGTTTTCTCAACACGCTTGGTGTGCATAGATTAGACTTTTGGTATGACAGATTGGATAGACCACGAACAAGCTTCTTTGCTGAAATTTTGGCTATTTGCTTCATGTTGATGTGCCCAAGTTTTCTGTACCATAAGTTTGCTTCTTCTTGAATTGAGATTAGACATTGGGTTTCATCTAGTTTGATATCCAAGATATAGATATTTCCATGTCTTCGACCCGTGAAAGATTGAGAGGAGTCTTTACCGGTTCCTAAACATATTCCCTCTTGAAAATTGATTTTGAAACCGATGTTGCACAACTGACTGATACTTAGCAAATTGTAGTTGAGTCTTTCCACTAAGAAAACATTACTGATCGCAAGGCTTCCAATCTTTACAGTTCTGTATCCCACAATTCTTCATTTGCTGTTTCCTCCAAAGGAAACATTTCCACCATTAACTTGAACACGTTTTATGAAACAATTTGAATCTGTTGTCATATGCCTTGAGTATCCACTATCCAAGTATCATTTAATCTTTTTCTTGATAGTGACCTGCATTTAGAAAAGAGACTCAAGCTTTCTTTGGTACCCATATTTTCTTAAGTTCATTGGTGTTAGTGTAATATACGGTCTTTGCCCATACCTTCTTAACAGGTTCCCAAACCATAGGACATTCTTTCTCAAAATGGTATGAACTATTGCACTTAGAACATCTAAGAGCACTGCGACCTACTGGTTTTACAAAAACTTTTTGGAAATGATTTTTGTAAGCATCTCTTGTAGGTCTTTACTTAATTCTTTCCTTTACTTTAAGAAAATCAATTAGAGAAATGGTTTCCGCAGTCATTCCTAAACCAGATTTATTGAAATAAGGTCTTTGTGCATAAAGAATTTTTTCAAGTTTCTCAGATCCTATAAAAAATCTTTTAGAAATACTTGAGATGTCATTTTTCAAGAATGCATTTTCTTTTGAAAGATTGTCTTCATTTTCTTTTAAAATAGTAACACTTTTGTCTAAACTTTTAACATTTTCTTTCCAAACATTTTCCTCTTGTTTTAGTGCATAATTTTCTCTTTTAAGTTCGGAAATCCTTTTAAGAGAAGTTTTGAGACTACGACACAATTCATCAATTTATCTAGAGACTTTAGTAGGGATTTTCAAATTACTTACATCGATTTCATTGTCTAAATCTGAGTCTGTCTCGGAGTCTGATTGTGCCATGAGACAAATATTGGCATAATCATTATCACTTTCTTTACATTCTGTATCACTCTAAGTTTCTGCTTTGAGTGCCTTTCGATATTTCTCAGTTTTTCCTTTCTTTTTCTTCAGAAGGGGACAATTAGGTCTGATGTGTCACTTTTTCTTACATTCAAAATAGACTACATCTTTATTGGATTCATCATCCTCAACTGACTTAGACTGTTGCTTTGAAAACTTTGTTTCTTTGGATTGAATCTTCTCCCCTTTCTGTTTAGCTTTCTGAATCTTCTTATCATGAGAGCGAGCTCTTCATCATCCATATCGTCTTTAGAATTTGTGAAATCAGAATCATCATTACATTTTAATGCAATTGATTTCTTACCTTTAGGATCTTCATCTTCATTGATTTGCTCTACTTCATACGACTGAAGAGTCCTAACCAATTCATCGACAGAAAGTGGCATAATTCTTTGTGTCTCCCTTATTGAGGTCTTTATGTGATTCCAATCATTGGAGAGTCCACGCAATAGCTTGTTTACTTTCATGGGATCAGAAATTGGTTGACCTTGATTTTCAAGACCATTCACGATTTTTGTAAAATGACTAAACATGTCAATGATAGACTTTCCTGATTTCATTTTGAATGCTTCGTACTGACCGAGCAGAATGTTGATTTTGGTTTCTTTCACTCGATCAGTTCCTTCATAGGTGATGTGTAATCTATCCCAAACTTCTTTAGCTGTAACACAAGAAGATGTTTTGTTTTATTCAGTAGGTGATAATGCACAATATAAAGAATAAATTGCTTTTGCATCAAGAGTTTGTCTCTTGGTTATCTCTTCTTAAGTTATTTCGCTAAACTCAACAGCTTCTTTTCCTCTTTCTAAGACAGGTGCAGCTTTAGGAATGATTCCTTTGTCTACCACATCCTATTCCAAAGGATCATTTGATCTTAGAAATGCCTTCATCTTGTTTTTCCATATGTTGTATTCATTTCCATCAAAATAAGGCGGTCTGGTATTGCTTTGCCCTTCAACCAGTCCTCGAGCCAATATACTAGCCATGGATCTTTAAATCTAAAGTAAAACACTTCAACTTAAGTGAATACACAAGCTCTGATATCAATTGTGAATGCTAATATGAACACCTAGAGTGGGGTGAATAGGTGTAAAAATAAATTTCCGAGATAAGTGTGTAGCACTAATCAATAATAGATTATGAAAAGGAAATTTGTTTCTTGTCAACTAAACAAGTTACGATCAAACTAAAAGAGCGTAGGGAAAAGAATATGAACACAGAGTTTATAGTGGTTCGGCTTAATCTAAGCTTACGTCCACTCTTCCGTACTGACAGCCTATCGGTTGGATTTCACTATGAACAAAAGAGTTGTTACAATAAAGCTCTTCCTTGATTCCACAGTGTAGAGACTCTACTACACTTCCTGAAGGTCTCACAAAGATATTAACTCTCTTTTGATTACAAGATTTCGCTCAACAAATGAATTGACTAAAAACAAAGAGCTTCAGACTTTGGAATTCTTCTATCGTGCACACAGTCGAACAACTGGAACGTCTTCCTTATATACTCCTTTATGCCATCATACCCGTTGGCACTTACCAAAGGAATTCTTCCAATCTACCTGTTGGACAGAATCAATTATGAAGATCTTTGAGCTATTTAAGGAACATGACGATAGCCCATCAATCCTGCTCGCCCATACAATCAGGATCTTGGTTTCAATAAGTAGAACCTTCCAAGTATACTTCGTCAATCAACGGATCCAAAATCCCCGAATCAATCTCGATTTAAATAATGGATTCCCTCATGCTGTATCCAGCCAAGAGATCTTCTCCAGTCAATAAAATCAAATCCTTAATGAAACATCCAGTTCTGGATAAGCCTTCTTCGACAGTCTAGAAACTGTCAATAAGGATAGACTTTGAGTCTTGAGTCTGGTAGTCCGGAGTCTTCAAACTTTGATGGAAGAGTCTGCAAGTCTTTAGACTAGATGGAAACGTTTTGTCAGCTTCAAAACACTCAAGGAAGTTTTCTCCAACAAAGTTAAGGACGTGAGACTATAAAATCTCTTTTGATTCATAGTGAAATCCAGCTAGTAGACTGTCAATACGGGAGAGTGGACGTTGGCTTGATCTAAGCCGAACAGTTTACATGTTTAAGATTAGGAAATTTATTTATTTCAAACTTTTAAATAAATACCAAAAACATAAATTTAGGTTGTTAGATTCTCTTTTCATTAATTTAAATTGCACGGACAATTTGAATTTCGAATTTCATAAAAAAGAAAAAGGAAAGCCTAGAATTAGAACATTCTTTGCACGTCATCTAGTCATTACATACTAGGATAGATTGCATACTTATATAAGAAAACACAAAAAAAAAAAAAAAATACTATACATATGTCATATAGAATTAGGTTCATGAAATGCATGTCATTTAGTAATTGTTGCTAGGTTCATTTAATTAGAAATTGCCCGTCATTAGAATTAGAGTATTTAGTTAAATTGCATGACATATAGCTTTGATTTCATTAAACAAGAGAAAATCCTAAAAAAAGATTGAGTGATTGCGTGTTAATTAAAAATCATATCTTGGACTATTGATGTGAATTTTGATATAACATTGCAGATACTTTCGTTGCTATGAGATAAGTCCCATAACTCATTGCTTTATTTGTGTGTTAAATTGGTGATTTGCGCACCCGTATGATCACAACATATGTTAGGGAAGTAAATTAAAATTAATTCAAGCTATCTGCAAAACATTTTTTTCAAAATAAAAGAGAAAGGTACCGAAAGAGCATTAAAGAAATCTAGCGTAATTAAGTCCCCAAACTAACAATCTCTGGTTCACAGGAGTAAAGTAAATTTCCTGTTACTTTACTTGGGTTTCTAATCGATCCATCAAAAATAGATTAGTGGCGACTTCTAATTGAAAAATCATTGACATGTTAAAAACTTGAACTTAAGTCGTGAATTTGTATGGGCTTGGGAGAATTTGAGCTAAGTTTAGGCTTAGCGATCCATTAGCCAAACGCTACATGGTTCACCCGAGGTTAGGTTGCGACAAATATAAGCAATCGTTTTCAGAAAAATATTTTCTAAATCATTTATTCTCCACAAAGCAAATGGAAATAAGCGTAATTCGACCCATTTTTAGTATTTTCTTTCCTTTATTTTCCATTTGCTAATTAATTTCGTTTCTCTCTCCTGTCTTCTTCCTATCACCTCACTCAGTACCAACCGAGAATACAACTAAAATCAAAGCTCACCATACCAGCACATCAACAATTGGAGCTTGTCACACCAGAACACCGAAATATATACTTAACAATTTATCTCCTACAATTCATCACAAGAGCCATGCCATCGGTTCTTACCTTCGACCGTCACCGTTCGCCGGACATTACCCCCTTTATTGTGACCTATCGAAATGGACAAAAACTGCAGACATGAAGTAAGACCAACATGTGGAGCTAAACTAGAACGGTTTACAAACCATGAGTAAGTGTGACATCAACTCTAGCCAAGCTCTCACCAGTAATCATCATTTACAAGTGTTAAAACATAAAACACAAAAACAATGAACCCAGAGTTCAAAAACAATTCCAAATACCGAAAAATCATTAGGACTCGGACGTCAATGACTTGAAGACCAGTTAAGATCATGTAATCTGAATCGCTATGCTTCCATATTATACAAAAAATGAGGTTAACTCACACTAAATCCTCATAAACATTTCATCAAGCAGGCGATGGGCATCGCAACGGAATGATCCAGATGCAACGATTCAACTCCATATTGATCCCAAAATTGCACAATAAACTCGAAACACTCAAAGAAACTCATTTTCATAGATCTAAATGGAATCAATACTAAAACTCTCGAGCCTATATTTCATAAATCTTTCTTTCCCAACTAAGATCCTTTCTCACCCCAAAAAATGTTATCTTTCCTCAAAACCGATTCCTCTTCTCTATGTTGGTCGCTCTCCCAAACGATTTTTAGTTGTTATGGACAGAGGAATTGATCACTGCTTCCTCCACCTTCTGCCCTCTCCTTTGGCCGCGTCTGCGTGCTCTGCTCTTCCTCCTCACGTTTCAGACATGATGGCATGGGTCTTAGTTTTATTTAATAGAAAAGCTTATAACCCTCAAGAACAAATATGTTTTTTTAAAGAATGGTTAATATCCTAAAATACCACAAACTTGTACACCCGTAATAAATTTACCCCAAATTAATTTTTTGTCCATAAAAAATCTTAAACTAATACACTTTTGACAAATTTACTCCAAACTGGTACACTTATGACAAATTTACCCTCCGTTAGTTTTCATTATGTCAAATTACTAAATTGAATGACACATAATAATTAACTGATGTGCCAATTTGCGATTTTACTCTCCGTTTGTCACAGTTATACAACTATTTGTGATTTTTTGTAGTATTAATCCAATTTAACGAAGGGTATATTTATAACAAATGTACCAGTTTAAGGTTTTTCACAGTTGAATAAATTATTTTGAAGTAAATTTGTCACAAGTATACTAGTTTGAATTTTTTTTTTTATGGTCAGTTGGGGTAAATTTGTCATAGGTGTACCAATTTCAGATTTTTCATAGTCAAAAAATTAGTTTTGAGCAAATTTATTACACGTGTATCAATTTAGAGTTTTTCATAATATTAACCCTCTAAAGAATTCAATCTTTATTTAATGTTTCATATCTCTTTCACTGTATATAGCAAGGATATATATATATATATATATATATATATATATATATATATATATATATATATATTTGGTGACCTAGGGAACCTCCGTGTGCCGCTTCGCGGCGGAGTAAACCCTGGGGTGAACTAGGCCCCCACCACTGACCCAGCCACAGGTGAATTGTGTGAATGCGGACGCGGAGTCTCGAACCCTTCCTTCTGGCGGATGGGGTACCAAACCTTAACCATCGCGGCCACCGCGGGTGGTGGTTATACTGCAAGGATATTGATAACAAGAAATAAGATGAAAAAAACTATGAATGAGTTGTTTGAAAATTCAAATTCCGTAAAGTAAGTTGTATTAGAATTTTTAGTATGATAATTTTAATCAAATTAGTTATAATTGAATTCTTCACTTTTTTGTGTATACAATAACCAAGTTAAAAATAGGTTATAAGACAATATTGACCAAGAAAAAAAAAAAACCACACCAAAAATAAATTATATCAATTTAATCTCTTCTTTACTAAATCCATTTTCATAAATCTCCAATTGTCCTCAATTTAAAAGAATATTTGTGCTACTTTCTTCACGAAAGTTGTTTGTTATCATGTTGTGCATGTTAGGGAATTTTGTCATCACCAAATTGTCATTAGATATTGCCCAATTTTGCTGTTTTTACATGCTTGTTTTGAAATTTCCTAACTTGAGCTTGATTGTAATTGTTTAGATAAATATCTTAGATTAGTTTGTACATGAATCTAGGTTATTCCATCTTCATAAAAATTGTTTTAAACACATCAATATTCATTGTTAAATGATTTTCGATGAATCTTCTTTTCAAATCAAATTTAAAAATGCTTCGGTACACGTGATGTTTCTAAAAAACAAATTGTTAAAAAGTTCTTTTTTAAAAGCTCGATTTGGCTTAAAGAAAAGTTGTGGTTTGGACAATATTTAATATGCTTGCGACCCTTATGAGTGCATTTATGCGAGCTCCAAACTAGTTTTGGCAATTGAATGTGTTCTATAACCTAGGTGTTCCTTAATCCGAAATATTTTCAAAATTTTTCTTATATCCTGATTTGACAATTGTGAATTTCACGGTTTGAATTGTATTCAAAATGTCTGCGATACTTGTGAGTGCATTTATGTGAGCCTTGAGCCAGCCTTAACAATTGATTGACTTTCATAGTCGAGACATTATTTTGTCTCAAATTTTTTATGAATGATTTTAAAAGATGTCTTTGAAACATCACGTGTACCCTCATGCATATAATCATGTCATTCATTTAGAAGCACCTGCACTTGTAATTGGCGCATGCCCTTGGTAATAAGTGATCCGCCAATAGTTCACTTTATTGCTTGATTGGTTGGGGAACAAGGTCCAAAAAACCCGCATGCATGTTTAATTCATGCAATGCATGTAATTTCTAGATTAATGGTAGGGTTGATACATGATATCAAGGGAAAACCCTAGGATCACATAAATCGCTTGATTAGGAAACTTATAAGTGTTATTGGCCATGCAAGAATATAATTGGTCAATAATAGCTATAAGTCATAAAATGAATTGGGTAGGTGTCTTACAGGGACCAATGCATGAATTTCAAAGGGCAATCCCAAGGCTCAAATCTTCTTTTTGCATTGAATTTCTTTTGAAAGATTGATTTTTAGCATGATGTTGTGTTTTTAATTGTTTATAAATATATGCTTATTTCTTTCCACTGTGTGTACCTAGTTATATAATTTTTAGTCTAAGTTTAGATTATAATCCTAAATATGGAGAAGATATGAAGACGGTGGAGATCAATATCAATTCCGACTATAATCATGTACTATTTATTTCCCCAATACGTGTTTCAGGTTCTCATTGTTTGTATAAAGCCCGAGGAGTTGTGGGTCCTATCTTCTTCTTATCATTTTCAATTGTGTTTCTCTTTTTAATTTTCTAGAATTGCATAGTAGATTTACTGTTTTCCTTGTTTGTTTACTTACTATTTTGCGATTTTCAATTCAATTGAATATTTTCTTTTCATTTTCCTTAGAAATAGATTAATATGAAAACGACCAACTAGGCATGATCGTTTAATTAGGACTAATGATCCTGAAAATGTAAGAAGAAATGCATGGACACGTTAAGTAAACACAACATATTGTTTAGATACCGAAAGAGTACTAATATAAATATTAGCATAACCCAAGTTCCTAGACTTAGATATCTAGTTACGTAGAAATCGAGAGAACACTCCTAACCCTTGATTAGATTTCTTGCTAACTCCAAAAAACGAGACTAATGGTGACTCCCGTCTTTTTTTTAGATTGTCTTAAATAACTAGACCTTATAAATGAACTTGTCGCACCGAGTACGGGTCCCAATGGGACTCACCTTGGTTTAGCATATCCGCATGTGGAAAATTCCTAATGGATGAAGTAGTGTCATCCTTAGAAAGGAGTACCAAAGGGAGGATTATCATGATAAAGGTATCCTTAAATCCGATATTCACACCCAACCTCCTCTCTCGAGGTGTGTCGTACGTGTGAGTACGAGTCGCAACACTCTGTTATCATGTGGTATACAAGTTTGGGAGAACTCGCGACCTTGTAAAGGGAACTTATAAGAGTTTCATCTAGGGGATGAGATGAAGACATCCCTATGGTTGAGAATCATGAGGGAACTTTCATGGTCAAGTACCCCTAAATCCGACCTTTCCCCCTTCCTCTCCTTGCGAGAGGGATCAAACGGCGAGATCGGGTTGTGACAACTATCCCTAAGCAACCAAACGAGCTTTGTATCATTCTATCTCTCTATTTGCAAATATGCTCTTCTTGAACACTCACTTGCAACTAATTGCCTTTTGATTCGTAGGTAGTTTTACTAAACTCCACGTTTTGTTTTTATATAGTGAGTCCATCTCATCTCTCATGGCTTTCTCCCACTGTTTGGCGTCCTCTACACTTCTTACTTCCTTGACAATACTTGGATCGTCATCTGTAACAATCAGAGCACAATTTTCATTATTAGCAAGTAAGGTATACCTCCCAAGTGGTCTTCTTAGCTATGTGGACCTTTCTTAAGACTGGTTCAAATGGTGCTTCATATTCAAATTCGGTTTTAGAATCTATTATATCATCCATCCCATAGGCTCATCAGCTTCAAAATATGAATTTTATGTTCTAGTTTGTATAACCTTTTTATTTTCCTTTAAACCAACATCTTGTTGGAGAAAACTTCCTTGAGTGTTTTGAAGTTGACAAAACGTTTCCATCAGTCTAGTTTGAAAACTTGCAGACTCTTTCATCAAAATCTGAAGACCTCCGGACTGCCAGACTCAAGACTCAAAGTCTATCCTCATTGACAGTTTCTAGACCATCAAAGAAGGCTTATCCAGAATTGAGTATTTCGTTAAGGATTTGATTTTATCGATTGAAGAAGATCTCTTGGCTAGATATAGCATGTTGGAATCCATTATTCAAATTGAGATTGATTCAGGGATTTTTGATCCGTTGATTGGCAAAGTATACTTGGAATGTTCTACTTATGAAAACCTAGATCCTGATTGTATGGGCAGTATGATTGGTGGGCTATCATCATATTCCTTAAATAACTCGAAATCTCCCTAATTGATTATGTCCAACGAGTAGATTGGAAGAACTCCTTTGGTAAGTGCCAACAGGTATGATGGCATGAAGGAGTATATAAGGAAGACGTTCCAATTATTCGAGTGTATGCACGATAGAAGAATTCCAAAGTTTGAAGCTCCTTGTTCTTAGTCAATTTAATTGTTGAGCGAAATCTTGTACTCAAAAGAGAGTTTATATCTTTGTGAGACCTTGAGGAAGTGTAGCAGAGTCTCTACACTATGGAATCAAGAAAGAGCTATACTGTAACAACTCTTTCGATTCATTGTGAAATCCAGCCGGTGGGCTGTCAGTGCGGAAGAGTGGACGTAGGCTTGGATTAAGCCGAACCACTATAAACCTTGTGTTCTTATTATCTTCCCTAATCTCTTTTACTTTTATTGTAATTCTATTTGATTATTATAGTTTCATTTTCATAATCTATTGCTGAACAGAGTTGCTTTAAAAATAAAATCATTCACTTCACTTTGGAAAATTTGTTCTCGCACCTATTCACCCCCTCTAGGTGCTCGTACTAGCTTTCACACATCTAACTCAACTATCTGTGATTTTTCAAGATCTTGTGGAACAATATGATTTGTTTAGACTCTTTGAATATCACATCTCTGCTATAGATAACACTTTTAGTATCCGAATTTCATTACTTATACCCCTTAACACCATCGTTATACCTAATATATTTGCACTTTTCTAACTTGCTCTCAAGCTTGTTCCTCTTTTCCTTGGGCACGCGCACATATGCTTCACAACCAAACATTCTAATATGAGATATGTCTAGCCTCTTCCCGAATAGTACCTCAAATAGTGTTTGACCATTCAAAGCCAATGTAACACAATAACCACTACTTCTACCCAAAATTTAGATGTTAAGCTTGCACCACTTAACATACTCCTTACTTTCTCCATAGGAGACCGATTAAGCCTCTATGCCACCCCATTATGCTAAGGTGAATATGTCGTTGTTTTCTGTCTAATAATGCCATTGGTTACACAAAATTGATCAAATTTTGATAAATAGAATTCTCCTACATTGTCAGTTCGCAAAACTTTAATTTTTCTATCAAATTGATTTTCCACTAAAGCTTTGAACTCGCGAAATTTTTCAAATACGTCATCTTTTCTCTACAAGAAATATATTTACACATATTTAAAATAATCATCAGTAAAAGAAACATAATACCTTGATTTTCTAAATGATGCTATAGGTGTAGGACCAAAGACATCGCTATGAATTAGATATAGAATTCCTTTAGCTCTCCCTCCTATGGATTCAAAAGACACTTGATTTTGTTTCCCATGTACACAATGTTCACAAAATCCAAAATCCATTGAACAACTTGGGATTCTATCCACCATCTTCTTCTAGGTAAGGGTCATCAACCCTTTCTCACCTATATGACCCAATCTCTGATTCCATAACATCAAAGAATCTTATCCACCTGCTCTGAGATATAATTCTCACCATTAATCACCATGCTTCCTAATAACTTCCACGATTTTCCATATCATTCGTCTTTGGCGATCACCATAGATCCACAAGTTAGCTTGCATGAATACTTGTGACTGGTGAAAGTAGTGTCAACATCTGCCGTGGTTTCCATAGAAATAAGATTCCTAGTAAGATGAGGAATATGCATCATATTCGAAACATTCTTGATTATCCCTTTTTTCATCTTCAACTTCACCTTTTCGCAACCAATTATCAAGCATCATATCATCTCCATTCGCACTGTATCTCCTTGATATGGCTCATAACAATAGAACCAATCTCTATGAGGCGTCATGTGGAATGACGCTCCAATATCAATTATCCACGTACTACGGTCACCCCCCAATGAATTGTAAACAAGATACATGTCTCCCAAGTTGCTGTCATCATCCTTCTTTGTATTAGAGGATGATGCATCCTCATGCTTCTGTAGATCCACACTTTTGCTTCTATAATCCTTCTTCAAGTGTCCAGTCTTTTTGCACTTCCAACATGTTATTTTCTATTGATCTAGACTTTTAGATCTTACTCTAGGCTTATTCTTGCCATCAAATCTAGATTTAAATCGTTTACTGTTTCTTCTTCTTACAAAAGAGCCTCTTGCATTGCATTATCAAAACTTGCTCTCTTCATGTCCTTAGATAATAAAGCAGCTACAGCACCCTCAAAGGATAACACACTAAAGTACATGCTTTATCTTCCTCATCCAGATAGACATTGATCGATAGTATTAAACTTGTTTAAGTGTGTAGAAAAAGAATCACCTTTGCTCATCCAAAGCTTATACAATCGCTTCCGCAAAAATAGTTTATTCATGAGAGACTTGCTTTGATAAAGATTTTCTAGCTTTGTCCAAAGATCTTTTGTTGTTTTCTCAGAAGTCATGTTTATTAAAACATTACCAGCAAGGGATAGCCAGATTAGGCCTCGCACCCTTCGATCACTAATCTTCCACTCCTTCAATTTAGTAGATGTGGATTCCTTTGTCTCGTCCTCCTTCGACTTCCCCTTGGAGTTTTCCTCAAGTTTATCTTGTTCAATCATGTGCCACAAATCTATCTACAAGCAGATTCTCCACTTCAATTTCCATAACTCAAAATCCTTTCCTCTAAATTTCTTTACTTCAATACGTGATTGACCAAACGACATCTTCCCAAGATTTGATTTTTTCGAATCTCTCTTCGCTTAGTAACCCTAACCTCAAACCTAGCTCTAATACTAGATGTTAGGATTCATCGCACAATCACAAAGAAGAAAGAGAATAAAAGTGAGAAAGAGAATTCGAGATGTAAGGTGTTATCCTAGTTCACCCTTAAACTAGGGCTACATCCAACTGAGGATTCTACTATAATTAACACATCACACTTCTCCGTATCCTTCAATTACAAGAGAAAAGAGAATATATATATCATTTTCTATGAAGATGTTATTTAACTGATTAAGAGTATTGTCATCTAAAGAAAGTTCATTCAATTTTTTATTAATCCTACAATATTTTGAAATATGACCTTTTCTACCACAAGAATAGCATTTAATGTCTTTAAATTTTTTTTTATCAGAATGAGGTCTATTAATTGGAACCAGGTTACTTTACCAGAACAATGGGAATTAGAAAACCAAATTCCCCAACAGGTCGTTTAAAATACAGATCCGACTAATGTCATTCAACATCTAGAAGGAAGAGTGACCATTAGATTTCCTAGAAGATCTTTCGATTCTAGATCTAGTTATTCTTTTCATAATTTTTATACAAGGTCCATAGATCTTAATCCTAATCTTCCTCCTATAATCACAATTCCTCCTAGTACCCATAGAAACACTCCTCCTCCTAGTGTGCACAGAGACACTCCCACACGTGATACAACACTTCTACCTCCTTCCACCAGTAGAAGTAATAATGAGTTACCTCTTGAACCTGAAATTAGGGGTTTAGATAATAGATCAGGGATTTTCAGGCCAATTTACCAACAAAACCAGCCTGAACCAGTTTTAGAAAATATAGATTCTCCTCATCATTCTCCTACTAATTTGCAAATGATAGATGCTGAGCTTAATGTTTTAGAAAAACATTTTGGGCCAAACAAAGCTTTTCTTAATAAAGAATTTAATTCTGAAAATAACAAACAAATCAGAGAATAGTTCTTCAAAACCTTTGCTAATAAAGCAAAAGACATCAAACAAAAATATTACGACTACATATATGAATATGAAGTCCATATATTTTTCTTTGATTGGTTAGAAGAACAATTCCTCGAACCAAAAGAAATATTTGTTTTAGATCATCATTACAAATGGAAACTAGATAATAGTGAAACCATAGAATCCAATCATCCACCCCTTAGGAGAATAAAAATTCAACATGGAGATAGCGAGGTTACGGCCACTCCCTTTAGGCTTCCAGACAAAGGAGACTCTCTATACACCCACAAAGTTATTGAACAAAACAATTTTACTAATCAACATTTAGTAACCCTAGGAATACAGTTGAATAGGATAGAATCCACCATCCAGAATCCTACTCAGCTTATTACACCTCAAGTTGACACACTCAAAAAACCCATTTTTAAAGCCTTTGAATTTCCAAAAAATCTTAGCCCAAAGTTTGCCAAAACTATAGAACAAAAGAAAAAACTCTTAGGAAAATCAAAGTTAGAACCTGATCCTATACTAGACACTCCTAAATTCCAGAGTCTTATCATTAAAGACACTCCGGACCAACCCTCTATTAGTACCCTGACCAAACACTTTGGAAATTCCGATAATGAGCTAGTCACTGAGATTAACATACTCAATTAGAGACAACCTCAGAAGCTTTATTGTAGTAGAGCTACCCCACTAGACATTGCCCAAGAAGAATCATCGCAAAAAATACATAATAAATACTCTCCTGACACCATCTATGAATGGAACATTGATGTGTTGCGAAAACCAATATTATGAACATTCTTAACAACATGGTAATGCTTGCTAATGCCTACAAAACACTGCAAGATGTTTTTGACCATGCTGTTGCTAATCTTTTAGTAGCCGGATTTACTAGACAACTAAAAGGTTGGTGGGATAACTACTTGACAGATGAACAAAAGACACAAATTTTAATTGCTTATAAGGTAGATGATTTTGGTCAACGCATGGATGATGATCAAGGACATTTCATCCAAGATGCGGTCAATACCCTTATCTATTCCATTTCACAACACTTTGTAGGAGATCCTTCACATATTAGAGATAGAAACCAAGATCTCCTTTCCAATATGAGTTGCAAATCCTTAGGAAGATTTAGAGGATACAAAGAGCTTTTCTTTCAAAGGGTTCTTATTAGACCCGACTGCAATCTACCCTTTTGGAAAGAAAAATTCTTAGCCGGTTTACCTCAGATTATAGGTGACCAAGTTAGAGATAAAATAAGAGAAGATTATAGTGGTCAAATTCCTTATGATCTTTTTTCTTATGGAGAAATAGTCTCTTATGTTTATAGATAAGGAACACAAATGTGTAGTACAATCAAATTACAAAGACAACTCAAGGAAGAACAATCCCTCACTAATATGAGTCTAGGAGATTTTTGTGCTCAATATGACCCCTCTTATAATGAAAAAACAAAACCAAAATGTAAGGGAACTTGTCCTCCTGAGAAAGAAACAAAGAAACACCACAAAAAACCTCCACTTCGTAGGAATAAACAAAGACATGAGAATAACCAAAATAGACCTCATTCTGATAGAAATTTTTTTAAAGACATTAAATGCTATTCTTATGGTAGAAAATGTCATATTTCAAAATATTGTAGGATTAATAAAAAATTGAATAAACTTTCTTTAGATGACAATACTCTTAATAAGTTAAATAACATATTCATAGAAAATGATGATACTTCTTCTGATGAACTTCTTGAGGAAGAAGGTCTTCAGATTAATGAGATAGAATCCTCTTCAGATTCTGAATATGAAGACGCTTCTCCAGGAAAACCCATTCCTGAAGTAAACGTCTTAACAAAAGAAGAAGAATTCATTCTCAGCACTGCTGACAAAATACTTGACCCTGAACCAAAAAAGAATACTTAGATAGACTACACTCTTCTATGAATATTTCCAAACCTAGTACTTCCTACAATCTTAAAGACATTCTAAATAGAAACAAAAAACCACAATCTAGACCTATAAATATTAATGACCTCCAAAACGAAATAAAGCAACAAAAATTAGAAATACAAGTCTTAAAAGAAACCCAATCAGAAATGAAACATGAAATTTCTGATATAAAGTCTCTTGTCATAAAAGGAAAAACAAAACTAGATGACCAAAATGAAATCACTAGTATCCCAGATACCTTTGATCCAGCCTTTCTTATGTTAACGGAAATCACATCTAGGAAATGGATAATAAATATTACGATAAAAATCAATAATGAGTATATTATTGAAGCAACGGCATTATTTGATACAAGGGCTGACCTCAATTGTATCAAGGAATGCCTTGTTCCAACAAGATACTTTGATAAAACATCTGAATCCTTAAAATCAGCCTTAGGAGACAAACTGAATATACAATACAAGTTACCCGAAGCTCTAATAATAAAAGACCAAATGTCTTATAAAACCTCTTTTCTTTTAGTTAAAAATATGAGGCAACAAGTAATTCTTGGAACTCCTTTCATACAACTAATACAACCTTTTACAGTTACTAACGAAGATATTGAAACCCATGCTCTAAACAGAAAAATCACCTTCAACTTCATAACAAAACCACAAAAGAGAAGCCTAAATATTCTACAAGAACATAAGCCTAAATATTCTACAAGAACATTCTACTTTAGAAATAAATTGCCTTATAAAAGACAAAGAAAATCAACTTGAATTTTTAAAAGAAGATTTAGAATTCAAAAGAATAGAAGAAAACCTTATAAAACCAAACATCATAGAAAAAATAGCTTCCCTACAAAAACACATAGAAAAAACTATATGCTCTACTCTACCCAATGCCTTTTGGGAAAGAAAAAAGCATATCGTTGATTTACCTTATGAACATGACTTTTCTGAAAACAAAATTCCTACCAAAGCCCGCCCAACACAGATGAACCAAGAAGTTTTGAAATTTTGTCAAGTAGAAATACAAGATCTCTTGAATAAAAAACTCATAAGAAAAAGCTAATCACCTTGGAGTTGTTCTGCTTTCTATGTCAATAAAAATGCTGAACTAGAAAGAGGAGTTCCTAGGTTAGTTATTAATTATAAACCTCTTAATACAACCCTTAGATGGATAAGATACCCTATACCCAATAAAAAAGATTTGCTAAACAGGCTTTGTAGATCAAAAATATTTTCTAAATTTGACATGAAATCAGGATTTTGGCAAATACAATTCAGTGAAAATGATAAGTACAAGACGGCCTTTACAGTCCCTTTTGGCCAATATGAATGGAATGTTATGACATTCGGCCTAAAAAATGCTCCTTCAAAATTCCAAAGAATTATGAGCGAGATTTTCAATCCTTATTCAGAATACATCATAGTTTATATAGATGATGTTCTAATATTATCTTCCAATATAGAACATCATTTCAAACATTTATCTACTTTCATAAAAATAATCATACAAAACGGTCTTGTAGTCTCTCCTACTAAAATTCCATTCTTCAAGACCAAGGTTAGATTTTTAGATCATTACATCCATTTAAGCACCATCACTCCCATAGAAAGATCAATCTCTTTTACTGATAAATTCCCAGATGAGATTAAAGACAAAACTCAATTACAAAGGTTTTTTGGGTAGTCTCAATTAATTTTAGATTTCTTTCCCAATATAAATATTCTTTTTAAACCTTTACATCAAAGGTTAAGAAAGGATCCTCCACCATGGACCTCTGTCCATATAGACATTGTCAAACAAATAAAATTGCATGTGAAAGATATACCATGCTTACATCTTGCTGACCCTTGCACTTTCAAAATAGTAGAAACAAACGCGTCATAATTAGGATACGGTGGCATTCTCAAACAAGTCAATAACAACAAAGAACAAGTTATTCAGTTTATATCAAAACATTGGAATTCCACTCAACAAAATTATTCGACAATCAAAAAAGAAATACTTGTTATAGTTTTGTCTATATCAAAATTCCAAGGAGATTTATTAAATCAAAATTTTCTCTTGAGAATTGATTGCAAATCAACCAAAAATATTTAACAAAAAGACATTTTAAATGTTGCATCAAAACAAATTTTTGCCAGATGGCAAGCCATACTTTTAGTATTCGATTTTGACATTGAATTTATAAATGGTTCTTCAAATTCATTGCCTGATTTTCTCACAAGAGAATTTTTACAGGGGATACCAATATGCCAAGATCCAAAAAAGACAAAGGCAAAGGCAAAGGCAAAGCCACTGCCGAACCCTCCAATACACCACCAAAGCCGAAAGGCTTAACATCTGTCAAGACATGGCTTGAAATGACAGAAGACAGCCAGTCATTTTTCTGCCAAACACCTGTGAAAATAGAACACCTATCACCTGATCCCATGTTAGCCTTTAATCAGCTAGCCGACATGATACCAAAAGAAACCATTCTATTACTTGCACAGTCTATACAAAACAAGACAAAGAAAGAGCCATCCAATGCCATCGAGGTAAGCAACAATCCTTCCCCACTGGTTACACAAAAACCAGCAGAATACAAAAGAATTTCAAATGAAGTGGTTATTAGGCCACAGGCAACTCCTCAATCTCAAAAATCAAAAATTTTCCCCAAAACATCATTTCAAAAAATATTGACTGTAGAAGATGGATTCTTCGATGAAGATCCAATCAAATTTGCAAAAAACATCTTTCCAAAAAACTGGTTATTCAAACCACACAATACAAACAAAACCCTTGCTTATTATGAGCAAATTCTAGTGGAGACAGAATCAGCAAAATTTACCCATTTTGCTGACAAAAACAATACAGAAAATATTCTATACTCCATTATATCCATCAGTAAAGTCATACACCCCTCACACTGGGGAGCCTCACCTCATACACTCAGAAAATTCCAAACCAGACTTACCCAAAGCCTACCATATTCTTCCTCATACACCTACTGGGACTACCAACAAGCTTGGTGGAACATTTTCTTCAGACAAAATACAAATTTCCAACATACCTGGTTGTTATTCTTAAAAAGTAACTTCCCAAGACAAAGCCTACCAAATTGGTTTGACTCTTAGTGGAATCTTTTTGGTCCTTTAGACATAATTCTACACCCCACAGTCAAACAAGGTTATAAGGTTTTCAGTGAATACTTCGTACCAACACCACATGATATAAGGTTCCCATGCCTTATGCATTTTTTTATAATATTCAGAATCTCTTGGGTAACAGCCTGGGAATTTGAATACAATACATCCACAAAACCTGGGGTACCAGTCCTTGTCCGAAAATACAAAACAAAATGGTGGGATGGATTCAAACACCATGAACAAGGATCCGAAGCTGCAGTTAGAATATGGCTAAACAGCCAGAAAAACATGATAACCACAGTCCCATCAAATACATCCTTTGTACAGGAGAAATCCATGGCAAGTGCAGCACTTGCTGTAGTCCAAAACAGAGAGGAATATTGTAACATCCTTAGGACAATGCTATCAGAAGCAGAAGAATCACAATGTGGATCTTCCAAATCTCAAGACAATACAGATGAATCCTCACAGTCACATCACAGTGGAAACACCAATGAAGACGACTGCTACGGGATCAACCTAGACAGAGATTAAATTCAAGACATCACATGCCGACACTGTTACGAGCGGCACAAAGGCTATACATCGTAGCATACACTGTTCACTCAGTACTGTTCACTTTACACTGTTCAGCACTGTAGCACTTTCACTGTAGCACCTCTATAAATACACCCTCTCGACATAGAAGAAAGGACCTCGAAATTTTCCAGATTTCTCTCTTCTTCTTCTTCTCCCTCTCTCACTTGTAACCCATCATCTCTTCCATCTCCAAGCTCTCTTACCTTGTATCCCCTAGTTTCAAAGTAAGTTTTTCATATTCATAATTTCATACAGGGTTACCAACTTACATGATAGTTGGTTAACCATTTTTTGTAATACAAACATCAATACTCTCTAGAGTGCGGATTACCGCCCTAGTGGATAATTTGATGCTTTAGTTTCTGCATCCTTCAATACATGTAATTTCAACTTTTCAGCTTTATAATACAAGTTCATACCACCTTCATGGTTGGTTTTTGTTTATACATACTCTTACTTTATATTTTATATATTGCCTTTGCCCTTTACATTATTTTTAATTCTCGAGATTTTATTTAAGTTATTTACTATCTTGTTATTATACATCATTTCTTGCTTTCATATAGATCTGTTAATCATCTATACTTCATCCTTCTCTCATATATATATATATATATATATGTCCAAACAAAATATATATTTAGCAACTATTCTTGAGTCCAAGCTCAAACTGCCAATAAAATATAAAAATAGAATATATATATATATATATATCCAGTAGCTATTTATGAGCCAAAGCCCAAACTATCAATAAAATTTAAACTCATCCTCTAGAGTTGTAGGGTCACTGCCCCTACACAGTTAATGGGGAGTATGAACCACATCCCAACACAGTAGACATGGAGATCTCAATTTTTTTTAGGAATATATTGGATTCACACCAGGCATTGAGGATAAACTTCTGATCAAGCCTGCAGTCGCTTGCTTATCTGCTAATCCCCAAGTTAGGCCGTCGATGGAAATGATTTCTCAAAGACTATCAGCTTGTTCAACCACTTTCCATGGCGTTCAATATTTAGAGACAGCCGCTGATCCCGTAAGAGACGCAATAACTTCAAGCCATTTCCTAGACCAGTTCATAGAGGATGTCGTCTGACAAATGATGTTACTCTATCAACCACATGCAAGAAGGTCTAAGATCTTTAATGAAAAAGAGTAGCTTAAACTAATTGATTAAGTCTCAAAAAAATTTCAATATATTGTTTCTCTCACTTATGTGTTTACTTTATTTGCATTTAGGATAAATATTTTGACCGTCAATGAAAGTTGAGTGTTTAACCCATATCAGCAAGAGGATGCGGACTATGTTTCGTGCATGCCAAAGTGTAGAACTGCCTTTTGTTTTGGAAGAAGCAAAACTAGAACATTCTGGCATCTAGTTTTGTTTGTGGAGACAACAGCTGAACTCAAGTGACATTTCAAACTGTTTCTGTATATAGTCTTAATCAGACTAGTGTCTTCGAACTCAAAAGTTTCCACGTCGATTACACTTAGAAAATATTGCTTTTGTATCAATGTAAAGTTGATGATGTATCCAGTGTGGTTATCTTGAAACCGAAATGTCGTGAAAAGTTGAAATGGCACATTTATATGAAGTCTTTAAACTCTTCATCATTGTTAGTCCTTCTATACGTTTATTTCGGATTTATGTAGATGCAAAATCGACTTACATGCAGAAGAGTTTCAATCATGGATCGTTGCAGAGTGCATTCAATCGGAAACTAATGGCGTGTTTTGTAACGATTCTATTCCCGGGAGTAGATTCTGATCAGAATTGATTCTTTTTGATTCTGTTCCCAGGAACTGATTCTGAGCAAAAGAACGCGTTTGGTAATGTACAAAATTTCTGATTCTAGAATAGAAAAAGAAAAAAATGCATTTGGTAACTGCATAAAATTTCTATTTCAATTCTTTTTTAATTACCTTTTTAGATAAATATAAATTTGATATTGAATTCTCATAAACCCCTCATTGATTAATTATATTTATACTAAGTAATAAAAATATTAACTAATCAATTTTTATTAAATAGTTAATAATAAACCATAGTATAAATTATACTAATATACCTAAAATATGTAATAAATATAAATACTAAATTATAAAGCAAAATTAAATATGTATTCTATATATAGCAAATATATATTTTAGAATAGGAGGAAACTAAAATAAAATAAAAAAATAAAAAATAAAAAAATAGATAAAAATAAAAACGAAAATTGTTGTTATTTTTATTTTTTTCTTATTAGAATTTCAATATTATTTAGATTTAAATTAGCATGGTGATTTCTCATTTTCAATAAATATTTACATTTCTATGATTAAATATCTAATCCATTTTGAATTTAATATGGATGGATGTTAATTTTAATTTAACCAAGATTCTTCTCTCTCTCTCTCTCTCTCTCTCTCTCTCTCTCTCTCTCTCTCTCTCTCTCTCTCTCTCTATATATATATTCCCTTCCCCAAAACCGAACACCCAATGTTTAAAAAAATAAGTCTTCAAACCAACATAACTCTTTGAAACAAAAAAAAAGAAAAAGACTTTAACGAGAAACTCATCACTACAACTTATCCATAAATGAATACTGAAATAACTTAGTCCATTGTTCAACTTTGAAATATTGGCTTTGATAAGTCAATAATAAATATCAATATTACAAAAGTCGAAAATATAAAGTTATGGAATCTCTAGCATATTGTAATCCCTTGCTATTTGATTTGGGATACTTCTCCGAAGCATGTTTATCTCCATTGCTTGCTCATTTGATGTATCATCCACAACCTCCTCTTCTCTAGTTCCAAATGGGTACTTCGGATATCCATATCGGGAAAAGTTATTGTCCATCCTGTCTTGGTCACGAATATAATTATGAAGAACACAACATGCAATTACAAGAAATGCTTGCTTTTTAATTGTAAATGGAGGCATGCGTCTCAAAATGGTGAAGCGATTTTTTAATGCCCCAAATGACATCTCAATGACATTTCTTAAAGAAGAATGTCTATGGTTGAATAATTCTTTTGCTGTCCTTGGCCGTCTTCCATTCCCCCTATAATCGTTCAGATGATACCGTTCTTTTTTAAACAGAGTTAAAAATCCCGGGAGTGCTGCATAACCAAAATCTACCACATAGTTTTTGCCTATCATGTATATATATAAATTAGTTATGATATGCAACAATGAAACAATCATAAAATGAATTTCTTCTTATAAACAAATTAAATACCTAGTGGCGGTTGAGGAAATTGCAATTCAGGAGCTTCAAATGCTGCCGAAAGCACTCGACAATCGTTGGCAGATCCTTCCCACCCAGAATATACGAAAGTAAATTTCATGTCAAACGAACAAATACATAACACATTCTGAGTGGTAGTTTCTTTTCTGCCTCTAAATGGGATTTGCTGAGACGTGAGGATGGTAGCATCTATATGGGTGCCATCAATAGCACCTACGCAATCCTGTGAATTTATTTTGAAAAAAAAAATCATGTGAATTTATGAAAAGAGAAGATTATCAACTACATATATTTGATGATGCAAAATTAATATGAAAACTATACCTTGAAATAGGGTTCATGCTTGGGATTCATAAGAATTTCCGGTGGAACGATATCAAATGATGGTGGTTTGATAACCTCTTTTGCAAGTTTCAGAATTGCTTTTAACACTAAATTAAAATACATGCTGATTGTTTGTCCTGGACGTTGAAATCTCTCACATAAATCTCTAGTAAAGTTATTATGACCAACCAAAGATAAGAATATCCCAACTTGTTCATCTATTCTAACATACCGACCATCTTTCAACCAACCTCTTATCCTCATCAAATCACATAGGTTCAGAAAAACATGTCTCTCCATCCTGAAGGTTTCATATATTCTATCTGAATGTCCACAAACAATCTCTCTTATTCATTCCGGTCCCGATAGCTGCTGTCCCTAATAGGTTCTCTCGTATGCATGGACATGTCCATCACAACCATGCATGACCATGCTACCAATATATCAAGATTCTCGTCATCCAAGAATTGGTCAACTGATTCTACCTGCTCATTAGACATACTATTTGATCCTTCTTCCATAATACCTATATTATCACACAAATACAATAACATTAATAAAGAGAGATGAAAATAATCCAATAACAATCAACAATATAAGTTCTAAAGTAAAAGCAAATCAAATATAAAAATTTCAAACAACCCATCTTATCCATACAACCATAAGGTTTCCACAATTAAACACACAATAAAGTGAAACCACGTGCAATCCACAAAACACATCTCAACATCCACTATAGAAATTGAAAAAGCCCATGTCTCCTTTCAGCTGGTGTTATGACAAATGCCTCTCTCCATATGACACTATTACATGCTCCTTCCAACTGCCTTGTTGTAAAGATCTTGGTCCAAGTCATTCATATTAACAAGGATATCAATCACAACTGCTATAGAGAAGGGCTCTACAGGTGGTGGTGTCACGTGTGAACCAATAGATCCACTCTCAAATTGACTTGACTTAGCTTTGAGCATGCTTTGCATGTGTCTGCAATACTAAATGAGCTACTATTTTTTCTCCTCTTGACATTTGGAGTCCTATCCAACCTGTGCTGGTTATGAATGGGAGTTGAAGTATGGTCGGATGTAAAACGTCATCATCAATGGGGTGTTCACTTAAGTCTTCTGGATCACTAATTACATTGCCACCACCATCACCTTCATCTGACAACGTCAAATCTTGGATATTTCCTATGGCATGATCTTCGGTAGCATATGTATCACCAAATACAATGCACAGTTGGGGATATTGAGGAAATCCATCATTCCTGAATTTTGCCCACCCATTATTAGCCTGCAATTTTCATAATAACGACAAATGTCAATAACATAATCAAATCTTCTAAAAATTACATCTATAATAATATCAAAATGATCGAAACTTAAAACATACTGTGATGTGAGCCTCCCAAATACTTGGATCATCGACAACAGCTTTGTTATTCACATTATCCCAGCCAAAACCATATTGTGAAATGAGCTTCTTAAAACTACCATACTGTCTTAGTTTGTTCATCTTATTCTTCAACTGCAATATGTTATATTTGTATCCTGACTGTTTAGTGAATTCCGTTCGTATGTTGTTCCACCCTGGAAGTTGTGCGATTTCCTTTTTGTACCTCCTTTACCAACAAACTTATAAACAAGTTAGTTAAAGGCTCGGTCCATTTTGCATTGAACATCTCTTTCTGGGATGCCATAATAACCTTGATTGAGCATCATATAAGTTAATTGAGATAAGACTTAAAACTATCATGGAAAATATAAACTTACGAGTCAATATGTACTATAGAGAGCTAAACGCAAATGGAGAGCTGATATTAGACTCATTAGTTACTTCAAGCGCTGTGGTATCTCTTGGAGAAGTAGTAAGTGTGGCTTCAAAGTGGCTTCAAACTCTTGTAGCCTTTTGTATAAAAGATCCCAATAGAAGAAAAGAATTTCAGTATTAACTCTAAGAATAACTTTTTCAAAGAAAGAAGTCTGGTCAATGGTCATTAAAAATGAGAACACCACATCTAATCAAGAAAAAAATAAGAACTTGGTGAGAAATTATCAGTAGAGTATGAACTAGTACAATTTTTCTCTCCTCCTTCGTTTCTTTTTCCTAGTTCAGCAACCCTATATGCCATTCACAGCATTGAAAAACAGAACACCAAGCAGAACTCGCAAGGTCGGAGCTATATCATTCACATATTGGACCATAATAGCACCCTCTCCACGCCTTTCATCCTTAAAATCACTCCTCACCCCAAACGAAACTGCACGAACCCAACTAATCCCTACACCACACCGATCGATTCTAAGCAAAGACTCCCGACGGAACCAAATTGAATCCCCCACCCTAAAAAGCAAATGAAACCCAACCAATGCCTTCACCAAAGCACTGTAACAACCTCCTCTTTTGTCCCACATCGCCTAGGGAGGGAGATCTTGGTCACCTTATAAGGTTTGGGTCCCTCTAACCTGTGTAACGCGTTTTAAAGCCGTGAGGGAAGAGCCCGTGGCTGGGATGGCGGTTCGTTCGCGCCAGGGCAGGTGACCCAAAGTGGACAATATTACACAGTGGGGCCCGGGATGTTACAAGCACTCGACCATTGTGAACAGGGTCAAGGCATCACTGAAAAATCAGCGCATCAAAGAAAAAAAATAAGAACTTGCTGTCTCATTATCAGTAGAGGATGAACTAGTACATTTTTTCTCTCCTCCTTTTCTTTTTCCTAGTTCAGCAACCCTATATGCCATTCACAACATTGACAAATAGAACACCAAGCAAAACACGTGAGCTCGGAGCTATATTATTCACATTCTTAACCACAACAACACCCTCTCCACGCCTTTCATCCTCAAAATCACTTCTCACCCCAAACGAAACCGCGCGAACCCAACTAATCCCTGCACCACACCAATCGATTTTGAGCAGAGACTCCTCACGGAACCAAATCGAATCCCCCATCGTAAAAAGCAAATGAAACCCAATCAATGCCTTCACCAAAGCACTCGACCACCATGAACAGGGTCAAGGCATCATTGAAAAATCAGCGCATTAAAGCAGGGCAACCTAGAAGGCTGAGGGGTAGCTCGCTAAGCGACCCCTTGGGCCCAAATCGGCGGGTGCCAGCGTCAAGCTTGCCGAAGGGTTGCTCGCCGAGCAACCCCTCGACCCAAATTTGCTGGCGCCAGCGTCGAGCTTGCCGAGGGGTCATAGAAGGTTGAGGGGTAGCTCGCCGAGCGACCCCTTGGGCCCGAATCAGCAGGTGCCAGCGTTGAGCTTGCCGAGGGGTCGCTCGCCGAGCAACCCCTCGGCCCGAATCTGTTGGCGCCAGCGCCAAGGTTGCCGAGGGGTCGCGCCCAAGGGGTCGCTTGACGGCCAGATCGGCGCTGGCACCCGTCGATTCGGGCCTAGGGGGTTGCTTGTCGAGCGACTCCTCGGCCAGATCGGTGCCGGCGCCCGCCGATTCGGGCCTAGGGGGTCGCTTGGCGAGCAACTCATCGGCCAGATTGGCGCGGTCGCCCGCCGACTCGAGCCCAGTGGCACTCCTACCAATTGTTGCAGACGACGAACAATGGTGATGGTGAGCAAACCTTCACCCATATCAGCCGACAATGACGCTAGCTGTGAGTGAAGGGAACTCACCTTGAACGAGTAGCTTCAACGATGAAGAAGAAGCAGTCGCCGTCGCCGTTGTTGTGGAGAGAATGAACTAGATGAGATAGCTAGTATAAGCACCTAGAGGGGGGTGAATAGGTGTAAAAATAATTTCTCGAGATACGAAAGCAATACTAGGCAGACGATAAAAAGGAAGATCTCTTTTGATTAACAAAATGAATTACGATCAAAGTAAAGCAAAGAGTAGGGAAGAGAAAATTGAACACAAGGTTTATAGTGGTTCAGCTTATTCCAAGCCTACGTCCACTCTTTCGCACTGACAGCCCACCGGCTGGATTTCACTATGAACAAAAGAGATGTTACAGCAAGGTTCTCCCTTGATTCCACAGTGTAGATATTCTACCACACTTCCTCAAGGTTTCTCACGAATATGGACTCTCTTTTGCGTACAAGATTTCGCTCAAATGAATTGACTAAAAACAAGGAGCTTCAGACTTTGGAATTCTTCTATCGTGCACACTCTCGAACAACTAGAACGTCTTCCTTATATACTCCTTTATGCCATCATACCCGTTGGCACTTACCAAAGGAATTCCTCCAATCTACCCGTTGGACGGAATCAATTAGGAAGATCATTCGAGCTATTAAAGGAACATGTCGATAGCCCATCAATCATGTTCGCCCATACAATCAGGATCTCGGTTTCCATAAGTAGAACCTTCCAAGTATACTTTGCCAATCATCGGATCCTTAATCTTCGAATCAATCATGATCAAATAAAGGATTCCGTTATGTCATATCCAGCCAAGAGATCTTCTCCAGTCGATAAGGTCACATCCTTAATGAAACATCCAGTTCTGGATAGCCTTTCTTCAACGGATTAGAAACTGTCAATGAGAATAGACTTTGAGTCTTGAGTCTGGCTGTCCGGAGGTCTTCAGACTTTAAATAGCAGAGTCTGCAAATCTTCAGACTAGACTGATGGAAACGTTTTGTCAGCTTCAAAACACTTCAAGAAGATTTCTCCAACAATCTCCCCATTTTTTATGGTGACAAAACTTTCCTGCAGATTTGGATAACTTTGACCTGCAAAACATTACTCAAACAAATATGGATATCTTATAAAGATAAATGGCTTAATGAATGATAACACTAGAATCTGCAACCACAGAAAATAGGTTAGTCTTGTATGTGATAAAGCCATCCATAAGATATTAATAATAGTTAATATAGCAGTTAAATCCAAATCCTAAATTCAGTTCATATCCAGACACAAAAGTAAAGTCAAACATCAAAACAATCCAAACGATTAAAAAGTCAAAGTTTCAAATCTTGCATCTCTCCCCCTTTTTGTCAGCATAAAAAAAAAAGGTTGAGATGCAAATATAATAGAGTCAAGATTGCTTGGGAACATGAACAAGCTGGAAATCTCCCATTGATTGAACGATGCCTTCCAGCCTTTTCAAGTCTTCCTTCAGTTGTGCAACCTCCTCACCCTTAGCATTAGCCTGAATCTGAAGAGAAATGGCTTGGATCTGATCATTCAAGGAACCTGAAGAAGCTTGACCTGCATTCTGCAAATTCTGAACTTCGCATCCCAGAGCATATATTTGACCTCGCATTTCCAAGAGAATATCCAGAATTCTGTGAAAATCTGCCGAATGATCGGTCTGCGTACTGGCTTTGGCACGATCTGATGGAGTAAAGGCAGACGATGGCAAATCAGCATAATCACGCAGATTTGGCGAAGAAACATCATGTCCTTCCTCAGGAAATTGAGAGGCATAAATGTCCTCTAGATCTGCTGGAGAGCGACTGACTCCCTCACTGGTAGCAGGATATGAGGACATTCCTCTTTTCTCATGATCTCCCCCTATTTCCATGCCTTCAGGTGGAGAAGAGTGTTCCTCATGTTCTCCTTCCTCTTGATCTCTTTTCTCTTCTTCTTCTTTTTCAACTCTTTCCTTCTCAGCATCTCTTTCTTCTTCTTCTCTCTCCTCTGTTTCTTTCTCCTCTGCTTCTTTCTCTTCTCTTTCTCTAGTCCTCTATTCTAAGTCTTTCTCTGGAACAGAACGACTCAGATTCTTCAATGCCATTGCAGAAATGGTGATGTTTTCCTCACCATCTTCATCCTCAATGATGAGAGCTCTTCTTTTCTTGGATGGAGCAACCATGGGCTCCTTCCCTTTTCTTTTTGCTGCAGAAGAGATTTGATGAGATTTGACAGGAGTCTTCTCCTTGAATTTCTCCAACGCCTTGCTTAGTTCCTTCAAACGCATTTTAGTCACCATTTTCAGTCCTACCACCATATGATCACACGATCGAACACAGAGAATTTGTGGAGGCTGAATATTCAGATGTCTGAATAACTTCGTCACAAGACCTGGATAAGGAAGTTGACCTCTGTCCTTCACCACTGCTCTATACATGTGGAACATAACAGTGTGAGGAAGAGAAAACTTTTTCCCAGTGATGATGGCATACATCAGCTTTGCCTCTGAACTTGAAACATCAGTCTTGGAAGTTGATTTCGGTCTGAGGCAATTGATCACAATCTTGTGAAGCAGAATGTTAAACGCACTCATCCTCAAGTAGGAAATCTTTTCCTCTGTTCTTCTATCCTTAACAAGTTCCAATGTAGCACGAGCAATAGAAACATTGATGGGTTGATATCTCCCTCTCTCAACCCCAATCACATCCGCCAGCATATCCATATCCACCACAAAGTCCTGATCTCAGACACTAAAAGAGATTCTATTCGCATCCAAGAAGCTAAGATTCGAATAGAAGTATGCAGTTAATTCAGCATGGGCTTCTGTGGTGTCAGAACAGAACTACTCAAGTTGAAGAAAACTGAACTTTTCCCTCAAATTGACATTTACAGCATCAAGGAAATCAAAATCCACACTCCTAGGGTTTATCACCCCACGCTTCAACAATTTGGAGTATAGAACCTTATGTTCCTTCGATCTAAACAACTCTGTCCTTTTTCCTCGAATTTTCGCCGCAACACCCATTCTCGGTTGAAATTGGCTGTACAATTTGTCATCATCATTCCCATCTATCGGATTAAATCCCCCAACACGCGGATCACTTGGGATATTTGCAAGGGTTTCTTCTGCCAACCCTTTAGGAGCAATTCCCAAACACTCCATTTTTCGCAAAAAGATGTACTCATTCCCATATCCCTTGTCCTTAAGAAACTCATCGATGTAGTTCAATGGAGTACTAGTCCTCTTTAAAGCACGGTAAAGCTTATAAATAAAAGAGGGCCTTTGAATTCTTACAGGATCTGCGTCTTCAACGATTTCTTCATCTTGTTGATGACCAACACCCTGTGGACTAGATGGTGGAGAATGACACTGCTGAGAATGTTGTGGGCTCTGCTGCTGATTTAAAGACTCTTCTTCCTCGGTGAGATAGAAGTGCGTAGGCCCCTCACTCATTCACCGTGGTCCCCTGCTTGCGATCCTTGAAGACTTTCTTGAAGACGACATCTTTCTCAGTCTTTGAAAGATTCTTTGCTTGACTTTCCCAAGAAAGATGACAACTTTTTCGAAGATTAAACAAGGGAAGAAAACAAGAATGGAAGATCAATGCTTTCTTAGGGTTTTTGGAGAGTAAAGCGAAGAAGAAAAAACAGTGCATAAACAATTAAAAAGAGGCATACGGAACATCATAAAAGAAAGTAAAAAGATGCATTTAAAAAAAAAAACTGCATTTTTCAAGAAAATAGTCATTTCAAACTAACTCTTTTTTCAAAAAGGGAACGTTGCAATAATCACGTCAATTAAAGATAGCAATAATCAAACACGGTTGATAATCGTACATTTTCAAGATGAGATTCGAGAGAGAGAATAACTTACAATCAAAGTCTTGTTTGTCTGAGTCTGAGAGTCTTTAGACTCTAACTTTTTCAAACCTCAAAATGTTGAGTTTGGAACGGATAATTTCAAATTGATTTTTTTCCAAAGGCTTTGTGAGTATATCCACCAGTTGGTTCTTTGAGTCAACAAACTAAATCGAAACTTCTCTATTTTGAACATGATCTCTAATGAAGTGATGTCGAATCTCTATATGCTTTGCTCTTGAGTGAAGAATTGGATTTTTAGTAAGATTGATTGCATTGGTGTTGTCGCAGTTAATCTCCGTGCATGAATCTTCAATTCCAAAGTCTCTTAGCTGTTGTTTTATCCACAGGATTTGTGAACAACAACTTCCGAGAGCTACATACTCTGCTTCTGTTGTAGAAAGAGCTACTGTATTTTGCTTCCTTGAAAACCAAGACACTGTCCTGCTTCCAAGTAACTGACAGGTACCCGAGGTGCTCTTTCTATCAACTCTGCATCCGGCTAGGTCTGCGTCTAAGTATTCAAGAAGAGTAAAGTTTCCCTTTTTAGGATACCAAAGGCCGATGCTTGAAGTTGAAGCAATGTATTTGATAATACGCTTTGCAGCACTTAAATGAGATTCTTTAGGGTCTGCTTGAAATCTGGCACAAATGCAAACACTAAACAAAATGTCAGGTCTAGAAGCAGTAAGATAAAGAAGTGAGCCAATGATACTCCTGTATAGCTTCTGGTCGACTTTCTTTCCTCCTTCATCTTTGTCTATCTTCAAGGAACTTGACATTGGTATATCAGCCTTTTTGCAATTGTCCAGTCCAAACTTTTTGACAAGATCATTAGCATATTTTTCTTGATGAATAAAAGTTCCTTCCTTCAGTTGTTTCACTTGAAGCCCGAGAAAGAAGGTTAACTCACCCATCATGCTCATTTCAAATTCATCCTGCATAGTCTTAGAGAATTTCTTGCACAGACTTTCATTAGGAGATCCGAATATAATATCATCGACATATATTTGAACTAGCACAAAACTTTTACTTTCTCTTTTGATAAACAGAGTAGTGTCTACTTTACCTTTTACAAAACCGTTTTGAATCAAGAACTTACTCAACCTGTTGTACCAAGCTCGAGGTGCTTGTTTTAAACCATATAAGGCCTTTTTGAGTCTGAATACTGAGTCTGGTTTCCTTGGGTCTTCAAACCCAGGTGGTTGTTCCACATAGACTTCCTCATGGATAAATCCATTTAGGAAAGCACTTTTGACGTCCATTTGGAATAACCTGAAATTCTTATAACAAGCAAAAGCAAGTAATAAACGAATTGCTTCTAACCTTGCTACTGGTGCGTAAGTCTCGTCATAGTCTATCCCTTCTTCTTGCGTATATCCCTTGGCCACGAGTCTTGCTTTGTTTCTTATGACTTTTCCTTTCTCGTCCATCTTGTTCCTGAAAACCCATTTAGCACCAATAATAGATTTACCTTTTGGTTTAGGAGTTAACTCCCAAACATCATTAATGCTGAATTGCCTGAGTTCTTCTTGCATAGCTTCAATCCAGCTTTCATCAGACAAAGCTTCTTCTATGCTTTTGGGTTCTATTTCAGAAATAAGAGCCACAGCACTAGACTCTTCACGCCTTTTGGATCTTGTGCGAATTCCTTCATTAATGTCGCCAATAATAAGATCTTTGGGATGACTGGACTTATGCTTCTAGTTGCTGGTTAATTTGTCAGGTTGATGATCACTTCCTTCACTTGAATCTTCAACAGTCATTTGTTGCTGGTCCTTCAAAGTCTGAGCTGCTTCCTGAGATTTAGACTTTGTAGAGTCTGGAGCAGGTTCAGGCTCTTCAAGATGAGTCTGAATAGATTCATTTTGCATAGAATCTTGGAATTTGACATTCATTGATTCCTCCACAGATTGACTCTTCTTGTTATAGACTCTGTAGGCTTTGCTTGAGGTTGAATATCCAAGGAAGATGCCTTCATCTGACTTTTCTTCAAACTTGCCAACTCGATCATTTGCATTTTTCAATATAAAGCATTTGCATCCAAACACATGAAAATATGAAACAATAGGCTTCTTTTCTTTGAATAATTCATAGGGGGTTTTTTTCTAGAATAGGCCTTAGAAAAACTCTATTAATAATATAACATGCTGTAGAAACTGCTTCAGCCCAAAAACGTGAAGAGATGTTGCTTTCAATTAGAAGAGTTCTAGCCATTTCTTGAAGCGATCTATTCTTTCTTTCCACAACTCTATTTTGCTCTAGAGTATATGGAGAGGAGAACAAATGCTGAAAACCAGATTCATCAAAAAAATTTGTAAAATCTTGATTTTCAAATTCACCTCCATGGTCTGTTCTTATACTTGAAATAACATACCCTTTTTCATTTTGAACATTTTTAGCAAATTTTTCAAAGTAAGAGAAAGTTTCAGACTTACTTGCCAGGAAATATACCCAAGTAAATCGTGAGTAGTCATCCACAATTACTAGGCAATATTTCTTACCTCCAATGCTCTGTGTTCTGGTTGGTCCAAAGAGATCCATATGCAGAAGCTGCAGTACACGGTTAGTGGAAACTTGATTTATTGGTTTAAAGGAATTTCTTACTTGTTTTCCCAATATGCATGGTGTACATAGATCAGACTTTTGGTATGATAAATTGGGTAGACCACGAACAAGCTTCTTTGCTGAGATTTTGGCTATCTGCTTCATATTAATGTGCCCAAGCTTTCTGTGCCATAAGCTTGCTTCGTCTTGGATTGAGATTAGACATTGCGATTCATCTGGTTTCACATCCAAGAGGTAGATATTTCCATGTCTTCGACCCATGAATGACTGAGTAGAATCTTTACTGGTTCCTGAACATATTCCCTCTTGAAAGTAGATTTTGAAACCGGTATCACACAGCTGACTGACACTGAGCAGATTGTAGTTGAGTCCTTCAACTAAAGAAACATTGCTTATTGTGAGGTTTCCAATCTTTACAGTTCCAAATCCCACTATTCTTCCTTTGCTATTTCCTCCAAATGAGACTTTTCCACCATTCACTTGAACAAGCTTTATGAAGCAATTTGAATCTCCTGTCATATGTCTTGAGCATCCACTATCCAGATACCATTTTACCTTTTTCTTGATAGTGACCTGCATTTAAAAAAGAAACTCAAACTTTCTTTGGTACCCATATTTTCTTGGGTCCATTGGTGTTAGTATGATATGCGGTTTTTGCCCATACTTTCTTAACAGGTTTCCAAACCATAGGACATTCTTTTTCAAAATGATCTGCACTATTACACTTTGAACATCTGAGAGCATTGCGACCTACTGGTTTTACAAAGATCCTTTTAAAATGATTTTTGTAAGCATCTCTTGTGGGTCTTTGCTTAATTCTTTCTTTCACTTTTGGAAAATCAATTAAAGGAATGGTTTCAGCAGTCATTCCCAAACCAGATTTATTGAAATAAGGTCTTTGAACAGAAAGAATTTTTTCCAGTTTCTCAGATCCTATAGAAAATCTTTTAGAAATGTTTGAGATATCATTTTTCAAGAATGCATTTTCTTTTGAAAGATTATCTTCACTTTCTCTAAGAGAAGAAACATTCATGTCTAAACATTTCACCTTTTCTTTCAAAATATTTTCTTGTTGTTTTAGAGCAGAATTTTCTCTTTTGAGTTCGGAAATCTTTTTAAGAGAAGTCTTAAGACTAAAACACAACTCATCAATGTATTTAGAAACTTTAATAGGGATTTTGAAGTTACTCACCTCAAATTCACTGTCTGAATCTGATTCTGTCTCGGAGTTTGAATCTGAATCCGATTGTGCCATTAGACATATATTGGCATAATCATCATCACTTTCTTCACACTCTGTATCACTCCAGGTTTCTGCTTTAAGAGCCTTTCGATACTTTTCAGCTTTTCCTTTCTTCTTCCTCAGAAGAGGACAGTTGGGTCTGATGTGTCCCTTTTTCTTACATTCAAAGCAGACTACATCTTTGTTTGATTCATCATCCTCAACAGACTTAGTCTGTTGCTTTTGAAAACTTTGTTTCTTTGGATTGAATCTTCTTCCTTTTCTGTTCAGCTTTCTGAATCTTCTTATCATGAGAGCAAGCTCCTCATCATCCATATCGTCTTCAGAATCTGTAACATCAGAATCATCATTGGATTTTAATGCAATGGATTTCTTACCTTTAGGATCTTCGTCTTCATTGATTCGTTCCACTTCATAAGACTGAAGAGTCCCAACCAACTCATCAACAGATAGTGGCATGATTCTTTGGGTCTCTCTGATTGAGGTCTTTATGTGATTCCAATCCTTGGAGAGTCCACGCAGTAGCTTGTTTACCTTCATGGGATCAGAAATTGGTTGACCTTGATTTTCAAGACCATTCACGATTTCTGTAAAACGACTAAACATGTCAGTTATAGATTCTCCTGATTTCATTTTGAAGGCTTCGTATTGACCGAGGAGAATGTTGATTCTAGTCTCTTTCACTCGATCGGTTCCTTCATAGGTAATATGTAATCTATCCCAGACTTCTTTAGCTGTAACACAAGAAGATATTATGTTATATTCAGTAGGTGATAAAGCACAATATAAAGAATAAATTGCTTTTGCATCAAGAGCTTGTCTCTTGATTATCTCTTCCTAAGTCATTTCACTAGACTCAACAGTATCTTTTCCTCTCTCTAAGACAGGTGCAGCTTTAGGAATAATTCCTTTTTCTACAACGTCCCATTCCAGAGGATCCTTTGATCTTAGGAACGCCTTCATCTTGTTTTTCCATATGTTGTAATCATTTCCATCAAAGTAAGGTGGTCTGGTATTGCTTTGCCCTTCTACCAGCCCTGGAGCCAACATACTAGCCATGGATCTTTAACTCTGAAGTAAAACACTTCAAACAAAGTGAGTACACAAGCTCTGATACCAATTGAGATAGCTAGTATAAGCACCTAGAGGGGGTGAATAGGTGTAAAAACAATTTCTCGAGATAGAAAAGCGATACTAGGCGGACGATAAAAAGGAAGTTCTCTTTTGATTAACAAAATGAATTACGATCAAAGTAAAGCAAAGAGTAGGGAAGAGAAAATTGAACACAAGGTTTATTCCAAGCCTACGTCCACTCTTCCGTACTGACAGCCGACCGACTGGATTTCACTATGAACAAAATAGATGTTACAGCAAGGTTCTCCCTTGAATCCACAACGTAGATATTCTACCACACTTCCTCAAGGTTTCTCATGAATATAAACTCTCTTTTGCGTACAAGATTTTGCTCAAATGAATTGACTAAAGACAGAGAGCTTCAGATTTTGGAATTCTTCTATCGTGCACTCTCAAACAACTAGAACGTCTTTCTTATATACTTCTTTATGCCATCATACCCGTTGGCACTTATCAAAGGAATTCCTCCAATCTACCCGTTGGACGGAATCAATTAGGAAGATCATTCGAGCTATTAAAGGAACATGTCGATAGCCCATCAATCATGTTCGCCCATACTATCAGGATCTCGGTTTCCATAAGAAGAACCTTCCAAGAATATTTCGCCAATCATCGGATCCTTAATCTTCGAATCAATCATGATCAAATAAAGGATTTCATTATATCATATCCAGCTAAGAGATCTTCTCTAGTTGATAAAGTCACATCCTTAATGAAACATCCAGTTATGGATAGCCTTTTTTCAACGGATTAGAAACTGTCAATGAGAATAGACTTTGAGTCTTGAGTCTGGCTGTCCGGAGGTCTTCAGACTTTAAATAGCAGAGTCTGCAAATCTTCAGACTAGACTGATGGAAACGTTTTGTCAACTTCAAAACACTTCACGAAGATTTCTCCAACATGGAAAACAATAGACTTAGCCTTTGAGAGCTCAGAGTTTTGTAAATTTGAAAAAGGAAACCATACTAGACTAATGTTTGACCCTGCCTTTGATCACTCATATTTAAAACCCAACATCGTAAAATCAAAGTTTGAGAAAACTTCATGAATAAATAGTATAGATGGAAAATGACGAAGTAACAGCTATTCAAATGAAGGCATAGCAAGACAATGAGTTATGTTCACCCAACCTTCTCGAGTCGTCGTCTCAATTCATCTCAATTCTTGATATTACTGCTTAGAAGAAAGGCAACAAGAAATATGCAATGTCAAGAAAGAATCACCTGGTGGGAATTGTCAACCCTTTCATTATGCCAAATTGCATGTACCAACAAGCCTTCCACGAGTTAATGCTCGCTAATGCATTTCCATTGTCAAATAGGAAAATCACAGGAAAAAAAGATCGAGGAATCCTCGGGAACCTATGAAAAAATGACTTCCAGACCAAAAGAGAAAAATGGCCATGTATTCACAAGTTTTCAAGATGGTCATAATGCTTCCAGCTTCCCTAGCCATTTTCAGTCTAAGTCATTCCAACAAGTGAACTTCCCTAGCCATTTTCAATCTAAGTCATTCCTACTTGATGATGGGCTAGGTCCTTCTCATGAGGCCCAACACATCTTTAAAAAAAAAGTAAAAAACAAAAAAGAAAAAATTAGGGTGGAATATTTTTTTATAGTTAAAAGAGAAAAATGAGTGTTCACACAAATAGAAAAAGAAAAGAGGGAGGGAGACAAAGGTTCAAAAGATAAGAGGCAAATTAGATTTGATGGTAAAATCTTGTCAGTATTGGCCAAAATATTAATGTTATTCTTGAATCAAGATCATCGATGAGATCCTTCTCCGATTTATCTTTCAATTTTTCTGGCAGTATATAGAGTTTTCTTACTTCTTTTGTTGATCCACTAATGATATATTGTCGTATTGTTAATGCCTTCATTCTCTAGGTATGTGACTAGAGATGAACTATTGTATATTCTGCTATTCTTGGTAAATAGTGAAATTTTTTTAGCGATCTGTAGCTTTTTCCACATTGAGTTTTGTACGTAAAATTTATGAGTGTTGTTTTTGTATTTCATCATTAATTTTTTATATTAGTTGATTGAGTTTTGGAGAAAATATTGATCCTGAACAAGTTTTTAGTACTCAGTGAATTTTTGCTCTTCCATCAATTGATATAAATAATCTTTTAGATTTATTTGGTGTTATTCCTAATAAAGGATCAGGTCTAGTATGTATAGGTAGAAAATTGATCTAATTCACATTGACCGATATAACACATGCTAATCCATATTTTTGTAATACAATTTTGGCAGCCCACACTCAATCCCACTTGGACCCAAATCATATCCAACTCAGCCCAAGCTTCAATGTTTAGCAATTTTCCACTTCAAATATGCCGTTAGATTTTTTTATTTTTCTGTGCTCTCACGGGCCATTTGGCTAGATCATCAGCGGTCGTTTCTGCAATAACGAGGTCAACCGCGTCAAGATTTGGCTTCATGAATGCCGAGTGAGAAGACTTTCCTTTTGCGCTTTGAATTCAAAATTTGTGCTGCACAAATTAGGGTCTGATCCTGTGGAAAGTCGAGTGTTCCCAAACCACACGAAAGGCCTTGACTTTACATCACTTTCCTCAAAGATTTCTCGGTCAAAGTCGAAGTCTTTGATTTCACATAATGGGTGGGACTCAATTCTGAAAAGAGACTGACTGAGTCACTACGAAGACTACAAAAGTAAAAAATTCCGAAGTCTTCAGGGCCTCGACTTTACATCACTTTCCTCAAAGACTTCTCAGTCCAAGTCAAAGTCTCTGATTTCATATAATGGGTGGGACTCAATTCCGAAAAGAGGGACTGATCAAGTCACTACAAAGACTACAAAAGTAAAAATTCCAAAGTCTTCAAGTCCTTGACTTTACATCACTTTCCTCAAAGACTTCTCAATCCAAGTCGAATCCTCTGATTTTATATAATGGGTGGGACTCAATTTCGAAAAGAGGGACTGACCGAGTCAATACGAAGAGCGGTCAACTCCAAAAAAAAAAAAAAAAAATTTCAAACTTTAGGTTGAGTCCTAAATCTACCTCAAATTTTTTTTGTCTAAAAAAAGCCCAAACTTAAGGTCTAGTCTCAAATCTGTCCCAAAGTTTTTTTTTTTTTCAGAAAAAACCTTAAACTTTAAGTCTAATCCCAGATCTACCCCTAATTTTATTTTATCTAAAGAAAAGGATTAATATCACGAAAAACTCTAAAATGGTATACGTATGACAAATTTATCCAAACTAATTTTTTAATAACGAAAAATCTCAAACTGATACATATGTAACAAATTTACCTCAAACTAATATTTTGATCACTAAAAAGCACAAACTAATACACATGTGATAAATTTATCCTCCATTAGTTTCAATTAAATTTTACTTTAAATTGCCAAGTTAGATGAAACGTGGTAGTTGACAAGTTACCAATTTAGGGATTTACCCTCTATTTGTACAAAAAAATCACCAACTTTTAATTTATTTTCAAATCTATCCCGTTGTCCAACCCCAACTTAACGTGGCATTTCCACATCAATAATAAATACACATCGGCAAGGTGACATGAAAATTATCTTCAAAATAAAACCCTTTTAGCATATAAAAAATTAGGGATTACTTACTGCAACCTTTAGATAAAGGGCTAATGAGGCCAATTTAGGACTAGAGTAAAAATTAATGATTTTCTTTTCAATAAACAAAATTGAGGTAGATTTAGGATTGGACCCTAAAGTTTTTGGGTTTTTTTAAGGACAAAAGAAAAGTTCATGGCAGATTTGGGACTAAGCCTAAAGTTTGGGATTTTTTTTTAAGGCAAAAAAAAAAGTTTAGAATAGATTTGGGACTAGATCTAAAATTTGTGGTTTTTCATAAGACAAAAAAAAGTTTGGGACAAATTTGAGACTAGACCTAAAGTTTAGGGCTTTCTTTGGAATTGGCCCCTACAAAGAGTACAAAAGTAAAAATTCTGAAGTATTCAAGGAATCAAAATTTCATCCTAGTTGGCTCTCACATGACAACTCCTACGGTGTGCTAAGCAATATCAACGTACCATTTCTTAGTCTTCATTAGTTAGTTGTCGTTTTATTACATTCCCATTACCATGGAAAATGATTAGAAGGTGAGTTTCCACAGCCTATTTAAGCATTGCCTGTTGCCTCGAGAAAACAAAAACCAACTTACCAGAACCAAAGGAGAAAAAGGAGAAGAATCGATGGATTCTTCATTAAAATTCACGAGAGTCATGAGCCTTGTGGTTGCCCTTGCCCTTTGCACTACCATTGTCATTCCATTTATTGCTCATGCTTCCCCGCGGAAGCCCAAGCCCTCCTCAAGTGGAAGTCCAGTCTTAGTAACCATTCAGTTACTTCCCTCTCTTCGTGGACTCCCTCTCCTCATAATGCCACCAGTTCCAATTCGACCATGAGTCTGTGTGCTTGGTATGGCATCCTGCAATTAGGTGGGGAGCGTAATCAAGATAAATCTCACTAGCGCCTATGTCAAAGATACGCTCGACGAATTCCCATCTCATGTGCTTGGACTTGGGTATAAATAGTCTCTCTAGCCATATTCCGCCTCAAATTGGTCTCTTGAGCAATCTCACCTATCTTGACCTCTCTATCAATCGGTTCTTGGGGAAAATACTGTCGGAGATCAACCATCTAATGACATTAAAGGTCCTACACCTGGTTTTCAATGAGTTAAATGGCTCCATCCCCAAGATATCAAGCAATTGCATTTGCTCAATGAGGTCGTGCTGTATTCAAATCAGTTGAATGAACCCATACCTTCCTCATTAAGTTATTCGAGTAAATTGGTTAAACTATATGTCTACAACAACTCCCAATCTGGTTCTATTCCTCCTGAAATGGGAAATGTGACAAATTTGGAAGTGCTCCACATGGACACCAACTTCCTGACAATACCGATTCCTTCCACTTTGGGGAACTTAACTAAATTGATAGAGCTAAACCTATTTGCTAATGAGTTTACTGGTTCCATCCCACCAAAGCTAGGAAATTTGAATTGTCTTAGTGGGTTGACCCTTAAAAATAATAATATTAGGGGTTTAATCCCACCAACATTAGGCAATTTGATGGAGCTTACCCTTCTTCATCTCTATAGTAATAAGCTGTCTGGTCACATTCCTGATAAAATAGGAAATCTCAACACTATGCTTGACTTAGAGCTAAGTACAAATCAGCTCACCGGCCCAATTCCTTCTTCTTTGGGTAACTTGACTGACCTAGAATCTTTGTTCCTCCATGATAATCACCTTTCTGGTTCAATTCTTTGATCCTTAGGGGATCTAATGAACTTGACGAAGCTGCAATTGGATACCAACAAGCTAACCGGCTCCTTACCAAAGAACTTGTGCCAAGGTGGATCACTCCAAAACCTTATAGTGAGTGGCAACAATTTAACTGGTTCTATCCCTAGAAGCTTGAGAAATTGCACAAGCCTAGTTAGCATTCGCTTGAGAAAGATATTTGAGACCCTTGATGCCTATCCCAAGCTAACCTTTATCGACATGAGTTTCAACAAGTTCTATGGAGAAATCTCAACAAATTGAGGAAATTGCATGCGTTTAAGTGATCTAAGAATTGCTGGAAATAACATCACTGGTAGCTTGCCTCATGAGATTGGAAACGCAACTCAACTGGGTGCAATTGATCTTTCCTTTAATGGTTTAGTCAGTGAGGTTCCGAAAGAATTTGGAAAATTGACTTCTTTGGTGAATTTGAATCTAAGCAAGAACTAGCTTTCTGGCCGAATAAGTCTAGAGATTGCGTCACCTATCTGGTCTTCAAAAATTGGATTTTTCCATGAATAGATTAAGCATGTCTATCCCACAGACTATTGGGCTTTCTTCAAAATTAATCCACTTGGATCTAAGCAACAACCAGTTGAGCCAAGATATTCCAGGCCAATTAGGATGCTAACTCTTTTATCCAAGCTAGACTTGAGTTGTAACTTGTTAAGCGACGAAATCCCAGCTCAATTCAACAAGCTGGAAAACCTAGTGAAACTCAACCTTTCACATAGTAATCTTTCTGGCCTTATATACGAGACCTTTAAGGATATGCGAGGTTTGATGGAGGTGGACATCTCTCACAACAAGTTTGAAGGTCCCATCCCCAACACCACGGCATTCCAAATTGCAACAAAAGAAGTGTTTGAAGGCAACAGTGGATTGTGTCGAAATGTTGGAGGACTTGAGTAATGTAATCAAGCGATAGTGGATAGGGAAAACTCTTCAACAAGGGGCAGGGTATTTCTTATTGTGTTTCCTCTTATAGGAGTAGTTTTGTTTATTTTCTTTGGAATATTCTTCATTTTCCTTTGAAAGAAGTTCCATCCAACAACAGAACTATCAACCAAGACAGTTGAAGTCTTTTCTCTATCAAAGTCCGGTGGAATGATCTTATATGAAGACACCATAGAATCTACCGAGGCTTTTGATGAGATTTTCTGTGTTGGAAGGGGAGGCTATGGAAGTGTCTTCAAGGCCAAATTAAGATCAGGTGATATAGTAGCTATAAAGAAACTCCATCAAATAGCTGATGGTGGGCAAACGGATCAAAAGGAATTTTTGAATGAGATTAAGGCATTGACGGAAATTCGACACCGCAATATTGTGAAACTAGAGGGCTTTTGTTCACATCCACAACACTCATTCTTGGTGCATGAGTACTTTGACAGAGGAAGCTTGTCTATGATCTTAAGCAATGAAGAAGAAGCTATAGAGTTGGACCGGAAACAAGAGGGTGAATATAATAAAAGGCGTGGCTCATGCTTTGTCCTATATGCACCATGATTGTATTTCTCCAATCGTTCATCGAGATATTTCGAGTAACATTCTGCTTGATTCAGAGTACCAGGCACACGTTTCTAACTTTGGCACAACTAAGCTTCTTGAGCTGGACACATCAAATTGGAGTGTAGTCGTCGACACATATGGTTACGTAGCTCCAAGTTAATTTCTAAAATCGACTCTTGATCCAACGGTTCAGCTAAAGCAATGTCTTTGTACTAATGCATATATCTCCTTCTTTGTGCAGAGCTTGCTTACACAATGAAGGCAATGGAGAAATGCGATGTGTATGGCTTTGGAATAGTAGCCATTGAGGTGATCAATGGAAGACATCCGGGTGATAGTCTTTCATCTCTATTAGCTCCGGTCGACACGGAGATCTCAGTAATTTTGAAGAATATTGGATTCACGCCTGCCAACGGCCACACCAGGCATTGAGGGAACTTCTGACCATCCTAAGACTTGCAGTTACTTGTGTATTTGCTAATCCCCAACTCAGGCCGTCAATGAAAATGATTTCTCATATGCTATCAACTCATTCAACCATTTTGGATGGAGTTAAAAAATCACAAAAGCCCACTGATCCTATGAGAGATGCAACAAATCCAAGCCATGCACTAGATCATTTTGTAGAAGATATCGTTTGATAAGCGATTTTGCTCTGTCAACCACATGCAAGGAGGTTTGGTCTTTAATGAAAAACACTGTCATTTAAACTAATCAATTAAGTTTCAAGCTTTGTCTAATTTATTTTTTCGCTCACTATTCTGTTAACTGTACTTGCATTTAGGAGAAATATATTGACCAGAAACAAGGGTGTGTGTTTAAGGTACCAGCATGAGGATGAGGACTAAATGTCGTTCATGCCCAAGTATAGAAAAGCATTTTGTTTTGGAAGGAGTAAAACCTGAGCTTACTGGCATCTAGTTTCATTTCTGGAGAGAACAACTGAACTGGAGATATTCCGAATTGTTTCTATATCTATTAATAATCATTCTAGTATCGTCGCAGTGAAAGCTATGTATCCATGTCTAGTTAGGGTTATAAAATATGAATTTCGTACAGCGTGAATATATCACCGCCTATCTCTCGTGACTCTTCGTGTTTTGGTCGAAAGGCTGTTAAGTTTCCAACAGAAATCGTTTCGGCACACATATTCAAGTGTCTTTACTACTATTTATTTAGACATGTCTTTTCATATATCTAAGGTATGTCAAGAGTCTTGTTTTGTTTTAAGCCTACATATAAATGAGTCTTGTAATCGTTTCAAATAATGAAGAGTGAAAAGACTTTTCTGCAAGTAAAGTAGTGTATTCATCTCCTTCCTTAAGAGCTTTTCTTATGAGAGTGTTATCAGAGCTGTGCAACTCTAAAATTCAATAATTGGTATCAGAGCAAGGTTATTTGGGACTGAGAGCACGGTTGTCAAGGATCGTGAGTCAAGTCTTCCGAAGCATAGTTTGTGAAGACAATGGTCAATGACCATTGTTCGTGCGCAGGCGGTTGAGGATCGGAATACATCGAAGTTCTGCCGATGTACAATCAGGGACTGTGATCGATTGGTCAAGGATCAAGGTCTCTTGGAGTAGTGCTGGGCATTATTTCACGTCAGATGGCGGATGTTTCAAATTCGACGAATGGCATTGAGAAGCTCAACAACTCTAATTACAATAATTGGATTGTCCGGATGCAGTTTTATTTGCTGGGTCAAGATTTGTGGGATATTGTTGGCGGCGGCAACACCATGGCACCTAGAGACGATGATGAACAGAGATGGAAGATCAAAGCGGGTAAGGCTCTTTATGCTCTTGCTATAATTATTGAAGATGATTTATTGCCGCACCTTAAGAGTGCGCAGACTCCCAAGGAGGCATGTTATAACTTAGCAGCGTTATTCGCAAGGTCAAAAGATGCCAAGCTACAAAGGCTGGAAAATGAGTTGATGTCGATGTCACAACAAAATATGACGATGAGTCAATATTTCTCCAAAGTTAAGTCTATTTGTGACGAAATTTCAAAGTTGGATCCCGCTAATGCCATCTCAAAAAAAAAAAAAGAATAAGAAGAATTATTATTCACGGGTTAAAGCCGGAGTATAACAGTATTATTACGGCTACTCGTGGATGGGCAACTCAACCAACATTGACCGATCTAGAGAATATTCTAGCTAACCAAGAGACTTTAGATAGTCAAATGTCTAAGGTTTCGATTACGGAAGAAGAAAGTGCCCTCTTCAGTGATAAAAGAGGGTTCAAAGGCCAGAGGCGAACCGGTGTTGATAATAAAGATGGCAAGTCCAAGAAAAGCCATGTTGAATGGCAAAAGCAACCAACTCGTTAAGGATGGAAAAAGCGTCCAGGAGAGTCGAGCCTTTGGCCAGGGGGAGCCGGGCGACGCGATGGCAAAAGACGTAGTGGATGTTGTTACGTATGCGGCAAGGAGGGCCACTTTGCTAGAGATTGTTGAGTGAAGAAAGTTGAAGGAAATGTCGATGAAGATAAGGAATGTGATTTCCAAACGTCTGTTGCAATAGTGATGTTAGACAAGTTCGCTGCCTCTTCCGCAGTTGAGTTAAACGATGCGATGACATAATCTCTGTAAGTGAAAAGTCGATTAATTATGATTACAACTGGATTGTTGATTCAGGGTGTTCGAGTCATATGACTGGAGATCAAGGCAAACTATCAAATATGCGTAATTATACTGGAGGACGTGTTGTTATTACTGCAGACGGCTCGAGGTTGCCGATTACTCATATTGGCGAGACAATGATAACTCCTTGGTTCAATTCACAGCAAGTTGAATTGAAAAGTGTGTACCGCATGCCAAGAATGAAGAAGAATTTATTGTATGTGTCCCAGCTCACAGACTTAGGTAATTATGTGGTGTTTGGTCCACGGGATGTTAAGGTGTACTGAAGTTTGAAGCCCACAGGTCGACCAATCATGGCAGGACGTCAACTAGAGTTCGTTTATGTGATGTTTGCTTAAACGGCATACGTAAACAAAACCTAAAGGAATGATACACCTGATTTATGGCATACACGGCTTGGGCATGTAAGTTATCACAAGTTGAAGGTGATGATGCAAAAGAACATGCTGAGGGGTCTTCCCCAGTTGGAAGTACAAGAAAATATGGTTTGTGCCGAGTGCCAGTACGGTTAGCCTAGCTTAGGGCTAACCGGAAACCTTTCAAAGTAAACTTCTAACCGTACCCTGTCCAATGTGAAAAACTCTTCAATCGAAGGCACATCAACTTCCGTATGAGGAATCATCGTTCAAAGCTCGGATGCGTCTCGAGCTCGTTCACTCGAATGTGTTTGGTCCAGTGAAGCAGCAATCTGTTAGCGAATTCAAGTATATGATCACTTTCATCGACGACTTCTCCAGGTACGTTTGGGTTGATTTCATGAAGGAAAAATCTGAGGCATTTATCAAATTTAAGGTGTTTAAGGAGAAGGTTAAAAGTGAAGTAGGTAGAAAATTTTGTTGCCTACGCACCGATAATGGGGGAGAGTACACTTCCTACCAGTTTACAAAGTATTTGCAAGAGTACAAGATACATTGACAGTATACTTGTCCATATACACCACATCAGAACAGTGTTGCCGAAAGAAAGAATCGGCATCTAGCTGACACATGCAGGAGCATGTTGCACGTGAAGAATGTTCTACCAAGGTTTTGGGCTAAATGTATGAAGATGGCGGCTCATGTGACTAATAGGTTGCCACAAGCAAGGCTTGGTTTTATGTCACCATAAGAGAAGTTATGGAATCGCAAGCCAGTGGTAAGTCACTTTAGAGTTTTCGAATGTGTATGTTATGCAATTGTGCCTGATCATCTTCGCAGCTGTAAATGCTAGTAGGAGCACCTAGAGGGGGTGAATAGGTGCGAAAATAAATTTTTGTAGAGAATAGTGTAAAACTTTACTTTTAACCTGAGTTTGTTTAACAGTAGACTTTAAAAAGGAAATGAGACTCTAACAATTAAATAAAGTTACGAGCAAAGTAAATGAGTTTAGGGAAGAGAATAAGAACACACGGTTTATAGTGGTTCGGGTTAATCCAAGTCTTCGTCCACTCTCCCGCACTGACAGCCCATCGGCTGGATTTCACTATGAATCAAAAGAGTCGTTACAGTATCACGTCTGTGATTCCATAGTGTAGAGACTCTACTACACTTCCTTAAGGTCTCACAAAAGTATAAATTCTCTTTTGAGTGCAAGTTTACGCTCAACAATTGAATTGGCAAAAAACAAGAAGCTTCAGACTTTGGAATTTCTCTATCGCGCACACACTCGAATAACTAGAGCATCTTCCTTATATACTCTTCCATGCCTTCATAACTGTTGGCACATTCCAAAAGAGTTCTTCCAATCTACTTATTGGACATAATCAACTAGGGAGATCTCGAGTTATTTAAAGAATATGACAATAGCCCACCAATCCTGCTCGCTCATACAATCAAGATATAGGTTTCCATAAGTAAAACCTTCCAAGTATGCTTCGCCATTCAACGGATCCAAATTACCCGAATTAATTTCAAGACGAATAATAGATTCCGAGATGCTATCTCTAGCCGAGAGATCTTTTTTAGCTGATCGAATCAAATCCTTAAAGAAATACTCAATTTTGGATAAGTCTTCTTCGACAGACTAGAAACTGTCAAAGAGGGTAGACTTTGAATCTTGAGTTTGGCGGTCCAGCGATCTTCAGACTTTGACGAAAGAGTCTACAAGTCTTTAGACTAGACTGATGGAAACGTTTTATCAGCTTCAAAACAAATAAAGAAGTTTTCTTCAACAATCTCCCATTTTTTTATGGTGACAAAACTTTCCTGCAGATTTGGATATTTTTTTACCTGTAAGACAATACTCAAGCAAACAAGGATGTCTCACAAAAGATAAATGGATTAGTAAGGATAGTATTATATCTGCATCCATAGGAGATAAGTCAGTCCTGTAAAAATAACTATATTTGCCATGAATACCATCAATGTTTAAGATACCGCAAGCAAGCATTAAACGATCAAAACAATCCAAATCCAAACCAGTCACAACCAAACAACCAAACAAAAGTAAAGTCAATCAAGAGTCAAATCAAACAATAGTCAAATCTCAAATCTGCATCATCTCCCCCCTTTTTGTCAGCATTAAAAAGGTAGAGACGAAAAGAGAATTGAATAAAATTAAGATTTTGGAACGCGAACAAGTTGGAAATCTCCTGTCGAATTGATAGTCTCTTCCAATTTTTTCAAATCCTCCTTCAATTGCGCCACTTCTTCACCCTTGGCAGTTGCTTGAACTTGAAGATTAAGGGCCTGAATTTGATCATGCAAGGAAACTGAAGAGGCTTGACTGGCATTCTGCATATTCTGAACTTCGCATCCCAAGGCATAAATCTGGCCTCGCATCTCCATAAGAACATCCAGCAATCTTCGAAAGTCTACTGAGTTGTCAATCTGAGTGCTTGCTTCTACATGATCAGTTTGAGGAGTATTAGCAGATGATGGCATTTCAGCATGAGCACCCAGATTTGGAGATGAAACCTCATGACCCTCCTCAGGAAATTGAGAGGCATAAACATCTTATGGATCTGTAGGTGAATAGCTAACATCTTCACTAGTAAAAGCGATTGAAGAGGCACGTCTTTTCTCAGCAACTCCCCCTATTCCAGTGCCTTCTGGCGGAGAGAAGTACTCTTCATGCTCTGTCTCTTTTTGTTCTCCTCTGCCCTCTTCTTCTACAATTCTTTCTTCCTCTGCTGCTTTTCTCATCGATTCCCTCTCTTCACTCCTTTGTTCTATCTCTTCTCTGTCTTGATCCTCTCTCTCCTCTATCTCTGGAACAAAACATTGTAAGTTTGTTAATGCAAGAGCGAAAATGGTAACATCTTCCTCATCTTCTTCATCCTATAAGATGAGTGCTCTTCTTTTCTTGGATGGAGCTATCATGGGCTCCTTCCATTTCCATTTTGCAGCCAAAGAGACTTGGTGAGTCTTGACAGGGGTTTTCTCCTTAAATCGCTCCAAAGCCTTATTCAGCTCCTTCAGACGCATTTTGGAAACCATCTTCAGTCCCACCACCATTTGATCACAGGTTCAAACACATAGAATCTTAGGAAGCTGAATATTCAAATGTCTGAATAACTTAGTAACAAGTGCTGAATAAGGAAGTTGGCCATTGTCCCTCACCATTGATCTATACATGTGAAACATGATAGTGTGTGGCAAAGAGAACTTTTTGCCAGCGTTGATAGCATACATCAGCTTTGCTTCTAAGTTGGAGACATCAGTCTTTCAAGTCGATTTGGGTCTAAGACAATTGATCACAATCTTGTGAAGCAAAACATATGAGGCATTCATCCTCAAGTACGAAATACGACCTTCTGCCATTCCATCCCGAACAAGCTCCACAGTCGCATGACCAATAGACACACTAATTGATTGGAACACCCCTCTATACTCTAATTACATAAGCCAGAGTGTCCATATCAACTACATAGTCCTGGTCTCTAACACTGAAAGAGAATCTATTCGCATCCAAAAAGCTTAGATTGAAATAGAAATACGCAGTAAGTTCTGGATGAGCCACTGTTGTTTCAGAGCAAAATTGTTCAAGTTGAAGTAAGGTGAATTTCTCTCACAACTTCACATTCAGAGAATCAAAAATATCAAAGTCCACACTCCTTTGGTTCATCACCCCTCGCTTCAGCAACTTAGAGTAAAGTCACTTGTGTTCCTCAGAATGAAACAGGTCCGTCCTTTTGCTTCGGATATTCACTGCAACACCAATTCTAGGCTTAAAATGAGTGAACATATTTTCATCATCATTTCCATCAGGTTGACTATGTCCTCCAACACGTGGATCACTAGGGATATTCGCAAAGGCTCTTTCTACCGAGCCCGTAGGAGCAATTCCCAAACGTTCTATCGTTCGCAAAAAGTGGGTTTCATTTCAATACCCATTTTCTTTCAAAAATTCATCAATAAAGTTCAATGGAGATCCTCCATTCTTCAAGGCAGAGTAAAGTTTGAAGGTAAAAGCGGGCTTAAGGGTTCTTACAGATTGTACATCCTCAATAATTTCTTCCTCCGCTTGTTGTTGAACATCCTGTGGTCTAGCACGAGGAGAATGACGCAGTTGAGAATGTTGTGGACTATGTTGCTATCTTGGAAATTCTTCTTCCTCAGTGAGGTCAAAATGCGTAGGACTTTCAGGCATATGCTGTGGTCCCCTGCTTGCAATCCTTGATGACTTTCATTGAGAAGCCATTGTCACAGTCTTTGAGAGATTTCAAGCTCGATTCACGAAAAAGATAAAAACTTTAAGGATTAAACTAGAGAGTAAAAGTAAGAAAGTGGTGTTATGTGCTTCTAGGGTTTGTGAAGAAGGCGATCAGTATATAAGGCAATCAAAACGAGGTATACGGATCGTTGTCAAAAGAAACAAAAAATGCCTTTTCAAAAAATAACTTCCCTTTTTGAAAATAGATAACTGTTATTTCAAAAAATAACTTTTTTTTTGAAAATGAATAATTGCAATAATTATGAAAACTGAGGAAGATAACATCAATCAATTACAGATTAATAGACAAACGTACATTTTCGAGTTTTTATTCGAAAGATAAATTTCTAAAACAGAAATAACTTACAGTCATGATTCTTGATCTTCTAAGTCTGAGCATCTGTAGACTATTTATTGCTGAGTCTGAACTTTTTCAGAAGTTTTGAAAATTAAGTCTGGATCGAATAAACTTGAATTGACTTTTCTCCTGTGGCTTTGTAAAAATATTCACCAAATGATTCTTTGAGTCTATGAATTGAATCAAGACTTCTCCATTTTGAACATGGTCTCTAATAAAATGATGTCGAATATCTATATGTTTTGCTTTTAAATAAAGAATTAGATTCTTGGTGAGATTAATCGCGCTGGTGTTGTCACATTCGATCTCAGTGCATGAGTTTTCGATTCCAAAGTCTCTTAGCTGTTATTTTATCCACAAGATTTGAGAACAACAACTTTCAAGAGCCACATACTCTACTTTTGTTGTTGAAAGAGCTACAATACTTTGCTTCGATACTGTCCTGTTACCAAGTAATTGACAAGTGCCTAAGGTGCTCTTTCTATCAACTCTACAACTGTTAGATCTGCGTCGAATATCCAAGGAGAGTAAAGTCTCCTTTAATGATACTCATGTATAGCTCCTGGTCAACTTTCTTTTCTCCTTCAACTTTGTCCAGCTTCGAAGAACTCAACATTGGTATATCAATCTTTTTGCAATTCTCCAAACCGAACTTTTTAACAAATTCTCTAGCATATTTTTCTTAGTGAATGAAATTTCTTTCCTTCAATTGTTTTACTTGAAGTCCGAGAAAGAATGATAGTTCACCCATCATACTCATTTCAAATTCATCCTGCATAGACTTAAAGAATTTATTACACAAATTTTCGTTAGATGATCCAAAAATAATGTCATCAACATAGATTTGAACAAGTAAAAGGTTTTTGCTCTCTTTTTGATAAACAAGGTAGTGTCTACTTTACCTTTAACAAAGCCATTTTGGATTAAAAACTTACCTAACATGTCGTACCAAGCTCGATGAGCTTGCTTTAAATCGTATAGCGCCTTTTTCAGTCTGTATACAGAGTCTGGTTTCCTTGGGTCTTCAAAACCGGGAGGTTTTTCCACATAGACTTCCTCTTGGATAAATCCATTTAGGAAAGCGTTTTTGACGTCCATTTGGAATAACTTGAAATTCTTATAACAAGCAAAAGTAATTAATAATATAATTGCTTCTAACCTTACTACTAGTGCGTAAGTCTCATCATAGTCTATCCCTTCTTCTTGCGTATATCCTTTGGCTACGAGTCTTGCTTTGTTCCTAATAACTTTTCCTTTTTCGTCTATCTTGTTCCTGAAAACCCATTTAGCTCCAATAACAGATTTACATTTTGGTTTAGGAGTCAATTCCCAGACATCATTAATACTAAATTACCTGAGTTTTTTTTGCATAACTTCAATCCAGCTTTCATCTGTTAAAGTTTCTTTTATGCTCTTGGGTTCTATTTCAAAAATAAGAGCCATAGCACTAGACCCTTCATGCCTTTTGGATCTTGTACGAATCCCTTCATCAATTTCGCTAATAATGAGTTATTTGGGAAGACTAGACTTGTGCTTCCAATTGCTAGTGGGTTTGACAGACTGCTAGTCTTTTTCTTCATTTGATTCTTCAATGATCGTTTGTTGCTGGTCTTCTGAAGTCTGAGCTACTTCTGGTGATTTGGACTTTATAAAGTCTGTAGAAGGTTCAGATTCTTTAGGTTGAGTCTGAATCAATTGATTTTGTATAAAGTCTTGAAATTTGACATTCATCAGTTCCTCCACCAATTAAGTCTTTTTGTTGTAAACTCTGTAAGTTTTACTGGTAGTTGAATATCCAAGGAAGATGTCTTTGTTTGATTTTTCTTCAAACTTACCAATTCGATCATTTGCATTTTTCAATATAAAACATTTACATCCAAACACATGAAACTAGGAAACAATTAGCTTCTTTTCTTTGAATAACTCATAGGGAGTTTTCTCCAGAATAGGCCTTAAGAAGACTATTAATAATATAACATGCTGTAGAAACTGCTTCAGCCCAGAAACAAAAAGAAATGTTGCTTTCAATTAACAGAGTTCTAGCCATTTCTTGCAACGATCTATTCTTCCTTTACACAACTCCATTCTGCTCTGAAGTGTAGAACACATGCTGAAAACCAGATTCATCACAGAATTTAGCAAAATCTTGATTTTCAAACTCATTTCCATGGTCTGTCCATATGCTTTAAATAACATACCCTTACTCATTCTGTACTTTCTCAGCAAACTTTATGAAATAAGAAAAAGTTTCAGATTTACTTACCAGGAAATATACCCAGGTAAATCGTGAATAACCATCCATTATTATTAGGCAATATTTCTTTTCACCAATGCTCTGAGTCCTAGTTGGTCCAAAAAGATCTATATGTAGGAGCTGCAGCACACGATTAGTGAAAACTTGATTTATTAGTTTGAAGGAATTTCTAACATGTTTTCCTAACACGCATGGTGTGCATAGATTAGATTTTTGGTATGTCAGGTTAGGTAATCAACGAACAAGCTTCTTTGCAGAGATCTTAACTATTTCCTTCATGTTGATGTGGCCAAGTTTTCTATGCCAGAGATTAGCTTCCTCTTGAATTGAAATTAGGCATTGGGATTTTTCTAGTTTGATGTCTAAAATATAGATGTTCCCATGTCTTCGCCCCGTGAAAGTTTGAGAGGAGTCTTTATTGGTTCCTGAACATATTCCTTCTTGAAAGTTAATTTTGAAACCTGTGTCGCACAATTGGCTGATACTCAACAAGTTGTAGTTGAATCCTTCCACTAAGGAAACGTTACTGATTGTGGGACTTCCAATCTTTACGATTTCGCAACCAACAATTCTACATTTGCTATTTCATCCAAAAGAAACTTTTCTACCATTAACTTGCATAAGCTTTATGAAACAACTTGAGTCTCCTATTATATATCTTGAGCATCCACTATCCAAGTACCAATTGACATTTTTCTTAATAGTGACCTGCATTTAAAAAAGAAACTCAAGCTTTCCTTGGTACCCATACTTTCTTGGGTCCAATGGAGTTAGTGCAATATATGGTCTTTGCCCAAACCTTCTTAACAAGTTTCTAAACCATATGACATTATTTCTCAAAATGTTCTGAGCTGTTGCATTTAGAACATTTAAGAGCACTACGCCTATAGGTTTTACAAAGACTTTTTGAAAATGATTTCTATAAAAATCTTTTGTAGGTTTTTGTTTAATTCTTTCCTTTACTTTTGGAAAATCAATTAGAGGGATGGTTTCAGCAGTCATTCCCAAGCATGATTTGTTAAAGTAAGGTCTTTACGCTGAAAGAATCTTTTCTAATTTCTCAGATCTTATAGAAAACCTTCTTGAAATACTTAAAATATCATTTTTCAAAAGTGCATTTTCTTTTGAAAGAGAATTTACATTTTCTTTCAAAGCAATAACACTTTTATCTAAATTTTCGACATGTTCTTTCCAAACAATCTCATATTGCTTTAGTACAGAATTTTCCCTTTTTAATTTTCCCTTTTTAGTTCGAAAATCCTCCTGAGAGAAGCTTTGAGAATAAAACACAGTTTATCAATATATTTAGAGACTTTGGTATGAATTTTTAAATTACTTACCTCGATTTTACTATCTGAGTCTGAGTCTGTCTCAGAGTCTAAATTTGATTCTAATTGTGCCATTAGACAAATATTAGCATAATCATCAGCACTCTCTTCACATTCGGTATCACTCTAAATTTCTGCTTTGAGAGCCTTTATGTATTTCTCAGTTTTTCATTTCTTTTTCTTCAGCAATGGACAGTTGGGTCTGATGTGTCCCTTTTTCTTGCATTCAAAACAAATCACATTTTTATTGGATTCATCGTCCTCTACTGATTTATTTTGAAACTTTTGAGAACTTTGTTTCTTCCAATTATCATGATAGCAAGCTCTTCATTGTCCATATCGTTTTCAGAATCTGTAACATCAAAATCATCATTAGATTTTAATGTAATCGATTTTTTTTACCTTTGGGATCTTCATCTTCATTGATTTGCTCCACTTCATAAGACTAAAGAATGCCAACCAATTCGTCAACAGAGAGTGGCATGATCCTTTGTGTCTCCCTTATTGAGGTTTTTACGTGATTCCAATATTTGGAAAGTCCACACAGTAATTTGTTAGCCTTCATGGATCCAAAGATTGGTTGACCTTGATACTCAAGACCATTCACGATTTCTGTAAAACGACTAAACATGTCAGTGATAGATTTTCCTGGTTTCATCTGAAATGCTTTATATTGACTGAGCATATTATTAATTCTTGTTTCTTTCACTCAATCGGTTCCTTCATAAGTGATGTGGAGTCTATCCTAGACTTCTTCAGCTATTTCACAAGAAGATATTCTGTTATATTTAGTAGGAGATAATGCACAATATAAGGAATAAATTACTTTTGCATCAAGAGTTTGTCTCTTGGTTATCTTTTATTGAGTGATCTCCCTGAACTCAACAGTTTATTTTCCTCTTTCTGAAATTGTTGTAGTTTTAGGAATGATTCATTGGTCTACCACATCCCATTCAAGAGGATTTTTTGATCTTAGGAAAGCCTTCATCTTGTTTTTCCATATACTGTATTCATTCCCATCAAAATAAGGTGATCTGGTGTTGCTTTATTCTTCAACCAAACCTGGAGCCAACATACTAGCCATGGATCGTTAACTCTGAAGTAAAAACACTTCAATTTAAATGAGTACACAGGCTTTGATACCAATTGTAAATGCTAGTATGAGCACCTAGAGGGAGTGAATAGGTACAAAAAGAAATTTTTGTAGAGAATAGTGTAAAACTTTACTTTTAACCTGAATCTGTTTAACAGTAGACTTTGAAAAGGAAATGAGATTCTAATAATTAAATAAAGTTACGAGCAAAGTAAATGAGCTTAGGGAAGAGAATAAGAACATAAGGTTTATAGTGGTTCGGCTTAATCCAAGCCTACGTCCACTCTCCCGCACTGACAACCCACCAGCTGGATTTCACTATGAATCAAAAGAGTCGTTACAATATCACGTCATTGATTCCACAGTGTAGAGACTCTACTACACTTCCTCAAGGCCTTACAAAAGTATAAACTCTCTTTTGAGTACAATTTTACGCTCAACAATTGAATTAGCAAAGAACAATAAACTTCAGACTTTGGAATTTCTCTATCGCGCACACACTCGAATAACTAAAGCGTCTTCCTTATATACTCCTCCATGCCTTCATAACCGTTGGCACATTCCAAAGGAGTTCTTCCAATCTACCTATTGGACAGAATCAATTAGGGAGATCTTGAGTTATTTAAGGAATATGACGATAGCCTACCAATCATGCTTGTCCATACAATCAAGATCTAGGTTTCCACAAGTAGAACATTCCAACTATACTTCACCATTCAATGGATCCAAATTACCTAAATTAATTTCAAGATGAATAATAGATTCTGAGATGTTATCTCCAGCCAAGAGATCTTCTTTAACCAATCGAATCAAATCTTTAAAGAAATACTCAATTTTGGATAAGTCTTCTTCGACGGACTAGAAACTATCAATGATGGCAGACTTTGAATCTTGAGTCTAGTGGTCTAGTGATCTTCAGACTTTGACGAAAGAATCTGCAAGTCTTCAAACTAGACTGATGGAAACGTTTTGTCAGCTTCAAAACAAATAAGGAAGTTTTCTTCAACAGCAGCAAAATTCGACAAGAAGGCATTCCGTTGCATATTCATGGGATATGATGATCAACAAAAGGGGTGGAAGTGCTGCAACCCTACAATAGGGAGGTGCTATACTTCAACGAATGTGGTGTTCGATGAAATGTTGTCTTGATGGTCACCTCAAGCAGTTGAATTGCCAAAGTCATGACATTTCGACGAAAAAGTCGAAGAAAGGCTGAAAGAATTCGATGAGAGTTAGCCTGTTGAAAAAAATGTCGAAGCACAATCACCAGGATTGACAAGTTCATCTAGTGAGCATCCAAGGTTGACAAAAGAACTTCGACCAAGTCAGGTTGAAGAACTCGAAGAGGAGGAGCCTCAATTTCGAAGATCGACAAGGCAAAGGAAGCCGAACCCCAAGTATGCCAATGCAACATTGATAGAAGATGTTGGCATGGTTGAGCTTTTGACATATGAAGAAGCCTCGAAGAGTACAGAATGGAGGAAGGCCATGGAAGAAGAAATCATTGCACTAAAGAAGAATGAGACATGGGACTTGGTACCAAAATCTGAAGAGGTACGTCCTATTTCTTGCAAATGGGTTTATAAACTTAAAACTCAACCATACGGGTCAATTGAGAGGTATAAAGCACGTCTAATGGCTTGAGGATTTTTGCAAAAATATGGGGCTGATTATGAAGAGACCTTTAGCCCAGTGGCAAAGGTTACCATTGTTCGAGTTCTATTAGCACTTGCAGCAAGCAAGTCGTGGAATGTGTGGCAGATGGCAGAAGCTGAATACAGAGCAGCAGCAATGGCAACTCAGGAGAGCACATGGCTAGTGCAATTGTTGGATGATCTTCATCAGTCAATAGGTTATTCGACAATATTGTATTGTGAAAATATATCCACTATAAGCTTGGCAAAGAATCCAATTTTTCATGCTAGGACTAAGCATGTGGAAGCCCACTATCACTTTCTGCGAGAGAAAGTGTTTGAGGGCGAGATCAAGATGAAGTACATCAAGACAGGTGATCAAGACCCTATTTGTTTGTGTTCTTATTTTCTGGTCATGAACACAATTTCTGTTTTTTTGTTCCGGGGAACAAAAAAAAGAATAGAAACGTGTTTATTTGCGTTTTTGTTCCAAATCTATTTTTTTATTCTCGGAAACAAATTTGGAACAGAAATAAGAAAAACTTATTTCTTGTTCCTATAACACTTCCGAGAAAAAAAATTTCTCTCTCCTATTTTTTTATTCTCTTTCTTTTTTTATTCTTTTCATCTTCCTTTCTCTTTGGCTAGTCGCTGGCCTTGGCCATGGCCGACGATCAGCCGTCAAGGGTCGGCGACGCTCATCGTGCTTGCCCAGCCAAGGCGAGACCAAGCCTCGCCAAGCCACTGGCGAGGCTCGGCCTCGCCGGATCTAGACAAACTCAAGCTCGCCCAACCTCGCACCAACCGGTGAGGCTCAGTGTTGCTTGGCGGTGGCCTAGCGAGATCGAGCCTCACTGAGGGCCGGCAAGCCTCACTGTGGCTGGGCAAGGCCGCGGGCCCTCGTCGGCCAGTTGCCGGCCATGGCCAAGGCCGACCGCTGGCCAAAAGGAAGAAAAAAGAAAAAGGAAAAATAATATAAAAATATTAAAAATTTAAAAGAAACAAAAAAAATTATACAAGTTTACCAAACATGTTTATGTTCTTTTTCTATTATAGGAATAAATTTACCAAACGCGTTCTTCTATTCAAAAATTATTCTCCGAAACAGAAATAGTTTTTTCAATTTATGTTCCCTAGAACAATTTTTTAACATAAATGTTACCAAACACACCCCAAGTTGCTGATATCTTCACCAAAGGTCTTGGAGCTGCAAAGTTTGAAGAGTTTCGAGCTTAGCTTGGTATGGTCACGAGGACTATCCTTAGAGAGAGTAATCGGTGAGGGGAAGTATTGAAGATATCACTGCCTATCTCTCGTAACTCTTCGTGTTTTGGTCGAAAGGCTGTTTAGAGCGCATTTGGTAACGTTTTTCTTCAAAAATTGTTCCAGGGAACAGAAATAGAAAAACTATTTCTGCTCCGGGGAACAATTTTTGAAGAGAAGAAGGTGTTTGGTAAACTTGTTCAAGGAATAAAAAATGAACAGAAACACGTTTGGTAAATTTGTGTTCTTTTTTTGTTTCTTTTAATTTTTTAATATTTTTATTTTATTTTTCTTCTTTTTTTTTTTGTTTTTTGTTTTCTTTTTTTCTTCTTTTGGTCAGTTGCCGGCCTCAGCCATGGCCGGCGACCGGCCAACAAGGGTCGGCGGCCTCGCCCAGCCATGGCGAGGCTCGCTGGCCCTCGACCAAGCGAAGCCTCACCTACGGCGAGGCTCGCCTTGGCTAGGCGAGCTCGGGCTCACCCAGATCCGGCAAGCCCGAGCTCGCCCAGCCTTACCCCGCAATGGCAAGGCCGAGCCTTGCCAGGGGCCGGTGACACTCCGACGAGGTCGCCAGCCCTCGACAGCCAGTTGCCGGCCATGGCTGAGGCCGGCGACCAGCCAAAGAAAAAAGAAAAAGAAAAGAAGAAAAAAAAGAGAAAAAAAAAAAGAGAAGAGAGAGAAAATTTGTTCTTAAAAATTGTTTTAGAAACAAGAAACACGTTTTTCTGTTCCAAATGTGTTCTTGAGAACAAAAAAATAGATTTAGAACAAAAACGCAAACAAACGCATTTCTATTTTTTTTTTTTTGTTCCTTGGAACAAAAAAAACAGAAATTTTGTTCATACACAAAAATAAAGAACATTAACAAACAGGCCCTTAATTTCCAACAAAAAATATTTCGGCACACATATTAAAGTGTCTTTATTACTATTTATTGAAACATGTCTTTCCGTATATCTTATGTATGTCAAGAGTCTTGTTTTAAGTCTACATATAAACGAGTATTGTAATCGTTTCAAATAATGAAGAGTGAAAAGACTTTTCTGCAAGTAAAGTAGTATATTCATCTCCTTCCTTAAGAGCTTATCTTGTGAGAGTGTTATCAAAGTTGTGTGACTCTGATATTCAATACAGTGGAAAGTTGCTTATATATCTAGCATTATCATCTTGAAAGCAGAGGGTCCATGTAAAGTCACAACCGAATTTTATTATTAAGTCTTTGAGATCTTGTCCTTTCTTAGTCCTTTTATAAGGTTCATGGTGGATTTGTGTAGATATAAAATCCTCTTACGTGCGGAAGAGTTTCAATCACCCTTCTTTTCAGAGTGCATTCGATCAAAAACTAAATGTTCTAATTGCAGCCATGAACCATGTTTGTTAGATATTATCAAGCCATATGGGATGATGTCAACACCCCCATTCCTGCAAACACACATGTGAAAGAAATAGCACTAGCTCTAATATTAGGTTTAAAAATCCAATCCAAAAGTTTAAGCTAATAAATACAAGGACAACACAAGAATATAAAAAGCATATAAAACCCCTTGTCAAGCAATATGAGCCAATATTCCAACATTATATTTCATGTAACTTAGTACCACGCTGTTACATAACATAGTTGGTTTAATCAGCTCCTATTCCAAGTGCTATATGCATGTTGTTACGGCATGGGTACGTATTAGAAGTTCAGTTGCTTTTGATTGCTCCAAAAGAAATATGGCACAAGAGGAAATCCAGACTTTATTTTCATTAGGGCTTTGAACTTGAAAGTGCTTAAATAGGAAGATCTGATCATCATTTTATCTTGAGGGCAGATTCTATGGTACAATGCTTTGTCTCAGAAAGAATGCAAGTTTTGTTCTGTTACTACCTTATACTTCAAGAGCCTGAAGGCAGATGAAACGATGCCCTCCAAAAGCTCGAGGGAGTTAAATCATGCTAGTTCATTTTCCCTGGACCTCGTTCCATCGTCAAACACAAATAAAACTTTGTCATGTTTTAGCTCACCATAAATCATCTTTTCTGTTTTTGAAAACAGAGAACTTGCATTGCCTTACGCAAAACATGTCGGAACAATTTCCTCTCATGTACTTTTCTCTGGAAAAAAGCAAACTTATTTTTGAGAGCTCAGAGTATTGTGAAATTAAAATAGGAAACCATAGTAGACCAATGTTTGATCCTGCCGTCGATCAATCTCAAATAAAACCCAACATTGTAAGATCATAGTTTCGGAAAACCATGTCAATGGAGAGTGCAGGGCGTAAAATGAAGTAACAACTATTCAACTCAAGGCATAGCAAGACAATGAGATATGTTGCCCAACCTTATCAAGTAATTGGGTTAATTCAATCTCAAATCTTGAATGTGCTGCATATCTTAGAAGAAAGGCAACAGGCAATATGCAATGTCAAGAAAGAACCATTTGTTGGCAACAGTCAACCTTTTCATCATGCCAGAAAGCATCAACAACCATTGATGCTTGCTGATCCATTTCCATTGCCAAATAGGAAAATTAGATCAAGGGAAAGTTTTTAAGCATCCCGCTTGGTCCTGAGAAAAATCAACATCCAGACAAAAAGAGAGAAAAGGCCATAAATTCCCAAGGCTTCAAGACAGTCATCATGCTTCTACCTCCCCAGCCATTTTCACTGTCTTAGGTCACTCCACCAAGTGCACTTCCTACCTGATAATGAACCTACAGGTTCCATCCAACCAGAGCAAGGGAATTTAAAATTTCTCTAATGGTTGAGCCTTTACAATAATAATCTCACCCTTTCAATCTTGCTGTCTTTAGGCAACTTGGCAAAGCTTACCCTTCGGTTTCTCTCCTGGGTAACCAGCTTCCCAGTAACATTCATAATGAGATACGAAACCTCCAGGCTTGACTTAGAGCAGAGCGAAAACCAGCTCACTTGACTGGTTCCTTCTTCTTTCGGTAACGTGACAGACCTGAAATATGTATTCCTCCACTAGACTCAACGTTTAGGTTCTATTCCAAAAAGCTTGACAAATTACATCAGCTAAGTTGTTGATTCTTAGCTTTTTATTATCCTATTTGAGATCTAGGCGACATATTTCGGACGAAGCGTCACCGGCGAAGCCAACACAGCTAGGGCTACGACATTAACTCCTCGAACAAGAACTAACATGCAAGAGGAAAAAAAACAACAAGGAAACGCTTACCAATCACATGCAAGAGGCGTATTCCGGCATTGATTAATGTTTTCCAACCAACCACAGCTATTTCCCTCTCCCTTTTTTCTCTCGGTTCCTCAAGGCTCTGATTTCTCATTTGTCTTTCTTCCATTTAAGATGCAGCTGCAGGAGGAAGAAGAAGACCATTGAAGCTTATTTGGGCTGAGGAAGTATACTGGGCTGGGCCTCTCTTGTTTATTTAGAATTCTCTTTCTTTAAGCTCATATTTTGTATTAATCTCACTGAACGTTCTTATTTCACAGTATTATTGACAAAACTCGTCATTATCTTGAAATACCAATTTACGACACTCGAATCTTATGACTCGATAAATCCCGAAACATGGTTTCGCTCTCTTCTCTCGATATGCAGAGTCTTCGTCTACCCATCGATGGTAGTTTCAGTGTTTATCAAAACCCAACTTCTTGAAACCCACTCCTTTCTCTTCTTCTCATCTTCCGATATTACCCGCTGATGATTTAGTTGATGACAGTTATGGGTTGCATCTTCTCCTGCATGCGGATGGCCCATCGAATGGTACCCTATACGCTCTCCTGATATCTTGCCCTCACAAATTGGCAGATTGCATGCTTTATTTTTCCAGTAATTTCATCGGGGATAGTTTCAATGGGATATTATGTGTGTTGCGAAATGAAAATGGAAGGATCTCCATTACCGAATTCCCTGTTTTTCTTCTGACGTTGTCTGTGTGTCGAGGAGGAAAATGGAAGGCCATGCCTCTCTTGAAGTCGACTGTGACGAATTCTGCTCTTACTCAAGTGGGGATCGATTTCCATTAGTGAATTCCCTGGTTTTCTTCTGAACTCTGTTTTGGATCAGTACTGTCATCTTTATAGCTAATCTTACCTGTGCCAACCAATGGATTGCGTTTTCATTCCATACTTCTCTAGCTTATTTTGAAGTGTCCTTTCTCTTTGGCCCTGTTACGATGAATTCCGAAGACAATGACGAATCTTTAAGAATCGCTGCTTTATGTAAACGGTTGGGGCGTCTAGGTTCTGCACAGGAAATAGAGGTATGGGATGAAGGCCCCCCATTAGAAAAGTTAGAGGAATGCCGCTTGTTACTTGTAGGTAAAGTCCTATCGAAATCTAGTGTCAACTTACAAGCCCTTCAGAGTACATTAAGGCGGATTTGGCGAACGGACTATGTGGACATATCTCAACGAGAGAGTGACCTGTATCTAGCAAAATTTAAGTCAGCAACTGACAAGCAGAAGATTATGGAGGGAGGACCATGGCTCTTTGCCAGTCAATTAGTCGTTTTCAAACCATGGATTCCTAACACACCTCTACACTGCTATGATTTTAGTCGATGTGCTTTTTGGGTTCAAATCTTTGGCCTGCCTTTAGAGTGGAGTACAGAGTAGATGATTCGCAAAGCATTGCAGCAAGTTGGTGAAGTTATAGAGATAAAGGCTGACCTTACTGATAGCTCGTTCTCAAAATCGACAAGAGCAAGGGTTGAAATACACTTGGCTGAACCTCTACAATCCGGTAAGCTTATCCGAATTGCTGGCAAAACAATGTGGCTCGACTTCCGATACGAAAGGTTGTCCCACTTTTGCTATTCCTGCAGGAGGATAGGCCATTATGCCTCATATTGTCCAGCATATCCATATGAAGAAGCTAAAACAGATGGGAAAGATAAACTGGCATACGGGAACTGGTTGAGAGCTGAAGTCCAACAACACAGTCCTTATTGGCGAGCATTCTACCACACACCTGAACATGTACCACAAAATGAAGAAACAGTACCTGAGACACCCCCAGCTCTGATGCCAAGTGTTCCATTGTTGCCTAAATCTACTACTGCCAATGACATAACCTCGCCAGTTTTAGCACATCAACCCCCACATGAACAACTTCCACTTCAACTGCAACTTCCAAAGACTTTGCAGCAAATTACTCCCACTCTCACAACAGCTTTAATCCCTGCAACTGAGAAGCAAAAGGGAATCATCACTATGTCCAAGGAACTGCCAAATACTAACAAGCAGAAGACTTCCAGAGCTAGCCCCAAGGCAGGATTAGCTAAAAAGCAAAAGCAGTACACCCCTTATGGCATGCAACACTCGTCATTAAATGAGTTTGACGACACGCAATTTCTGGATACTCCTATTCTAACTACAACTGAAGAGCATCAATGGGCGTCGGTGGCTGGCCCTCAACAGCCACCACAGCACAAATGAAGTTCATCTATTGGAACTGTCAGGGTTTGGGCTCTCCCCTGACAGTTCGCGCTCTAAAGGCCTTAGTGGCCTCCGAAAAGCCTGATTTACTTTTTTTGGCGGAGACTAAGAATCAGGAGACGGTCATCCTCAAGTTGAAAAGGCTTTTGAAATTTAGTAATTACCATGTCTATGATCCTGTTGGACTGGCTGGTGGTCTACCTATGCTTTGGAATGACGATATTATTATCCATATAGAGAGAGCTACTCAGCATTTTTTTGATACAATCTGTACAGAGGTTCGAGTGGGACTTCTATGCGTCTCACTTGTGTCCACGCTCCAGCAACCTATCAGCTACGCCAACATCTATGGACAGAGCTTCGCCTAATTGCTGCCTCAAATGTTATACCCTGGGTATGTGCGGGTGACTTTAATGAAGTTTTGTTTCCTTGGGAAAAAATGGGCCGACGACTGGTTGAGCCGTATCGAATGTATACCTTCAGAGAAGTCTTACAGGACTATTACTTAATGGATATGGGCAGTAAGGGATGTTCCTACACCTGGATGAATAATCGTCTTGGTGAAGACCTCGTTAAAGAATGGTTGGATCGAGTTTTGTGTAATATGGAGTGGCGTCTAAATTACCCTGAGGCTGAGGTGTATGCACTTCCACCAGTGGACTCTGATCATAGCCCTCTTTTATTGACTACAGAGGCTCGACCAAGGCGACAACACAAAAGATTTATCTTTGAAGCTTACTAGTTGAAGGAAAAGGACTGTAGCGAGGTGGTTGAAAGATCTTGGAATTCCCAACGTGCTAGTACATCTACCTTACCAAGAAGACTACAGCAAGTCGCTCAAGCACTTACCAAGTGGAGTCGATCTAAGTTCTCAAAGGCAACTAATCAAATATCACACTTGCAGCAACAACTTCAAACACTTATTAATTCTCCCAACAACTACAGCGATGAGCAACAAATTATTCAATTGAAGATGAACATTCACAAACTATGGCAGCAGGAGGAACAACATTGGGCTATGCGATCTAGGCTTAACTGGCTTACATGGGGAGATAAGAATACCAAATTCTTCCATGCGACAACATTACAACGGCGAATTCGGAATCGGATACGAATGTTGAAAGATGCTAATCTCACTTGGATTCGGGAAGAGGATAGTTTAAAAATCATGACCAGGAATTTCTTCTCAGCACTATACACGTCAGATGGCCCTCGGAATTATGGTCCTATTCTTGCAAAATGTACACCTACTGTTACTCTGGAAATGAACAATATCCTAACGGCCCAGATTACTCGAGATGAGGTACGGCGCGCCACATTCCAAATGGGGGCTACTAAAGCACCAGGACCTGATGGTTTGAATGGTCTATTTTATCAGAAGCATTGGAATCTTTTACACGAAGACATTTTTACGGCTGTTCAAGAGTTCTTTGCAACTAGTAATCTATATGCTTCTCTGAACAAAACTAGTATTACTCTGATTCCAAAAGTGGCCCAACCGGAGAGTCTAGACCAATACCGACCAATAAGTCTTTGCAACTACATCTATAAAATCATCTCAAAAGTGTTAGCTAATCGTCTTAAGCCTTTTTTACCTGATCTAATATCTGCTGAGCAATCTGCTTTTGTGAGTGGCCGGCAAATCCAAGATAACATTATTGTTGTCCAAGAAGTGCTTCATCAGCTGAGGATTAGGAAACGCAAACGAAATTTTCAAGCAATTTTAAAAGTGGACATGCAAAAGGCATATGACAAGGTGGAATGGGACTTTCTTGAGGACTACTTGATCAAATTGGGTTTCCATGCACCTGGGTTCACTGGATAATGCAGTGTGTTGCAACAGTGTCTTTTAGTATCACTTTTAATGGGGAACAACTTGAGTATTTCCATCCTTCTCGGGGACATAGACAGGGAGACCCACTCTCGCCTTATTTGTTCATTTTGGTAGCAAATGTTTTATCTGTCCTTATCCATGACGCACTTCACATAGGACATCTACAAGGACTACAGCTCAACAGGAGGTGCCCAACTCTTTCCCATTTATTTTTTGCTGATGATGCCATATTTTTCATGAATGCTACAGTCCAGGAATGTCATAACCTAGCAAATATTCTAAATCAATATTCTTTGGCTACTGGGCAGTTGATAAATAGGAACAAATCAGGCATTTTCTTTGGTAAGGATTGTCCTTATAGTTTAAGGGTTAACTTGGCCGCTGAAATTAGGGTCCCAGAGTTACAAAAAACAGGTAAATACCTAGGGATTCCTTCTAATTGGGGTAGATCAAGACGAGATATGTTTGCCTGGATTATGGCGAGAGTGACTGCTAAACTAGAAGGGTGGAAAGCAAAATTTCTCTTGAGGAGTGGAAAAGAGATTCTCATTAAAGCTGTTGTACAGGCGATACCACAATATGTCATGTCCATTTTTAAATTACCAGTTTCGATTTGCAAAGCCATTGAGAAGAAGATTGCTCATTTTTGGTGGCAGAATGACAACAGTAGATCTGGTATTCATTGGACACAATGGGATGTTCTAAAGAGATGTAAGAATGAGGGTGGTTTGGGTTTTAGAGATCTTCTTGCTTTCAATAAGGCAATGCTCGGTAAACAAGCCTGGCGCTTGATACAGAACCCATCCTCACTATGTAGCACATTACTAAAAGGTCTTTACTTTTATCAACGAGAGTTCAGATATGCGGAGAAAGGGGCGCGTCCTTCTTGGGGCTGGCAGAGCATACTATTAGGAATAGACTCCATTTTAGCTAAACTCCAATGGTCTGTCGGAAATGGGAGAAAAATCAAGATACGTGAAGACAGATGGCTTCCTAAAGGAATCTTAGGTGGTCCTGTCCATCTGACGGAACCTCATCTAGTAGCTGACTTACTGGAGCCAGAACAACAAACCTGGAATGCTGATCTATTACAACAGCACTATGATACTCACACCATCAAAGAAATTACCAGTATTCAGGTTAGACCCAATCATATAGAGGACAAGCAAATATGGACAGACATTATCAATGGCCAATACACGGTGCATAGCGGCTATCAGGCAATAAAGAAAGCGGACTCAAATCATACAGATCTGCCATCGTCATCTTATCAAGTACCTGCGCAACTATGGAAAAGCATTTGGCGACTACAGCTAACACCAAAAATTCGAACTTTTCTTTGGTCCCTAAGCCATAATGCTTTAGCGACAAAGACCAATCTCGTTCGCCGTCACATCAGCATAGATATGGTATGCAATATATGCAACAATAATTGCCCGAAATCCCTTGAACACCTATTCCTGTTTTGCCCGTGGACAACTACGATCTGGTCTCATCCCACAATTGGTATTCAACTAACTCCTCATGCTGTCCCTCGTATAGAACAATGGCTAGCAGATAGAGCTAATCAGAAACGGAGCTTACCTGAGTTCGAAACAATCGCTGAGATCCTCTGGTAGATTTGGAAGGCACAAAACACTTTTGTTTTTCGCGGCCATCGTCCCAATCCACTCCATCTGTTGAATGTCGTCTCCGCAAAGGTTCAAATAGCTCGCATTATGCATCGACGATCTGCTCCAACTGGATTGCCATCAACCCTACCTTCCCAAGTCTGGCGACCTCCCGATCCTGGTGTCCTGAAGTGTAATATTGATGGGGCTTTCAAGCTTCAAAGTGACCGAGGCTCCATGGCATGTCTATGCCGAGATAACACTGGAAAGTTGATAGAAGGATTTACCCGCGATTTCGCTGCATCTTCACCTTTGCAGGCCGAAACTTATGCTTTCTTGCTTACTCTACAGTACTTGATCCAACAACGAAGAACGGAGGATACGATTGTTGTTGAATCTGACTACTTGTTGCTGGTTAATGCCATGAACGACAACCGATTGACGCCATGGGAGGTACGATCATTGTTTGCTGAAGCTGCTCTTCTCTTGAGTCGATTCTCCAGCCTTCGAGTGCGGCACTGCCATCGCCAAGCAAACTTTGCTGCTGACTGGGCCACAAAGGCACACAACAATAGAACCCTAGTTGCTAATTGGGCCGAAGTGCCCCCTACCTGTTTATTAGATCTTCTTGTTTCCGACGCTAAAGTTGCAGGTTGTAATGGTTCTATTACTTGAATGAAAGTTCCTCTTTTTAGACCCAAAAAAAAACAAATCTTATGACTCGATTAGATCCTGAGTAATTTCAAGATCTCGATTCGTGATAGGTGCCTCTTAATTTAACAGCTATCATGAGGGTACCTGTTGACAAAAAGAAAAAGAAAAATAGTCATCAAAAACTCCAAATTATGTTCACTATAATATATTTACTTTAAACTTTTTTTATGATACCAAAAATCTCAAACTTACACTTGCATGGTACACTTATCCTTTATTTACCTATACGGATGCTAAAAAGAAATGGTATTGACACAGTGCCTATGTGATTTAAATGAAATATAAATAATGTTGTTTTAACTAAAAAATTATATGACAAAATCTTGACAAAGAATAAATATGTCACTTAAGTAAAAGTTTAGGATTTTTTTCATGCCACAAGAAAAATTTTAGATAAATGTGTTATAATTGGCACAATTTGGATTTTTTTTTTTCATGATAAAAAAACTCATGATATATGTGTCACAGTGATATAATTTAGGTTTTTTGATGATTTTTTACACAAAAAAAAAAGAGCAATTAGCTAGGGAATAGTGAAACGTCCAATGCGAGATTCTATTTGTGCACAAAAAATAGGAATAAAGTCCTGTTATGGTAAATTTCAAGAATCAAAAAGAAATTTCAACTATAGTTGGTTGTGGTCTTAGCGTCCTATCTAGGAGTAATAAATCAAGCGTCCAAAAATAACATACTATTTCATTTCACTATGATATCGAATATTCCAAATTACGACAGAATCATAGATTCATTTACCGTAGTGAAAACTTATCTTTCTCCCAAGCTAAAAAATACCTTGTGACGACTTAATTTTGTTCCAATTGATCAATATTAGCCTTTGAAAAGTAGATAAACGGGATTAGCTCATCAGTAGCTTGAGCTCATATAGATTTCTGTTTTCTTTTAGGATTTCAGGTTCTCGATTGGCAATATCGTTGAAAATTATAGTCCTTTAGGAAGGATAAAAGCAATAAAAAATGAAGCACCCCATCATTATCTAAATTAGGACTAAATCTTTAAAATATTTGGGTTACACCACACGATGTCTATTGTGATTAAGTATTGATTATGCTTCTCTCTGCCCTTTTAGGATTGATAGTCTCTTAAATTTATCTTGTGTTTTTCCAGTAAAATTGATGATCGTACAACCTTTATATAGACTTGTCAAATTGTTGGGTCATATTGGATTCGATTTAAATTGAACCATTTTAACTCAAACAATTCCATCTTTACGTAATACAAGTTTTGCAGCCTATACAAAACTCGACTGGACTTTACTCATACTCAATCCAATTAAGTTTTGATTCTCAATAATTTTTCCATTGCTCATGGAAAATAGTATAGGGAAAGAAATAACCAATTAAAAACAATTGTCCATCACTTTCCTATGGCCATTAGATTTTTTAATCAAAGCAAGGCAATGGTCATTCAACTTCGATATAATCCAAGTATACATATTCATGATCCAACACAAAAATCATTTGCCCCGTCTAACTTGCGGGAATATTTCTATTGGACCCATCGAGCTCTTCAAAATTCCAAGGCAATCACAGCGCACTCTTTCTCAATAATTGAGCCCACTTACGGAGCTCAAAAAAGGTAAATTATTTGAAACGAGGGTCCTTTTATTGTATTGAAAATTTCATGCTAAACAAATATTTTTTATGAAAATAATTTTCAAGTCAAACAGTTAGTTTTCAATCCGTGAAAAACTTTATCCACAATTCGATTTTTTTTTGTCATCTAAATACCAAAAAATTGAAAAATAATTTCCGTAATAGTTTTCTTTAAACAAACAAACCCTAACTTATGATGGCAAATATTCTTCTTCTTCCAAGTATAATAAGATAAGGGTAAATTTCAAATAAGAGCTTAAAGTAAAATCATTTTATCAAATAAGGATTTCAATTTACAAGTCAGCCAAATCTTATTTACAACTAGGAGTATTCTCCTATAAATATTGTCTCAAATAAGGATTTCAATTTACAAGTCAGCCAAATCTTATTTACAACTAGGAGTATTCTCCTATAAGGACTTTGCTTTTTTCTTTTTCTTTCTTTTTTTTTTCTTTTTCCTTTTTGTGTTTCTTTTTGTCTCGCTCATGCCTCCTCCTTCACTCTGCATCACCTCCTTGACAACAGCCTCACCGTTGAGCTTGCACAGGAGCGGAAAAATTTGAACAATTTAGGAAAAGAAGAAAATGGAAAGATATCGAGAAGTGTCTGCAGTTTTGCAAAACTAAGAACTGCGTGATTCAGCTTTGCACCCTCCCCATCAGTGAACTTTAAACCGCGTGCTCTGCATTCTGCGATTTCACATCCTCACGCAGGCATTCATCGCCTTCGCAGAAGCCGGATGGAATTTATTCGGCATCAGTTGCCTCCTCCAACGTAAAATCTTCAAGAGGTCTCTTGGGCTGCCATTTCAAGATCGGCTTTTCTAGAGTAGGCCCAAAGAGACCGGCAATGATGATGAACTTGATAATCGAGAAATATCGATAAATGGGAGCCTCCACAGCCACCTTATCGTTTATCAGAAAAGGCTGGAACAAGCAGGCCAAGGACAATTTTGATTTCTCTTCTTCCATTTTTCTTTCGATTGATGTGAGTTTGCAAGTGGGCATGGTCCAGACTCATTAGCTCGATTACCAGCTGTCGTTTCTGCAAAAACGGGGTCAAAACCGGGGCAAGATTTGGCTTCATTAATGCCGAGTGAGAAGACTTCCCTTTTGCATGTTTAGAATTGCATTATGTGTGAAACGAGTTAGGATTTGATCTCTCTCCTCAACGACTTCTCTATCAAATTCTCTGAATTTCGTACAATGATTGGGACCAAATTCCAATATGGGGACTGTTCCAAGTCAAAAAGTCGCCAAAGAAGACTGAATGGAGAAAGCCCTAAAGTCTTGATGGAACCGAAAATACTTCCAACGTACATTTTCTAAGTCTTCGGTAAACTATAGTCATTGACTTGGATTTTTCATGTCATAAGAAAATTTTTAAATAAATGTGTCATAATATGCATAATATAGATTTTTGTTTATATCATGATAAAAAAAATTCAGAATAAATATGTCACAATGGTACAATTTAGGTTTTTTAATGATTTTTTTACAAAAAAAAGGGAAAAAAAACAATTAGCTAGGGAATAGGGATACGTCCAATGCGAGGTTGTATTTGTGCACAAAAAATAGGGTATTGACCATTTACAGAGTTAGTTTCATTAAATAGCAAGAGGTTTTGTGATGTTTCAATCAGCTTCTATTCCGAGTGTTACATGCATGTTGATGTGGCATGAGTCTTTATTAGGAATTCAGTAGCTGTTGATTGCTCCAAAAAGAATATGGCACTAGAGGGAATACATAATTTGTTTACGTTAGAGCTTTGAACTTAAAAGTGCTTAAATTAGAAAGATCACTGATCCTAATTTTGTCGCAAGAGGAGATTTTATAGTACAATGCTTTGTCTTGGAAAGAATGCAAGTTCTGTTCTGCTAATACCTTGTACTTCAATTGTGATAAGGCAGAGGATATCCTGCCCTCCAAAATCTTGAGGGAATTAAATCATGCTGGTCTATTTTCGCTCGGCCTCAATCCATTGTCGATAGAAGTAAAAATCATTTACATTGTACCACCACCATCTTCTCTGTTTTTCACAATTGTGAACTTATATTGCCTTATGCAAATCATGTCGGAACAGCTTCCCTCATGTATTTCATCTGGAAAATGGTAAATAGACTCTGAGAGCTCAGAGTTTTCTGAACTTGAAAGAAGAAATTATAGTAGACTAATGTTTGATGCCGCCCTCAGTCAATCTAAGTAAAACTTGACATTGTAAAATCAGAGTTTCGGAAAACTCTGTAAATGAATAGTATAGGGGAGCAAAATGAAGTAACAACTATCCGAATCGAGGTGTAGCGAGATAGTGAGTTATATTCCCCCAACCTTCTCTGATAGTGGGGTCAAATCAATCTTAATTCTTGAATGTGCTTCATATCTCAGTTTCGGGATTTTTGAATTGAAAAAAACAATTAAAATGGCCGAATCCCAAGATTTAAATTAAGCAAGAAGCAATAACTGAAATCATAAATGCTAGGAATGCCCAAGTCTTGAAGAAGTCAAAGTAAACCTATGCTCTTGGTCAAATTACTAGTGCTACAATCTAAAAGTCCAAGTGGAGACATAACCACTCCCGCATACTTTTCTTCCATATATTTTTCTCACTAATTATTGCCTGGTGATGCCCGCATTCCAGTTGTCAAATGTCGGTATTTTAGCAAGCAAATGAATGTTTCCCATAGGAATGGAAAAAAAAAAAAAAAAAGAACTAAGTGAGGTGGAGTCAAGTCAACCACTTACTTCAGCAAAGATGAGTCTCTGTATAAACGAAATAGACGGTTTGTCAATAGCTGAAACTTCATGATCAGAAGCGTTCAAAATCGCGTAATGGAAGATCTTTGAAAGCTGGCCTTTCCTGAACGGATCAAAGAACAATGGCAGAGACAGAGCAGCTTTATATATGCTCCAAAACCACACCAGGAAATCAAGGATCGGCAAAAGGTTTTAGAGGGAGGAGATCTTCTAGCTCCCGTTGCCCTTCTCGCAATGCTTGCAGTCATTTCACGAGGTGCAGTTCCTGCATATGCATGCTATTGTACAACTGCATCGTTCGTTACTTGAAGTGGTGATTATCATTTACCCGAGCCAGGTTTTTGCTCGCCCTTTTATTACCGTTTCAGATTTTAAGAATAGAGGAGAGTGATGGATTCAATTTAGGATCTATTTTGCTATTTTTATTAAGCTTATTATTAGACCGACTCTGAAGGATATCCAGCTGGGTACATTCATGATATGTTGGACCTTACGATTATTTTCATTAATGTCAGGTTTTATCCGACTAATACGTTTCTGAAAATGGTTTATTTTAATTAAAAGCTTCGTCCTTTATTTTATGAAGGGATGGGGTCGTTCCCCAAATAATAAATACAGACTTGGAGGGTGACGGGGACGGTGACTATGACTAAGTTTGCTATTGCCCGTTTTTCTTTCTTACCTTTTTTTTTTTTTTTTGGTCAAGATAACGTTTCATTCATTCCCACAAAAATACAAAGAAAAATAATGTAGTCCAATTGCAAATCGAGACAAATCGTAGACAATTTCAAAGCAAAATAAGCTCTAAATAACAAAATATATCATCAAAACACGCTCAAAAAGTAATTATAAAAACAATGTTTGATCACGAAATCCATCTTTAGTAATAAAAACGCAATGAAATCTCCATCTATTATACAGTTTTGCCTTTTGGTGGTGTGCACCTAGGTTCAACGTCCCCAACACTTTAGTCGTTTAAAGTAAAAGAATTGAACGAGCACAATTGTGACACCTACAAGAGCAAAACCCTCACAAAGATTCACCAATCACCTTTAAAATTAGATTTGTACACCAACGAAATTTGAGAGAAGCAAATTAACAGGAAAAAGCTCAACCTACATTACCTTACCATGCATTGGCCGATGTAATCTGCACTCTTTTCTCCTTCATTAGATGCATGTGAAGCGTAAAAGCGAAAACAAACATAAATAGTGACAATAAAAGGAAGGAAGAGAGGAGAGAAAAGCTTGCATCTACGGCCTACAGGAATCTCGCCAAGCCCGATTAGCTTTGTTTTACAACATTCGGTAAGTAATCAAACTCGTTGTTGGTCTAATCGGAGTAATTTTAGGAATTAGGCCGTAAATTTTGGAGCAATGTAAATTTTGAACTGCAAGATTATGTAGAGGTGTTATTAAACTATGGATTTATATGGAAATAAAAGTTTAGGGTGTTTTAAGACGTAAAATCCATGTACTCCATGGTAGTTTCCCACTTATATAAATAACGTTATGACAGTACGCCGTAAATGTAGAACTCCTGTGCTTATGTCCAAGGAGATTGCCGGCACTGCTCACCCCACCCCAAAAAAAAAAGGTTATGATATCACATTATCCAAGTAAATTTTTGACCACAACCATTCCTAATGATACTTCAGCAATGATTTGTTTGCTGTAGCTGTCAAATTTTAGCAGAATGCATCAATCAAGCATTGATAACATCTTATAGAATTAAGACATTAGGTGGTTGGCCCAGCGATCTCGAGGTGGAGAATGGCTGCTAAATGAAAGGGAGTACATACTCAATTTCCCTTGACGTGGATTTTAACAAGAGAATGTTCCACATCCTATATGTAACTTCAAAAAATTGCCATAAATCACTTGGCAGCACCGGATGAAAACAGAATGAAATCGATAATCACTGTATCCCAATGAAATGTATTGAAATCAAGACTAACACTACACAGGGAGTAAGAAGATGGAACGGACAAACGCAACCATTCATTGCAGTAGATGAACTTGCAGAAAATTAGGACAATCACTAAACCAAACGCAAGTATGAACACATAACACCAATTAGCACATTGGTCACATCTCTAGCCAATCATGTTAAATACTGGAATGAGGTTTGTTGTATCCCTCGACGAATTTAATGAAAGTAGAGTAATACCAGTATATGTTCACAGTGAGAACCAGAAGAAAATCCAGACACAAGACTATCACGTGAAATAGTTGGTCCAGGCCGTATCTTATCAAACCAATGAGATGCTGCTCTCACCACCAGGCGGTTTGTGCACGCCACCCAGGTAGTCCCGAGATTCTACCTTACCATCAGCAAAAATGCTGTTGCCACTTATCTCGCGCATTTTTGCCACACTTAGTGGTTTCTCCGCAGATGATGGAGGCATGTCGCCCTTGAAGATGTCGTTTCCTGAAAGTTCAGTATATTTCTTGTCATAGATCTTCTTTGCCGTCTTCAGCACAGGTTCCTCAGTGGACATTATATTGCTCTGTCCTCCAGCAGGCTGATCCATGTAAAGGTATTAAAGTCAGGTCATTCTAGATCCAAGAATACCTCAGAAGAATGATTTAGAGAAAGAATCAATATAGTGCTATGCTTGCAAGAAGCATCATGGATAATCATTGGTTAATTCCATTGAAGCTGATGGGAGAACGGTAATAATTTGAACAATATCGAATCAACGCAGCGGAATAAAATAATCTCCCATCTTGTGTAAACCTAATAGGAATCGATATAGTATAGAAAAATAAATACCAAGCACGCGAACACAAGACGATTTTTTTACGTGGAAAACCTCCTCGATGTGAGGAGATAAAAAACCACGGGACCGGAGTCCACCTGAAAATCTTCACTATCAATAAAATTGTTCTTCTCTAGCAAATACTAGAGGTACATAGCAGCAAACACTTCAAGTACATAATTCTTGGCAATACACATGAACTTCACAAGAGATCAAGGATAAATATGACCAAAAACGCAGGTTTTGATCAATCCACGAAAAACCTGATGTATGGAGCTTCAAACGAAAATCAAACCGTTCAGATTCGATTAAATTGCACCACGAACAGGCTGACAAAATTTCAGCTCAATTGGACCACGAATCGACCTCCGACGCCGGCTTGATGTAAATCAGATATTGCCCCAAACCCCAAATTTTCTGCTTTCTCTGTTACTATTTCCTTTTCTGCTGCTACCTCTTTATATAGATAGTGAGAAACCCTATTTCCTCATATAACTTATTATATGGGCTCAAGCCCTTTTTGGGCTTGCAACTCATTAGACATCCTCCACATAGGAGTGAATTCAGCTAACAAATCTCCCCCACACGACAATGTGGAGGGATTCACCATCCCTGCTATCAAACGACAATGTTTAAGCTTCTCTCTTGGTAGAGTCTTCGTCATATGATCCGTATGAATTTTCTCAAGTTCCAACAACTTTTCATCTAGAACATCCCTTATCCAATGATATCTAATATCAATATGTTTCGATCTAGAATAAAAAGATGAATTCTTACCAAGATGAATTGCGCTTTGATTATCACAAAATAGCACATACCTCTTTTGCTTGAACCCAAGTTCTTCTAAAAATTTCTTCATCCATAGCATCTCTTTACTAGCTTCAGTCGCTGCAATAAATTCAGCTTCGGTTGTAGAAAGTGCAACACACTTTTGCAATCCTGATTTCCATGACATAGCTCCACCAGCAAAAGAAATCAAATAACCAGAAGTAGATTTACGAGTATCAATATCTCCTGCCAAGTCGGAATCTGTGTATCCAACTAACTCAAGTTTCCTGGTCCTGAAACTGAGTTTCAAATTTGAAGTTCCCCAAAGATACCTCATAATCCACTTCACTGCATTCCAGTGCTCTCTGTCTGGATTTGACAAATAGCGACTAACAACGCCAACTGCATGCGTCACGTCTGGGCGTGTACATACCATCGCATACATTAAGCTTCCTACAGCTGAAGCATATGGAACACTTTCCATATCTTTCTTTTCTTTATCAGTCGTAGGACTTTGCATCATATTTAACTTAAAGTGGGCAGCAAGAGGAGTACTAACCACTTTAGCCTTGTCCATGTAAAATTTCTGAAGGATCTTTTCGATATATTTCTCTTGCGACAAAAACAACTTCTTAGCATTTCTATCTCGGGTAATTCTAGTGCCAAGAATTTGCTTCGCCGAGCCCAAGTCTTTCATGGCAAAAGACTTGCTCAATTGTTTCTTCAATAACTCAATTCTTGAAGCATTCCTGCCAACAATCAGCATATCATCAACATAAAGTAAGAGAATAATAAAGTCATCATCAGAAATTTTTTGGACAAATACACAGTTATCCGAAAAAGTCTTCTTATAGCCCTGCTCTGTCATAACTGACGCAAATTTCTTATACCACTGTCTTAGTGCTTGTTTTAGACCATAGAAACTTTTCTTCAATTTGCACACATAATCCTCTTTCCCTTTCACTTTGAAACCCTCAGGTTATTCCATGTATATCTCTTCCTCCAAGTCACCATGTAGGAAGGCCGTTTTAACATCTATTTGCTCAATTTCTAAATCTAGGCTAGCTACCAAACCTAATACCACATGGATAGAAGACATTTTCACTACAGGAGAAAATATATCATCAAAATCAATACCCTTTCTCTGACCAAATCCCTTAACAACCAATCTAGCTTTTTACCGTGGTTGTAAAGTATGTTTATCTTGCTTCAACCTATATACCCACTTGTTCTTCAAGGCTCTTTTACCTTTAGGTAACTTCACCAATTCAAAAGTATGATTATCATAAAGTGACTGCATCTCATCTCGCATAGCATCGAACCAATTGCTTTTGTACTCATCTTCTATTGCTTCTGCATAACACTCTGGTTCACCTGCATCAATAATACATACTCATCTTCAGAATACCTGGTGGAAGGTCGTCGGTCTCTAACGGATCTTCGGACTGGAACATCTAGTGGAACATCTAATTGAGCCTCTGGTTCAGGAATAGTATTATCTATTTCAACATGTTCAGGAACATGTTCGTTATTTGGAACATTAACTTCCTGCTGCTCTTCATCAACCTATGTAGGAATATTTGTAAGAGGAACTGGATTTAAATCAACCAGATTATCACTAACCTGTGGTGCTGAAATTATCTTCGATTTCTCAATATTCTCTATGGTTTGATCTTCCATAAACACAACATCTCTGCTTCTTACAATTTTATTTTCAAGTGGATCATAAAATTTGTAGCCAAGCATATTCTGTCCATAACCAATAAATATGCACTGTCGTGTTTTCACATCAAGTTTAGACCTCTCATTTTTGGGAACATGCACAAATGCTTTGCACCCAAATACACGCAAATAATCATAAGAAACTTCTTTGCTTGTCCAAACTCTATTAGGAACATCAAATTCTAAAGGAACGCATGGAGTAAGATTTAATATATGCACAACTATACTTAAAGCCTCACCCCAAAAGGATCCAGGTAGTTTTGACTGTGAAAGTAAGCATCTTACTCTTTCAACCAATGTTCTGTTCATTCTCTCAGCTAAGCCATTTAACTGAGGCATCTTGGGAGGTGTCTTTTGATGTCGAATACCTTGTTGTTTGCAATATTCATCAAAAGGTCCAATATACTCTCCCCCGTTATCAGTTCTAATACATTTCAATTTCTTTCCATTCTATCTCTCAATTGAAGCCTGAAATTGCTTAAAAGCATTTAACACTTGATTTTTAGTTTTCAAGGTATAAATCCAAATTTTCCTTGAAAAGTCATCTATAAAAGTAACAAAATAAAGAGAGCCACCGAGTGATTTTGTTTTCATAGGACCAAAACATCATAATGCACTAATTCTAATATACCTGACTTTCTTGAAGGAAGGGAGTTTTTAAATGCAACTCTGTTATGTTTTCCTACTAAACAATGAGCACACTTCTTTAGCGCTGAACTTTTCAATCCTGAAAGGAGCTTCTTCTTGGCCAATATTGATAAACCCTTCTCACTAATGTGACTGAGCCTCTTATGCCATAACTCAGCTCCATCTTTGCTATCTACTGCATTAATTTTGTTTGTAGACAACTTTGCCTGCATAATATATAACCAAGAATATTTTTCATCTCTAGCCACAACAAGATAACCTTTGGTAAGTTTCCATTGACCATTACTGAAGGTGCTGCAATACCCCTCATCATCCAACTTGCCTGTAGAAATCAAATTCAAGCGGATATCAGATATATGTTTAACATTGTTCAATACTAACCTCGTGCCATTGCTGGTTTCTAGACACACATCACCAATGCCTACAGCTTGAGCTAGTCCATTGTTTCCCATCTTCACAGATCCGAAGTCACCTGACCTATATGATGTAAAGAAATCCCTACGAGATGTAGCATGAACGGATGCACCACTATCAATTACCCAACTAGTCTCATGAGAAACAAAATTCACCATATCACCATCAAAAATAGTGAGAAAGTCTTCTTTAAGTGCATCGACACTATTTTCATCACTGTCCTTATCATTTATCTTCTCTTTACCTTTTTCCTTTTGTTTCTCCCTTTTTAACTGGCGACAAAACCTTTGAATATGTCCCTTCTGATGACAATAATGGCACTCAACATTAGCAAATTTATTATACTTACCTTTGCTTTTGTCTCGACTTTTATCTCTATTTCTCGGACCTCAAGACTCACTTCTCCCTCTTTTTCTCAACAACCAAGGCATCAGAATGTGAAGAAGACGATCCCTGTGTCTTCCTTCTCATCTCTTCATTTAAAATACTACTCTTGGCTAAATCCATGGTAATTGTACCATCCGAGGCAGAATTAGACAAAGATGTTCGGAATGTCTCCCATGAGTCCGGCAAAGTACCAAGCAACCATAGTGCTTGTATCTCATCATCAAACTTGATTCCCATCGCAGCCAACTAATTTATAATTCTTGAAAAGAATTTAAATGATCAGTCAAATGAGTACCATCATGATATCTCAGAGCCACCATCTGTTTTATTAAAAATAACTTATTATTCCCAGTCTTTCGAGTATATAACTGTTCAAGCTTATCCCATAAACTGTGTGCATGTGTTTCCTCAATAATATGGTTCAAAACATTATCATCTATCCACTGCCTGATATAACTACACACTTGACGATGAAATATAGACCATTCAACATCAGTTTTATTCTCTGGTTTCTCCCTAGCAAATACAGACAAATAAAAATCTTTCACATATAAAAGATCTTCCATCTTCTCTTTCCAAATATGATAATTCAAACCATTCAGTGTAACCATTCTACTCATATTCGTTTCCATTGTTTAACACAAAGCAGAAAAATCAAGCAATAACCTGATGCTCTGATACCACTATGATGGGAGAATGGTAATAATTCGAACAATATCGAATCAACGCAGCGGAATAAAATAATCTTCCATCTTGTGTAAACCTAATAGGAATCGATATAGTAGAGAAAAATAAATACCAAGCACGCGAACACAAGACAATTTTTTTACGTGGAAAACCTCCTCGATGTGAGGAGATAAAAAACCACAGGACCGGAGTCCACCTGAAAATCTTCACTATCAATAAAATTGTTCTTCTCTAGCAAATACTAGAGGTAGATAGCAGCAAACACCTCAAGAACATAATTCACAAGAGATCAAGGATAAATCTGACAAAAAATGCAGGTTTTGATCAATCCATGAAAAACCTGATGTATGGAGCTTCAAACGAAAATCAAACCGTTCAAATTCGATTAAATTGCGCCACAAACATACTGACAAAATTTCAGTTCAATCGAACCACGAATCGACCTCCGACGCCAGCTTGATGTAAATTAGATATTGCCCCAAACCCCAGATTTTCTGCTTTCTTTTTTCTTGTTATTCGTTTCCTTTTCTCGTCGCTACCTCTTTATATAGATAGTGAGAAATCATATTTCCTCATATAACTTATTATATGGGCTCAAGCCCTTTTTGGGCTTGCAACTCATTGGGCATCCTTCACATAGGAGTGAACCCAGCTAACAGAAGCTTTCAAATATTGCATTTTACTAGCCCTACTTAATGAGAAAAAACTTCAATACGTATCAAACGTCATGTGGTTGACTTCTATCCCAATGCGACAACCAATAATAGCATGTCTTCATTGACTATAGAACTACCCAGGTTCAAAGCCACTAAGGAAGAGGGGAGGTGGTTACTTTCAACCGACATGCTGTATCAGTTGCCACATAACTATTTTCTCATGCTTAAGATAGAGGGAAGAGTAGGGACAAACACAACAAAGTCACTTACATTAGAAACTTTGGCAGATGTGCGCAAATTACGTGGTGCAGGTTCTCCCGTGTCTTGATGCATTGTGTGTGAGTGTGAAGCCACCGTCCTGGGCAAGATTTCAGGTGGAGGTGCAAATATGTCATGCCCACTAAGTTCTTTGGACTTAGCATGAGAGATCTGCTTTATCAACATCCTGTCCGACTCACTTTCCAGCGTCCCACTCAATTCGCGTTGTTTTGCAACCTCAGGCAGAGTAGTTGGTTTTCTCGGAGAAACGCTCTCTTCCTCACCAAAGGAGATGAGACTGATTCCAGCAAGGGCTTGCTAGTAATGTTTTACAGAGGAAGTCAAAGTAAATTAGGAATCACCATGGAGATTTAAGATTATCTATGCAGGAATTAGGACCTGGTACATTTATCCCAGGCCAAAAAAAGGAAAACAGAAAACAGAAGTACCTGGTACATTCGGGTTCCTGTTCTGTTGTTAGGAGTAATATTGCCAGACTCTGACGGATCAGTTTCTCCACTATCCGAAAAGATGCCACTTCCAGTTATCTCCTTCATTTTGCAACCCGAAAATGGTTTCCTAGAAGTTGCAAAAAGTGGCTTCAATGTACAGAAAAAAGGAAGGAAAGAAAGAAACCATGAATGAATGGATAGGAATATATATATATAGGTATGCCCAAACATTTTCACAGCACTTATCAGTAATAAATTAAAATTTTGCATTTTCTGCATAGTCATAAATTGCTGGTGGCCACTAATAGTAAGAACTCATTGCCTAACACTGAACTTGTAAATCGAGTTCATTTATTAAAAGGGACCGGTGCACATTATAAACTATTCAGAATTCACAGTAAGAGAAACAAAGATTTTAGAATGCAGTATAAAGCATATTTAGCCAAATTTAATTTATCTTGAATGGCATCGGATACTTGCGGAATCCAACCCGACGTCTATTGTGATTAAGTATTGATTATGCTTCTCTCTGCCCTTTTAGGATTGATAGTCTCTTAAATTTATCTTGTGCTTTTCCAGTAAAATTGATGATCGTACAACCTTTATATAGACTTGTCAAATTATTGGTCAGATTGGGTTCGATTTAAATTGAACCATTTAACTCAAACAGTTCCATCTTTACATAATACAAGTTTAGCAACCTATACAAAACTCCACTGGACTTAACTCATACTCAATCCAATTACGTTTTGATTTTCAATAATTTTTCCCTTGCTCATGGAAAATAGTATAGGGAAAGAAATAACCAATTAAAAACAAATGTCCATCACTTTCCTACGGTCATTAGATTTTTTAATCAAAGCAAGGCAATGGTACTCATTAATTTGATATATTACAATAATAATAAATACAATAAACTAAAATGAAAATGAATCGTGAAGCTAATAAATAAAAGGATAATTAGTTCTTATATGTAGATCCAGCGATGGTCATTAAACTTCGATATAATCCAAGTTATGCATATTCATGATCCAACACCAAAATTATTTGCCCCGTCTAACTTGCGGGACTATTTCTATTGGAGCCATCGAGCACTTCAAAATTCCAAAATAATCACAGCGCACTCTTTCTCAATAATTGAGCCCACTTACGGAGCTCAAAAAAGGTAAATTATTTGAAACGAGGGTCCTTTTATTGTACTGAAAATTTAATGGTAAAAAAAATATTCTTTATGAAAAGTATTTTCAAGTCAAATAGTTAGGTTTCAATCCATGAAAAACTTTATCCACGATTCGATTAGTTTTTTTGTCATATAAATACCAGAAAGTTGAAAAATAATTTTCGTATTAGATTTCCTTTAAGTAAACATACTCTAATTGCGAATATTCCTCTAAGGACTTTGCTTTTTTCTTTTTCTTTCTTTTTTTTCCTTTTTCCTTTTTGTGTTTCTTTTCATCTTGCTTACGCCTCCTCCTTCACTCTGCATGACCTCCTTGACAAGAGTGGTACAATTTGAACAATTTAGGAAATCATGAAAATGGAAAGATATTGGAGAAGTGTCTGCAGTTTTGCAAAATTACGAACTGCGTGATTCAGTTTTGCACCCTCCCCATCAACGAACTTTAAACTGCGTGCTCTGCATTCTACGATTTCACATCCTCACGCAAGCACTCATCGCCTCCGGCAGAAGCTAGATTGAAGTTATCCGCCAACGATCACCTTCTCTGACAATGAAATATTCGGGACGCCCACCCTGGGAACTCCCGGTTGAACAGCCTCCTGAGCACCCACTTCAGGATCGGCTTTTCTACGTAGGCCCAAAGAGACCGGCAATGATGATGAACTTGATAATCGAGAAATATCGATAAATGTGGTTCTCCACAGCCACCTTGTCATTTATCAGAAAATGTTGGAACAAGCAGGCCATAGACAATTTGGATTCCTCTTCTTCAATTTTCCTTTAGATTGATGTGAGTTTGCAAGTGGGTGTGATCCAAACTCATTAGCTTTATTATCAGCTATCGTTTCTGCAAGAACGGGGTCAAAACCGAGGCAGGATTTGGCTTCATTAATGCCGGATGAGAAGACTTCCCTTTTGCGTGCTTAGAATTGCATAATGTGTGAAACAAGTTAGGAATATCACTCTCCTCAACGACTTCTCTATCAAGTTCTCTGGATTTCGCCCAACGATGGGGACCAAATTCCAACATGGGGACCGATCCAAGTCAACAAGTCGCCAAAGAAGACCGATCCAAGTCAACGTATGTTCTTCTCATTAATTATTGCCCGGTGATGCACGCATTCCAGTTGTCAAAGGTCGGTATTTTAGCAAGCAAAGGAATGTCCCCCATTGGTAAAAAAAAATTAGCGAGGTGGAGTGAAGTCAACCACTTACTTCAGCATACTTGGGGCTCTGTATAAACAAAATACAGTTTGTCAATAGCTGAAACTTCATGATCAGAAGCTTTCAAAATCCTGAAATGGGAGATCTTTGAAAGCTGGCCCTTTATGAATGGAGTAAAGAACAATGGCAGAAACAGAGCAGGCAAGCCTTTGTTGATCATCATGCTCCAGAACCACACCAGAAAATCAAGGACTGGCAAAAAGTTTTAGAGGTAGAGGTACGTCTTCTGGCTCCCGTTGCCCTTCTCGCAATGCAAGCAGTCACTTCACAAGGTGCAATTCCTGCATATGCATGTTATTGTACAACTGCATCCTTCGTTACTTGATTTCACGGAAGTGGTGATTATCACTTACTGAGCCGGGGTTTTGCTCGCCCCCTTTTATTGCCGTTTCAGATTTCAAGAATAGAGGAGAGTGATGGATTCAATTTAGGATCTGTCTTGCTATTGTTATTGAGCTTATTAGACCGACTCTGAAGGAAATTCAGCTGGGTACATTCATGATACGTTGGACCTTATGATTATTTTCGTTAATGTCAGGTTTTATACGACTAATACATTTCTGAAAATGGTTTGTGTTAATTAAAAGTTTCGTCCTTTATTTTATGAAGGGATGGGGTCGTTCCCCAAGTAAAAAATACAGACTTGAAGGGTGACCGTGACTATAACTAAGTTTGCTATTGCCCATTCTTCTTTCTTACCTTTTTTTTTTTTTTTTGGTCAAGATAACATTTCATTCATTCCCACATAAATATAAGAGAAAAATAATTTAGTCCAACTGCAAATCAAGACAACTCATAGACAGCTTCAAAACAAAATAAGCTCCAAATAACAAAATATATCCTCAAAATACGCTAAAAAATTAATTACAAAAACAGCGACTGATCACCGAATCCGTATTTAATAATAAATACACAATGAAATCTCTATATATTACTATGGCTTTGCCTTTTGGTTGTGTGCATATAGGTTCGACATCTCCAATACTTTCGTCGTTCAGAATAAAAAAGTGAACAAGCACAAATATAACATCTGTAAGAGCGAAATCTGAGGGAAATGAATTAACAAGTAAAAGCTCAACCTTCATTATCCTACCCTGCATTGGCCGATGTAATCTGCACTCTTTTTCTCCTTCATTAGATGCAAGTGAAGTGTAAAAGCGAAAAACAAACATAAACAATGACAATAATAGGAAGGAAGAGAGGAGAGAAAAGCTTGCGTCTACACACCACTGTGAACTCGCCAAGCCGGATTAGCTTCGTTTTATGACATTCGGTAAATAATCGAACTCGTTGTTCATCTAATTAGAGTAATTTTAGGAATTAGTCCATAATTTTGGAGTAATGTAAATTTGAACTGCAAGATTCAGCAGAGGAGTTATTAAACTGTGGATTTATATGGAAATAAAAGTTTAGGGTGATTTAAGACTTAGAATTCATGTATTCCATGGCAGTTTCCCACTTACATAAATAACGTTGTGTCATATAGAGACCAGAAACTCGATTTTCAATCTTAAGAGCGCATGTTAAGGCCAAAATAGCAGAAGTCTCTTACTGTTCATTTTCTTTTTCCCTTTGATGCGAATCTATTTAGATATTGCCTGAACAAAGTACAGTAAAAAGGTTCACACAAGTACATTTTTGTCCTACTACTAAAGAGCATATCTAGTCGAAATTCACATAGTAAAAGAGGTATCTAAACTATTCAAATAATCAATCAGAATCAGCAAGAAGCTACAAAGAAACATCGTCGTTCCTCAAGAAGGAAAGAGCAATGGGTTAAAACCATAGAAAGGTTCAAAAGGAAACTTAAGCGTGAAGGTCCTTTATTCCATGTCCCACTCTTCATCTTCAACCTCTCCCAGTAGACCGCTTGGAAGGTAATTCCGTCATAAGTGCTTCCAGAAAGGAAGAATTAGGCCATATACAACATCCAAAGCGCATATCCACTTGGTATTAAAAAGATTTATTTAATTTATCGAGTAAATGCTTAGTCAAATTTCGTGTTCTGCAGTCACAAAGTCTGAGCAAAACGATAGTGACTGGCTTCATTTTCTTCCCTATTGATGATAGTTGACGAACGCATTATCATCTTTACAATAGCAGTTTGTGGCTGTTGACACTCCCTCGTCAAGGAAAACCAGAGATAGCACCAAGTAGAGAGAACAGAGTTAAGGAAGCTTTGAGTCAAAGTCAAATGCATTGTTCCAACCACATGAAACTCTACACGCGGTTAGACTATTTCTCGTTTTCACACATTGGCCAGATTGTTAACATCTGAACGATCACAATCAGCACCGTTGAGCAAGCAGGAAGATCTTTGAAAATTGGCCTTCTGTGAATGGAATTGGAGAATGACAGACACAGAGTAACCAAGCTTTACATAAATACCTTATGGTTGATTATCAACCTCCAGAACAAACGAAAGAAACCATGGGCTCACCAGGATTAGAGACACCAGTGAATCTTCTAGCCTCCTTTGCCTTTTTCACAGCGCTTTTGGTCATCATTCCACAATGTGCAATTCCTGCTTATGCCTCCACACTAGAAGCAAAAGCCCTTCTCAAATGGAAATCCAGCCTTCTAAACCAAAACCTATCCATCTCTTCTCTATCTTCATGGACTCTCCCTCCTCAAAATGCTACCAGCTCCAATGCAACAATGTCGAGCCCGTGCAATTGGCACGGCATCTTGTGTAACCTAGCCAGAAGCGTGATTGGAATCAATCTCACCAGTTTGAACATCAAAGGTACACTCGATGAGTTCCCGTTCTTGTCTTTGCCGTATCTTACCTATATAGACATGTACATAAATGAACTCTTCGGCGGTATTCCACCTCAAGTCGGTCTTTTGACCAATCTCACCTACCTTGACCTCTCCTTTAATCAATTATCCAGGAAAATACCACAAGCAATTGGCAATCTCACGAAGCTTGAGGTGCTACACTTGCTCTCTAATGAGTTGAATGGCTCTATCCCTGATGAAATAGGTCAATTGCGTTTGTTGAATGAGCTTGCCTTGTACTCAAACCAGTTGAATGCGTCACTTCCTTCTTCCTTGGGCAACTAGAGCAGCCTCGCTAGACTTTACATCTATAACAATTCATTTTTTGGTCCTATTCCTCTTGAAATGGGGAATTTGACAAACTTGGAGGAGATTTACATGGATACCAACTTTCTAACGGGGCCAATTCCTCCCACATTTGGGAAATTGACGAAGCTAACTCAACTCCACATATATCATAATGAACTTACTGGTTCCATCCCACCGGAGCTGGGGAACTTGAAACTTCTTCGTCGACTCTCCCTATACTACAATAATCTCACCGGTTCAATTCCCTCGACATTAGGCAATTTGACAAAACATACCCATCTTTATATGTAAAGAAACATGCTTTTAGATAACATTCCTGATGAGTTGGGAAACCTCCGAGCTATGATCAAATTGGATTTGAGTATGAATCAGCTCAGCGGCCTCGTTCCTTCTTCTCTGGGCAACATGACTAATGTGGAATATTTATCCCTCCATTGGAACCAACTTTCCAGTTCCATTCCTGGATTCCTGGGGGATTTGATGAACTTGGTGGTGCTAGAATTAGATAGGAACCTGTTCACTGGCTTCATACCAGATAACTTGTGTCGGGGTGGATCACTTCGTAATCTCTCCTTGGGTTGGAACAACCTTACAGGTTTCATTCCCAAAAGTTTGAGAAATTGCATGAGATTAGTTAGCTTAATCCTCCACCACAATCAACTTTTAGGACGGTGGCCAATAGGAGGTTTCTCAAAAACCTCTTGTCAACAATTAGTTTGTCCGACAACAAATTTGAAGGTCCACTTCCAATTCCATCACCATCCACAAATTACTATAGTATCGCAAATAATAAAATAGCAGGGAAGATCTCTTCTTCGATATGCAATGCCACCAACCTCAAAGTCCTCAACTTGTCTAATAATACCTTAGATGGTAGCCTACCCGAGTGCTTATCAAACTTGAGCATTGGTTTATCAGTTTTGAACTTGCGAATGAATAGCCTTTCAGGCACAATCCCTCGAACATTTTCTCGACGAAGCAGCTTAAGAACTCTTGACTTGAGTGAAAATCAATTTGAAGGAACATTGCCACAATCCCTTGTCAATTGTCCAAGGCTGGAAGTGATATAGCTAGTATAACCACCTAGAGGGGGGTGAATAGGTGCACAAACAATTTATCGAGATACGGAAGCGAGTCTAGGCAACCAATAGAAAGAGAGTTCTCTATTGATTAACAAAATGAAGTACGATCAAAGTAAAGAGAGTAAGGAAGAGAAAATTGAACACACGGTTTATATTGGTTCGACTTATTTCAAGCCTACGTCTACTCTTCCGCACTGATAACCCACCGGCTGGATTTCACTATGAACAAAAGAGAAGTTACAGCATAGCTTTTCCTTGATTCCACAGTGTAGATGTTCTACCACACCTCCTCAAGGTTTCTCACAAATATAGACTCTCTTTTGTATACAAAGTTTCGCTCAAAGGAATTGTCTAAACAACAGGGAGCTTCAGACTTTGGAATTCTTCTATCGTGCACTTTTCGAACAACTTAGAACGTCTTCCTTATATATTCCTTTACGCCATCATACCCGTTGGCACTTACCAAAGAAATTCCTCCAATCTACTCGTTGGATGGAATCAATTAAGAAGATTATTCGAGCTATTAAAGGAACACGTCGATAGCCCATCAATTATGTTCGCCCATACAATCAGGATCTCGGTTTCCATAGGTAGAACCTTCCAAGAATATTTAGGCAATCATCGGATCCTTAATCTTCGAGTTAATCTCGATCAATCAAAGAATTCCGTTATGTCTTTTCCAGCCAAGAGATCTTCTCCATTCGATAAGGTCATATCCTTAATGAAACATCAAGTTCTGGATAACCTTTCTTCAACGGATTAGAGACTGTCAATGAGGATAGACTTTGAGTCTTGAGTCTGGCTATCCGGAGGTCTTCAGACTTTAAATAGCAGAGTCTGCAAGCCTTCAGATTAAACTGATGGAAACGTTTTGTCAGCTTCAAAACACTTCAAGAAGATTTCTCCAACAATCTCCCCATTTTTGATGGTGACAAAACTTTCTTGCAGATTTGGATAATCTTGACATGCAAAACATTTCTCAAACACATATGCATATCTTATAGAGATAAATGGCTAAATGAATAACACCAGAATCTAGAATCTGTAACCACATAAAATATGTTAGTCTAGTATACGATAAAGCCATCCATAAGATATCAATAGAAGCAGTCAAGTCCAAGTTTAGTTCAGTTTTCATCCAGACACAAAAACAAAGTCAAGCAAAGTTAAACATTAAAACAATCCAACAATTCACGCAATTAAAAGTCAAAGTTCAAATCTCTTGCATCTCTCCCCCTTTTTGTCAGCATTAAAAAGGTTGAGATGAAAATGGAATAAAGTCAAGATTGCTTGGGAGCGCAGACAAGCTAGAAATCTCCCATAGACTAAATGATGCCTTCCAGCCTTTTTAAGTCTTCTTTCAGATGGTGCAATCTCCTCATCCTTGGCATTGGCTTGAATCTAAACAGAGAGGGCTTGGATCTGATCATTCAATGAACATGAAGAAACTTGACCCGCATTTTGCAAGTTTTGAACCTCGCATCCCAGAGCATAGATTTGTCCTCGCATCTCCAAGAAAATATCCATGATTCTGCGAAAATGTGCTGCATTATCAGTCTGAGTACTTGCTTCGGCCCAATCTGATGGAGTAAATGCAGACGATGGTAGATCAACATAATCTCGAAGGTTTGGCGATGAAACTTCATGACCTTCCTCTGGAAATTGAGAGGCATAAATGTCCTCTAGGTCTGTAGGAGAGTGACTGACGCCTTCACTTGCATTAGGATATGAGGACTTCCCTATTTTCTCTTGATCTCCCCCTGTTTCCATGCCTTCAGGTGGAGAAGAGTGTTCCTCAGGTTATCCTTCTTCTTTTTTCTCTTCTTCTTCTTTCTTAGCTCTTTCCTTTTCAGCTTCTCTTTCTTCTTCTCCCTTCTTCTCTGCTTCCTTCTCCTCTGTTACTTTCATCATTTGTTCCGATTCTTTCTCTGGAACAGAACGACTCAAATTCTTCAAAGCCATTGCAGAAATGGTGAGGTTTTCATCATCATCTTCATCTTCAACAATAAGAGCTCTTCTTTTCGTTCTTGAAGCAACCAAGGGCTCCTTTCCTTGCCGTTTTGATGAAGAAGAGGGTTGATGAGCTTTGACTGGAGTCTTCTCCTTGAATTTCTCCAACGCCTTGTTTAATTCTTTCAGACGCATTTTGGTCACCATTTTCAGTCCTACCACCATATGATCGCACGATCGAACACAAAAGATTTGCGGAGGCTGAATATTCACATGTTTGAATAATTTCGTCACAAGACTTAGGTAAGGAAGTTGACCTCTATCCTTCATCATGGTTCTATACATGTGAAACATAACAGTGTGAGGAAGAGAAAACATTTTCCCAGTGAGGATGGCATACATCAGCTTTGCCTCTGAACTTGAAACATCAGTCTTGGAAGTTGATTTCGGTCGAAGGCAATTGATCACAATCTTGTGAAGCAAGATGTTGAACGCACTCATCCTTAAGTAGGAAATCTTTTCCTCTGTTCTCTTGTCTTTAACAAGTTCTAATGTAGCACGAGCAATAGAAACTTTGATCGGTTGATATCTTCCTCTCTCAATTCCTAACACATTTGCTAGCATATCCATATCCACAACAAAGTCTTGATCTTTACGCTGAAAGAGAATCTATTCGCATCCAAGAAACTAAGATTTGAATAGAAATATGAGGTTAGTTCAGCAGAGGCCTCTGTAGAGTCGAAGCAGAACTTTTCAAGTTGAAGATAACCGAACTTTTCCCTTAAGTTCATATTCACAGCATCCAGAAAATCAAAATCCACACTCCTAGGGTTTATCACCCCACGCTTCAGCAATTTTGAGTACAAATCCTTTTGTTCCTTCGATCTGAACAAGTCTCCCATTTTTCCTCGATTTTCAACAGCAACACCCATTCTCGGTTGAAATTGGTTGTACAGTTTGTCATCATCATTCCCATCTACAGGATTAACTCCCCAATCACGAGGATCACTTGGGATATTCGCAAGGGTTTCTTCAGCCACCCCTCTACGAGCAATTCCCAAACTTTCCATTTTTCACAAAAAGATAAATTCATTTCCATACCCTTTGTCTTTAAGAAAATCATCGACATACTTCAAAGGAGTATAAGTCCCTTTTAAAGCACGATACAGCTTATAAATAAAAGTGGGCTTTTGAACTCTTACAGGATCTGCATCCTCGATAATTTCTTCCTTTTGTTGATGATCAACGCCTTGAGGACTAGATGGAGGAGAGTGATGCTGCTGAGAATGTTGTGGGCTTTGCCGTTGATCTGGAGACACTTCTTCTTCGGTGAGATCGAAGTGCATAGGCCCCTCACTCATTCGCCGTGGTCCCCTGCTTGCGATTCTCGAAGACTTTCTTGAAGATGACATCTTTCTCAGTTTTTGAAAGATTCCTTGCTTGACTTTCCCAAGAAAGATGATTACTTTTTCGAAGATTAAACAAGGGAAGAAAACGGGAATGGAAGATCGATGTTGTCTAGGGTTTTTGAGAGTAAAGTGAAGGGAAATCAACAGTGCACGATCGGTTAAAAAGAAAGGAGTACGAACCGTCACAAAGGAAAATAAAAAGATGCCTTTTCAAAATAACTGTCCTTTTTCCGTGAAAATAGTTATTTCAAAAAATAATTTCTTTTTCGAAGAGGAAATAATGTAACAATTACGTCGATTAAATATGACAATAATTAACCACAGTTTGATGATCGTACCTTTTCAAGATAAGATTCGAGAGAGAATAACTTACAGTCAAGGTCTTGTATGTTTGAGTCTGAGAATCTCTAGACTTTGATTTCCTCATACCTTAAAATGTTGAGTCTGGAACGGATGGTTTCAAATTGATTTTTCTCCAAAGGCTTTGTGAATATATCCGCCAATTGGTTCTTTGAATCAACATATTGAATCGAAACTTCTCCATTTTGAACATGATCTCTAATGAAGTGATGTCGAATCTCTATATGCTTTGCTCTTGAGTGAAGAATTGGATTTTTAGTGAGATTGATAGCACTGGTGTTGTCGCAATTAATCTCCGTGCATGAATCTTCAATTCCAAAGTCTCTTAGCTGTTGTTTTATCCAGAGAATTTGTGAATAGCAACTCCCAAGAGCTACATACTCTGCTTCTATTGTAGAGAGAGCTAATGTACTCTACTTTCTTGAAAACCAAGATACTGTCCTGCCTCCAAGTAGTTGACAGGTACCCGAGGTGCTCTTTCTATCAACTCTGCAATCGGCTAGATCTGCGTCTGAGTATCCAAGAAGAGTAAAGTCTCCTCTTTTAGGATACCATAGATCGATGCTTGAAGTAGAAGCAATGTATTTAATAATACGCTTTGTAGCATTTAAATGAGATTCTTTAGGATCTGCTTGAAATCTGGCACAAATGCAAACACTAAGCAAAATGTCAGGTCTCAAAGCAGTAAGATAAAGAAGTGAGCCAATGATACTGCTGTATAGTTTCTAGTCGACTTTCTTTCCTTCTTCATCTTTGTCTATCTTCAATGAACTTGACATTGGTATTTCAGCCTTCTTGCAATTGTTCAGACCAAACTTTTTGACGAGATCATTAATATATTTTTCTTGATGAATAAAAGTTCATTCCTTCAGTTGTTTCACTTGAAGCCTGAGAAAGAAGGTTAACTCACCCATCATGCTCATTTCAAATTCATCCTACATAGTCTTAGAGAATTTCTTGCACAGACTTTCATTAGGAGATCCGAATATAATATCATCGACATATATTTGAACTAGCACAAAACTTTTGCTTTCTCTTTTAATAAATAAAGTAGTGTCTACTTTACCTTTCACAAAGCCGTTTTGGATTAAAAACTTACTCAGCTTGTCGTACTAAGCTTGAGTTGCTTGTTTTAAGCCATACAATGCCTTTTTAAGTCTGAATACTGAGTCTGATTTTCTTGGGTCTTCAAACCCAGGTGGTTGTTTCACATAAACTTCTTCATGGATGAATCCATTAAGGAAGACACTTTTGACATCCATTTGGAATAACCTGAAATTTTTATGATAAGAAAATGCAAGTAATAAATGAATTGCTTCTAACCTTGCTACTGGTGCATAAGTCTCGTCATAGTCTATCCCTTCTTCTTGCATGTATCCTTTGGCCACGAGTCTTGCTTTGTTTCTTACGATTTTTCCTTCCTCGTCCATCTTGTTTCTGAAAACCCATTTAGCTCTAATAACTGATTTACCTTTTGGTTTTGGAGTCAATTCTCGGACATCATTGATACTGAATTGCCTGAGCTCTTCTTGCATGGCTTCAATCCAGCTTTCATCAGATAAAGCTTCATCTATGTTTTTGGGTTCTATTTCAGAAATAAGAGCCACAGCACTAGACTCTTCGCGCCTTTTGGATCTAGTGCGAATTCCTTCATTAATGTCGCCAATGATAAGATCTTTGGGATGACTGGACTTATGCTTCTAGTTGCTGGTTGATTTGTCAGAGTGATGATCACTTCCTTCACTTGAATCTTCAACAGTTACTTGCTGCTGGTCCTTCAAAGTCTAAGCTGTTTCTTTAGACTTTGTAGAATCTGGAGCAGGTTTTGGATCTTTAAGATGAGTCTGAATAGATTCATTTTGTATCGAATCCTGGAATTTGACATTCATTGATTCTTCTACAGTTTGAGTCTTTTTGTTGTAGACTCTATATGCTTTGCTTGTGGTTGAATATCCAAGGAATATGCCTTCATTTGACTTTTCTTCAAACTTACCAACTCAATCATTTCCATTTTTCAGTATAAAACATTTGCATCCAAATTCATGAAAATATGAAACAATAGGCTTCTTTTCTTTGAATAATTCATAGGGGGTTTTTTTTTTCTTCTAGAATAGGCCTTAGAAAAACTCTGTTAATAATATAACATGCTGTAAAAACCGCTTCAGCCCAAAAACGTGATGAGATGTTACTTTCAATTAGAAGAGTTCTAGCCATTTCTTGAAGTGATCTATTCTTTCTTTCCACAACTCCATTTTGTTCTAGAGTATACGGAGAGGAGAACAAATGCTGAAAACCAGATTCATCACAAAACCTTAAAATTTTGATTTTCAAATTCACCTCCATGATCTGTTCTTATACTTGAAATAACATATCATTTTTCGTTTTGAACATTTTTAGCAAATTTTTCAAAGTAAGAGAATGTTTCAGACTTACTTGCTAGAAAATACACCCAAGTGAATCGTGAGTAGTCATCCACGATTACTAGGCAATATTTCTTACCTCCAATACTCTGTGTTCTTGTTGGTCCAAAGAGATCCATATGCAAAAACTGCAGTACACGGTTAGTGGGAACTTGATTTATTGATTTAAAGAAATTTCTTACCTGTTTTCCCAATATGCATGGTGTACATAGGTCAGACTTTTGATATGATAAATTGGGTAGACCACGGACAAGCTTCTTTGATGAAATTTTGGCTATCTGCTTCATATTGATGTGCCCAAACTTTTTGTGCCATAAATTTGCTTCGTCTTGGATTGAAATTAAACATTGCGATTCATCTAGTTTCACATCCAAGAGATAGATATTTCCATATCTTCGTCCCATAAATGATTGAGTAGAGTTTTTACCGATTCCTGAACATATACCCTTTTGAAAGTAGATTTTGAAACCGATATCACATAGCTGACTGACACTGAGCAAATTGTAGTTGAGTCCTTCAACTAAAGAAACATTGCTTATTGTGAGGTTTCCAATTTTTATAGTTCCAAATCCCACAATTTTTCCTTTGCTGTTTCCTTCAAATGAGACTTTTCCACCATTCACTTGAACAAGCTTTATGAAGCAATTTGAATCTCCTGTCATGTATCTCGAACATCCACTATCCAGGTACCATTTCACCTTTTTTCTTGATAGTGACCTGCAAAAAAGAGAATCAATCTTTCTTTGGTACTCATATTTTCTTGGGTCCTTTTGAGTTAGTTTGATATGCGGTTTTTGCCCAAACTTTATTGACAGGTCTCCAAATCATAGGACATTCTTTCTCTAAATGATCTGCACTATTGCATTTTGAATATCTAAGAGCATTGTAACCTACTGGTTTTACAAAGGTCTTTTCAAAATGATTTTTGTAAGCATTTCTTGTGGGTCTTTGTTGGATTCTTTCTTTCACTTTAGGAAAATCAATTAAATGAATGGTTTCAGCAGTCATTCCCAAACCAGATTTATTGAAATAAGGTCTTTGAACAGAAAGTATTTTTTCTAGTTTCTCAGATCCTATCGAAAATATTTTGGAAATGTTTGAGATATCATTTTTCAAGAATGCATTTTCTTTTGAAAGATTATCTTCACTTTCTCTAAGAGAAAAAACATTCACATCTAAACATTTCACATTTTCTTTCAAAATATTTTCTTGTTGGCAGAATTTTCCTTTTTAAGTTCAGAAATCATTTTAAGAGAAGTCTTAAGACTAAAACACAACTCATCAATGTATTTAGAAACTTTAATAGGGATTTTGAAGTTACTTACCTCAAATTCAGTGTTTGAATCTGAGTCTGTCTCGGAGTTTGAATCTGAATTCGATTGTGCCATCAGACATATGTTGGCATAATCATCATCACTTTCTTCACATTTTGTATCACTTCAGGTTTCTGCTTTAAGAGCCTTTGAATAGCTTTCGGCTTTTCCTTTCTTCTTCCTCAGAAGAGAACAGTTGGGTCTGATGTGCCACTTTTTCTTACATTCAAAGCAGACTACATCTTTATTTGATTTATCATCTTCAACAGACTTAGTCTGTTGCTTTTGAAAACTTTGTTTCCTTGGATTGAATCTTCTCCCTTTTCTATTCATCTTTCTAAATCTTCTTATCATGAGAGCAAGCTCCTCATCGTCCATATCGTCTTCAGAATCTGCAGCATCAGAATCATCATTGGATTTTAATGCAATGGACTTCTTACCTTTAGGGTCTTCGTATTCATTTATTCATTCTACTTCATAAGACTGAAGAGCTCCAACCAATTCATCAACAGATAGTGGCATGATTCTTTGGGTCTCTCTGATTGAGGTCTTTATGTGATTCCAATCCTTGGAGAGTCCACGCAGTAGCTTGTTTACCTTCATGGGATCAGAAATTGGTTGACCTTGACCATTCATGATATCTGTAAAACAACTAAACATGTCAGTTATAGATTCTCCCAAATTCATTCTGAAGGCTTCGTATTGACCGAGGAGAATGTTGATTCTGGTTTCTTTCACTCGATCGGTTCCTTCGTAAGTAATGTGTAATCTATCCCAAACTTCTTTGGCTGTATCACAAGAAGATATTCTGTTATATTCAGTAGGTGATAAAGCACAATATAAAGAATAGATTATTTTTGCATCAAGAGCTTGTCTCTTGATTATTTCTTCCTAAGTCATTTCGCTAGACTCAATAGTGTCTTTTCCTCTTTTTGAGACAGGTGCAGCTTTAGGAATGATTCCTTTTTCTACAACATCCCATTCCAGAGGATCTTTTGATCTTAGGAACGCCTTCATCTTGTTTTTCCATATGTTGTAGTCATTTCCATCAATGTAAGGCGGTCTAGTATTGCTTTGCCCTTCTACTAGCCCCATTTAATTAGAATTTGCATATTAATAGGATTAAGTCATTTAGTTTTAAAATGCATTTTTATATAAAAAAAAACTCAATCTTTAAGGAGCCAACATACTAGCCATGGATCTTTAACTCTGAAGTAAAACACTTCAAATAAAGTGAGTACATGAGCTCTGATACCATTTGATATAGCTAGTATAACCACCTAGAGAGGGGTGAATAGGTGCACAAACAATTTATCAAGATACGGAAGCGAGTCTAGGCAACCGATAGAAAGGAAGTTCTCTATTGATTAATAAAATGAAGTACGATCAAAGTAAAGAGAGTAAGGAAGAGAAAATTGAACACAAGGTTTATAGTGGTTCGGCTTATTTCAAGCCTACGTCCACTCTTCTGCAGTGACAGCCCACCGGCTGGATTTCACTATGAACAAAAGAGAAGTTACAGCACAGCTTTTCCTTGATTCCACAGTGTAGATGTTCTACCACACCTCCTCAAGGTTTCTCACAAATATAGACTCTCTTTTGTATACAAATTTTCGCTCAAAGGAATTGTCTAAACAATAGGGAGCTTCATGTTGGAGAAATCCTCTTGAAGTATTTTGAAGCTGACAAAACGTTTCCATCAGTCTAGTCTGAAGGTTTGCAGACTTTGCCATTTAAAGTCTGAAGACCTTCGGACAGCCAGACTCAAGACTCAAAGTCTATCCTCATTGACAGTCTCTAGTCCGTTGAAGAAAGGTTACCCAGAACTTGATGTTTTGTTAAGGGCTTGATCTCATCAACTGGAGAAGATCTCGTGGCTGGAATAGACACAACAGAATTCTTTGATTGATCAAGATTGAATCGAAGATTAAGGAATCGATGATTGCCTAAACATTCTTGGAAGGTTCTACTTATGGAAACTGAGATCCTGATTGTATTGGCGAACATGATTGATGAGCTATCGACACGTTCCTTTAATAGCCAAATGATCTTCCTAATTGATTCCGTCCAACGGGTAGATTGGAGGAATTCCTTTGGTAAGTGCCAACGGGTGTGATGGCATAAAGGAGTATATAAGGAAGACGTTCTAAGTTGTTGAGGTGTGCGCGATAGAAGAATTTCAAAGTCTGAAGCTCCTTATTGTTTAGACAATTCTTTTGAGCGAATACTTGTATACAAAAGAGAGTCTATATTTGTGAGAAACCTTGAGGAGGTGTGATAAAACATCTACACTGTGGAATCAAGGAAAAGTTGAGTTGTAACTTCTCTTTTATTCATAGTGAAATCCAGCCGGTGGGCTGTCAGTGCGGAAAAGTGGACGTAGGCTTGGATTAAGCCGAACCACTATAAACTCAGTGTTCAATCTTCTCTCTTCACTCTCTTTACTTTGATCATAAATCATTTTGTGAATTCCTTTCTATCGGCTGCCTAGAATTGCTTCCGTATCTCGATAAAGTGTTTGTGCACCTATTCACCCCTTTATAGGTGCTTATACTAGCTATCTCACTTTAGACTTTGGAATTCTTCTATCGCGCACTTCTCGAACAACTTAGAACGTCTTCCTTATATATTCCTTTACACCGTCATACCCATTGGCACTTACCAAAGCAATTCCTCCAATCTACCCGTTGGACGGAATCAATTAAGAAGATTATTCGAGCTATTAAAGGAACGTGTTGATAGCCCATCAATCCTGTTCGCCCATACAATCAGGATCTCGGTTTCCATAAGTAGAACCTTCCAAGAATATTTAGGCAATTATCGGATCCTTAATCTTCGAGTCAATCTCGATCAATCAAAGAATTCCATTATGTCTTTTCCAGCCCAGAGATATTCTCCAGTCGATAAGGTCATATCCTTAATGAAACATTCAATTTTGGATAACCTTTCTTCAACGGATTTGAGACTGTCATTGAGGATAGACTTTGAATCTTGAGTCTGGCTGTCCCGAGGTCTTCAGACTTTAAATAGCGAGTCGCAAGCCTTCAGACTAGACTGATGGAAACGTTTTGTCAGCTTCAAAACACTTCAAAAAGATTTCTCCAACAAGAAATTCTAGATTTTGGCAACAATATGATAGAGGATAAGTTCCCAACATGGCTGGGAAAACTGCCTAAGCTAAAAATTCTTATTTTGAGGTCCAACAATTTTAAGGGTTTATTAGATTTTCCAAGGGTAGCTCATCTCTTTCCCCAGTTGCACATTTTGGACCTCTCGAACAACGACTTCGTTGGTCCTTTACCAGCCAATTAGATAGAGAAATTTCAAGGGATGATGAATGGACAAAATGCACATGAGCCACAAGACAAATCATTGTACATGGGGCAAGGAGTTGGATTTGGAACATTGTTCTATGAAGATTCCATTAATGTGGTCATGAAAAGAAGGGAGATTCGGCTAGAGAGGATCTTGACCATCTTCACAACCATCGACTTTTGCTAAACTCTTTTGAAGGGAACATCCCAAGTGTTATTGGAAATCTTCATTCTCTCATAAGGCTCAACCTTTCTCACAATCACCTCATGGGCTCCATTCCTTCAACCCTTGGAAATTTAACTAACCTTGAATGGTTGGATTTATCTTCAAACAAGTTTAATGGGAGGGTTCCTAGAGAACTTGGAGATTTGTCATTCCTTGGGTATTTGAACCTCTCAGAGAACCAACTCAAAGGCCTCATACCTCAAGATAAGCAACTAAGCACATTCATGAGTGATTCATTTTGTGGAAACCCAGGTTTACGTGGAACTCCATTACAAAACACATGGCGTGGTAATGATCAGCCTCCTCCTCCACCACAGTCGTTCTTTCAAGAGAATAGTACAAGAGAACATGGAGGTGGTTTTGATAGGAACGTAGTTAGGATGGGATATGCATCCGGAATTGTGATTGGAATCTCCATAGCGTACATTTTATGTGAAATTGGAAGACCCATGTGGCTTGTGAGGGGATTGGGAAGGATGGAGAGGAGAATTGAATTGATGAACAAGCCAAAGCAGAAGGCCATCAAATTTCATGTAGGCCAATGAAGTTGTTGGGAAGTGGTCCCTTTGAACTATGTGTAATGTAAGTTCAAGGAGTACACTTTTTGTTAGATTGAAATGCAATTTTGCATATGGATTCTTATTTTATTAGGTTGTCATTTTCTTCTTTAAGTGTGATTTCTGAATCAGGTCGAATGAATAGATGAACATGAAAGAGATCTTTCAAAAACTTGCCCTATATCATTAACACCATGTATGTCATTTTCTTGTTTAGTGTACACCATTCTTATTTGTCCATTGGAAATAAACAAAGATGAAGAGCTATCGAAGCCCATTTAGCCTGGGTTGCATGATTGAATGTTCCATTGAAATATGTCCTTAAGGATTACTAAATTTGTCATGGTCCCCCTACACATGTCTGTTGAAGTTGCAAGCGGGTATTAGTTTATTGACTTGCTTTTGCACCTATCACACTTGTTTGCAATAGGGAACAAGGGCACTGAAGTTTAAGCCTCAAAGCATCTTTGAAATTTAGATTCAAGGTTGCCTAAGTGCAAAATTCTTAGGTCTTCTAGGCCAAAAAACTAAATTTTTTTCACGTTCGGGGATTTTTTAAGTTGCCAGTAATTTTCATATACTGTTGGAAAAAAAATATAACCGATAGCTTGCTCATAACTTAACTTGTCAATAATTACCAGCATCATAATGAATTTATCAAGTCCATAGTCAATTAGTAACTTCTTCTAAATTCTACTGTTAGTATCACCAAAAGTCTCAAATTGGTATACATATATCACATTTAAGCAAACCAAACAAGAAATCCTAAATTGTTATACCCGTGTCATATTTATCTCAAATTAATTTTTGTATCTCAAAAAAATTCGAAACTAGTACACTCTTCTACCACATTTAACCCAAACTAATTCTCAGGTCATAAAAAACTATGACTTTTAGCACATTTCCAAAACTTGAAGGAGCTCTTAAAGCAAAATTAGCATATTTAGCAAATTTCTCAATCAAAGATTTTGGTGATTTGAGGAAAAATGCGTCACTAGCGTACTAGTTTGGCATTTTTGTAACACGAAAATTAATTTAAAGTAAATATGACATGGATATATCAATTTGAAAATTTGTGTGACAAGAAAATTAATTTAAGGTAAATGTAACACTGGTATGCTTGTTGCTATGATGCGACCCTCCTGATAGACGGGTTTAAAGTTAATTTCAAGTAGAAATCCAACAGTCCTCAATAGGCATGGATTCTCCCAAACCCTTATTGTGATATCCTTGATTCAAGCTCCTAATTAAGACTGCAAGGGATGGACTAAGGATCTGTACATTAGTAACGAAGATAGACCATGACTCGATTCTAGAGATTGTTCACAAGCTAACTAGTTAATTAGGTGCAAGGCAATTCGGGATTAGGGTTACGATAGACTAGAGCAATCAACCATGAAAGGACCATTCGACTACAAAGATTGTTATGGACAATCACGTGCCATCACAAGTCAGTCAATGGACAGGTATAGATTGATTTAGCTCAGATGTATATACTAGTCGCAAGTGATGCCACACAATCAATATATTGTTCGTGAACAACCCTAACCCGATCCAAAAGAACTATGAGTCATGGCAGGCTAATGGATCTTACTCAATTTACATAACAATTAAGTGTCATATATGGATTGACCAAGCTCAATTGAAAGTCCCATATAAAACCCGGACGGGCATCGAACTTAGTTCGAGTCTAGTATTGTGAATTCTGGCCATGCCACCTAAATTCGTGAAAGTCGCGTTAAAGCTATATCCGATTGAAACTTAGCTTCAAGCCTTGGTCCAAATGCAGGTATCGACAGTAGATATTATCAAGGCATTCCTTTTGAATTGAAATATTTTTAGTGAGCATGTTAGTGCATTAATTAAGGAAATGTGCTAATTTGAGGATATACACTTTAACGGACCTGGAGGTGAGACCAATTTAGCCTATTAGGATTTAAATTGAGATGGGAAAAATTTCGTTAGGCTGTGGACACTAGGTTGGGCACCACTTTTGGCATGATGAGAGGAATGGACCAAATTGCCCTTGAGTCTAGCCAATAATTTAGATTAAAAGAAGCAATCCAAGCCCTTGATCTTGGATAAGGCACATGGCCTAATGGATGGCCAAGAATTATTCTTGAACTCCAAGTTTGGGGGCAATGATGAATGAATGACAATAATTCAATGGGGGCATTAATGGTGATGGACAACTTCCTCTCCAAGTTGCTTCTTCTTCTTCCTTTTTCTTCCTCCCTTCCCCCTCATTGTCGATCGACCCTCCATCCTCTCTCTCTCTCTCTCTCTCTCTCTCTCTCTCTCTCTCTCTCTCTCTCTCTCTCTCCCCCCCTCACACTTGTGCCCCCTCACCGCCGTCCGCCCTAGTCACCCACCCGCTACACACTACCACCACTACACGCCGTCGTTGCTTGCCACTTGTGCTGCGCTGTTCGCCATCTCTGGTCATTGTCACCATGAGCTGCTGCCCACTTGGCCGCCACCCCCAAGCCTCACCCAAACACCCCTCGTCCCGGTTGTAAGTAGATTTCCTAAACATTAGCCAGGCCATTGCATTATGCAACTCGGATTTAGAACCACCTTTAATGTCGTAGGACTCTCCTAGGTTGAGGAACTCATGGAATAATTTTGTATGATATGCTCATTATATGATTGAGCTATGTGGTTTGGGATTGAACGAGAACTAAGTATGTGAAGGTTGAGGTTGCTCAGGTTTGGTGCGAGTTTTAGAAATGATTCACTTAGACTAGACTTGTCATGATTGTTCATTTGCTATGGCTACTTATGCTTGATCTTCATATTTGAATGCCATGGATGATTATAGGAGTGTTATATGAAGTGATCTTTGCATATATATGTCCCTAGGTCATGGTCGAAGCTTAAGTTCACATCGACCCGTCGAATCTAGAACAGTGTTGGTTCTTAAACGTGCATGGAAGTGTGTTGGGCCGGGTCACTATCTTGGTTTGGCGATATTAAGGCGGATCATTCGATTCGAGTTTGACCTAGGCCGGTACTTGAGTGTCATGGGTCCAACCACAATTCTAGTTTCGTGCTCAACATACTTTATTGTCGCATATACAATAGGGCATGAGTTACACATCATTTGGCAATGCCCTTGGGGCATTTGTACTTGGACTAATGAGAAAGATAAAATCGATTGCGTGAATGCTTGATTTGTGCGGTCATATGAGGAATGAAATTTGTGGTTTTAAGATACAAAAAGAACATAAGCATATGGGCCCAAAAGAAATAGAAAGAATTTAAACCGGCATGCATGCGTGGATCGATCTCAAGAAGTCAAAGTCTTCGGGGCGATAGAATAGACATGTGCCTCCTCAAGAAGTCAGGGTCTCTTGGGGGTTCTCGTGTGGTGATTTTGGATCAGTATATGTTACAATGGTTCATGGAAAGTCGCTGTCTTTATGGACTTTTATTGGTGATGTTTGTGTTGAAGAAATCTTTCCAGAATATTTTGAAGCTGACAAAACGTTTCTATCAGTCTAGTCTGGATATTTGCAAACCGTCAGTTTAAAGTCTGAAGACTTTCTAATCACCAGACTCAGCACTCAAGACTCAAGACTTAACACTCAAGACTTTTCTCATTGACAGTCTTTCTGATCCAGTGATGAAGGAAATCCAGAGCCGAAGTTTATGGTTAAGGATTTAAGCCTATCCTCTGGAGAAGATCTCTTGGTTGGATAAATATATCGGATTCTTTTATTTGTATCTAGATCAATTGAAGATTCGGTGGTCGACGAAATATTATTGGAATGTTCTATTCTTGGAAATCAAGATCCTAATTGTATGGGCGAACACGATTGATGGGCTATCATCAGGTTCCTTTAATAACTCAAATAATCTTCCTTGATTGATTCCGTCCAACGGGTAGATTGGAGGAATTCCTTTGGTAAGTGCCAACGGTATGATGGCATAAAGGAGTATAAAAAGGGAGACGTTCTAGTTGTGGTAGTAACGTGATCGATAGAGAAATTCCAGAGTCTAAAGCATCTTGATTATTAGTCGATATAGTTTGAGCAAAATTGTATACACAGAGAGTGTCTATACTTGGTGATACCTTGAGTGAGTGTGGTAGATCATCTACACCTAGAAATCAAGGAAGATCAACGCTGTAACATCTCTTTGTTCATAGTGGAATCCAGCCAATTGGCTATCAGTGCAGAAGAGTGGACGTAGGCTTGAATCAAGCCGAACCACTATAAACCGCGTGTTCAATTCTCTCTTTCCTTTACTCAGTCTTACGTTGATTATTATTTGTCGCAGATCCTTCAACTGTCTAAGTATTGTGCAATCATCACGAAAAACCTTTTATATACCTATTCACCCCCCTCTAGGTACTCGTACTAGCTATATCAATTGGTATCAGAGCTCGTGTTCTTACTTTATTTAAAGTGTTTTACTTCAGAGTAAAAGATCCATGGCTAGTATGCTAGCACCAGGGCTGGTGGAAGGGCAAAGCAATACCAAACCACCCTACTTTGATGGAAAGTATTACAACATCCGAAAGAACAAGATGAAAGCTTTCCTACGATCAAAGGATCCTCTGGAATGGGACGTTGTGGAAAGAGGAATCACTCCTACTACTGCATCAGTCTCTGAAAGAGGGAAAGAAATTGTTGAAACCAGCGAAATGACTCAGGAAGAGATAAATAAGAGACAAGCACTTGATGCAAAAGCAATTTACTCTTTATATTGTGCTTTGTCACCAACTAAATATAACAGAATATCTTCTTGTGTTACAGCAAAAAAAGTATGGGACAGATTACATATCACCTATGAAGGAACAGATCGAGTGAAGGAGACAAGAATTAACATTCTCCTCGGTCAATATGAAGCCTTCAAAATGAAACCAGGAGAATCTATAACTGACATGTTTAATCGTTTTATAGATATTGTCAATGGTCTTGAGAACCAAGGACAAAAAATTTCTGATCCCATGAAGGTGAACAAGCTATTGCGTGGATTCTCCAAGGATTGGAATCATATAAAGACTTCAATAAGAGAGACGCAAAGAATTATGCCACTATCTGTCGACGAGCTGATTGGAACTCTTCAGTCTTATGAAGTGGAACGAATTAATGAAGACGAAGATCCAAGAGGTAAGAAATCCATTGCATTAAAATCAAATGATGATTCTGATGATATAGATTCTGAAGATGATATGAATGATGAGGAACTCGCTCTCATGATAAGAAGATTCAGAAAACTGAATAGAATAGGAAGAAGGTTCAACTCAAAGAAACAAAGTTTGCAAAGACAACGTACCAAGTCCGTTGATGATGAGGAACCAAACAAAGATGTAGTCTGCTTTAAATGTAAGAAAAAGGGACACATCAGACCCAACTGTCCTCTTCTGAAGAAGAAAAGAGGAAAAGCTGAGAAGTTTCGAAAAGCTCTCAAAGCCGAAAACTGGAGTGATACAGAGTGTGAAGAAAGTGATAATGAATATGCCAACATATGTTTGATGGCACATTCAGACTCGGACTCAGATTCTGGATCACACTCAGATAGCGAATTCGAGGTAAGTGATTTTAAAATTCCTATCAAAGTCTCTAAATACATTGATGAACTGTGTTTTAGTCTTAAAACTTCTCTCAAAAGAATTTCTGAACTTAAAAAGGAAAACTCAGCTCTAAAACAAAAGGAAAATATTTTAGAAGAAAGGGTTAAAAGTTTAGACTTGAATGTTTCTACTCTTAAAGAGAAAGAATATAATCTTTTGAAAGAAAACGTTTTTTTAAAAACTGACTTATCAAATATTTCAAAGAAATTTTCGATAGGATCCGAAAAACTTGAAAAAGTTCTTTCAGTTCAAAGACCTTACTTCAATAAGTCTGGTCTGGGTATGACAGCAGAAACAATTCCATTGATTAATTTTCCTAAGGTAAAATAAAGAATTAAGAAAAGACCGTCGAGAGAGGCTTACAAAAATCATTTCAAGAAAGTTTTTGTAAAGTCTGTAGGTCGAAATGCTCTCAGGTGTTCAAAGTGTAACAATCAGGATCACTTTGAAAAAGAGTGTCCTATGGTTTGGAAGCCTGTTAAGAAAGTATGGCCTAATAATGTTTATCCTACTAACACCAAAGGACCCAAGAAAATTTGGGTACCAAAAAGGGCTTGAAACTCTTTGTTAAATGCAAGTCTCCGTCAAGAAAAATGTAAAGTGGTATCTTGACAGCGGATGTTCAAGACACATGACAGGAGACTCAAATTGCTTCATAAAGCTTATTCAAGTGAATGGTGGAAAAGTTTCATTTGGAGGAAACGGCAAAGGAAATATTGTGGGATTTGGAACTGTGAAAATTGGAAATCTCACAATAAGCAATGTTTCTCTAGTGGAAGGACTCAACTATAACCTTCTCAGCATTAGCCAATTGTGTGATACTGGCTTCAAGATCTCCTTTCAAGAAGGAATATGTTCTGGAATCAGTAAAGACTCTACTCAGTCTTTCATGGGTCGAAGACATGCAAATATCTACCTCTTAGACATGAATCTAAATGAATCGCAATGCCTAATCTCAATTCAAGATAAAGCAAGCTTATGGTACAAAAAGCTTGGTCATGTCAACATGAAACAATTAGCTAAAATCTCAGCAAAGTAGCTTGTTCGAGGTCTACCAAAATTACCATACCAAAAGTCCGATCCATGCACACCAAGTATTCTGGGAAAGCAGGTAAGAAATTCATTTAAGCCAATAAATCATGTATCTACTAACCATGTACTACAGTTGCTGCATATGGATCTCTTCAGACCAACCAAAACCCAGAGTATTGGAGGTAAGAAATATTGCCTAGTAATTGTGTAAGATTAATCCCGTTTTATTTGGGTATATTTCCTTGCAAGTAAGTCAGAAACCTTTTCGTATTTTGAAAAATTTGCTAAAAAGGTTCAAAATGAAAAAGGATGTGTTATCTCAAGTATAAGAACAGTTTGAAAATCAAGATTTTACAAAATTGTGTGATGAATCTGGATTTAAGCATGTGTTCTCCTCTCTATACACTCCTTAGCAAAATTGAGTTGTGGAAAGAAAGAATAGATCTCTTCAAGAAATGGCTAGAACTCTTTTAATTGAAAGTAAAATTTCTTCACGTTTTTGGGCTGAAGCTGTTTCAACAGCATGCTATATCATCAATAGAGTCTTCCTAAGACCTATTCTAGAAAAAACTCCCTATGAATTATTCAAAGGTAAGAAGCCCATTGTTTCATATTTTCATGTGTTCGGTTGCAAATGCTTTATATTGAAAAATGCAAAAGATCGAGTTGGTAAGTTTGAAGAAAAATCAGATTAAGGCATCTTCCTTGGATATTCTACATCAAGCAAAGCCTACAGAGTCTATAACAAGAAGAGCCAGTCTGTGGAGGAGTCAATGAATGTCAAATTTCAAGACTCTACACAAGATGAATCCAGTCAGACTCAGTATGAAGAGTCTGAACCTGCTCCAGACCTTCCAAAGCTTACAACTCAAGAAGTATCTCAGACTCTGAAAGACCAGCATCAAGATGTTCATGAAGATTCAAATAAAGAAAGAGATCATCATCCAGACAAATCAACCAGTAACTGGAAGCATAAGTCCAATCATCCCAAAGATCTCATTATCGGCGAAATTAATGAAGGAATTCGCACCAGATCCAAAAGACGTGAAGAGTCTAGTGTTGTGGCTCTCATTTCTGAAATTGAACCAAAAAACATAGAAGAAGCTTTATCTGATGAAAGCTGGATCGAAGCTATGCAAGAAGAGCTCAGACAGTTCAACATTAATGATGTCTGGGAATTGACATCTAAACCGAAAGGTAAAACTGTTATTGGAGCCAAGTGGGTGTTCAGAAACAAGATGAATGAAAAATGAAAAGTCGTACGAAACAAAGCAAGACTCGTAGCCAAAGGATATACGCAAGAAGAAGGAATAAACTATGATGAGACTTAGGGTGTGCATGGAAACGTTTCTTAGAAACGTTTCCGGCACACTTCTGTACGGAAAGTGTTCTCGGGAACAAAAAAGGAACAGAAACGCGTTTGGTTGCGTTTTTGTTCCTTTTTTGTTTTTTTGTTTCTGGAACAAAATAGGAACAGAAAAAAGAAACATAAATTTTTTGTTTCTCGTTCCAGAAACGTTTCTCTCTTCTTCTTCTCTTTTTCTTTTCTTCTTCTTTTTTTTCCTTCCATTTTCTTTCGCCGGTCGACGGCCTCGGCCATGGCCGGCGCCCGGCCGTCGAGGCTCGGCCTCACCCAGATCCGGCGAGGCTCGGCGTCGCCGGCGCGGGCGAGGCCGAGCCTCGCCTTAGCTAGTGAGCTCGGCTCGCCCAGCCAGGGCGAGGCTCGGCCTCGCCCAACCACGGCGAGGCTCGGCCTCGCCGAGGGCCGGCGAGCCTCGCCGTGGCTGGGCAAGGCTGCCGGTCGCCGGAGGTCAGGGACCGGCCGGAAATAAAAAATAAAATAAAAATGTTTAAAAAATTAAAAGAAACAAAAAAAGAATAAAATTTACCAAACGTGTTTCTGTTCATTTTTTATTCCCGGACCAAACGTTACCAAACGCGTTCTTTTGTTCAAAAATTGTTCCCCGGAACAGAAACACTTTTTTTTGTTTCTGTTCCCATAAACAAAAAAAGCACAGAAATAAATCCATGCGCACCCTTATGCTCTTGTAGCAAGGTTAGAAGCTATTTGACTATTACTTGTGTTTGCTTGTTATAAAAATTTCAGGTTATTCCAAATGGACGTCAAAAGTGCTTTCCTAAATGGATTTATCCAAGAGGAAGTATATGTGGAACAACCACCTGGGTTTGAAGACCCAAAGAAACCAGACTCAGTCTTCAGACTGAAAAAGGCTTTGTATGGTTTAAACCAAGCACCTCGGGCTTGGTACGACAAGTTAAGTAATTTCCTATTACAAAATGGTTTTGTCAAAGGTAAAGTAGATACGACCTTATTTATCAAGAAGGAAAACAAAAGTTTCTTACTTGTTCAAATATATGTGGATGATATTATTTTTGGATCCTCTAATGAAAGTCTATGCAAGAAATTTTCTAAGTCTATGCAGGATAAGTTTGAAATGAGTATGATGAGAGAATTAACATTCTTTCTTGGTCTTCAAGTAAAGCAATTGAAGGAAGGAACTTTCATTTACCAAGAAAAATATGTTAATGATCTTGTCAAAAGGTTTGGATTGGAAAATTGCAAGAAGACTGATATACCAATGTCAAGCTCTTTGAAGATAGACAAAGATGAAGAAGGGAAGAAAGTTGATCAAAAGCTGTACAAGAGCATCATCGCTTCACTTCTTTATCTAACTACTTCTAGACCTGACATTTTGTTGAGCGTTTGCATCTGTGCTAGGTTTCAATCAGATCCTAGAGAATCCCATCTTAGTGCTGCAAAATGTATCATTAAATATGTTGCTTCATCTACAAGCATTGGTCTTTGGTATCCTAAGAATGGAGACTTTAATCTTCTGGGATATTCAGACGCAGATCTGGCCGGCTGCAGAGTTGATAAAAAGAGTATTTCAGGAACATGCTAGTTGCTTGGAAGCAGGACAATGTCTTGGTTTTCAAGGAAACAAAGCACTGTGGCTCTCTCAACAACAGAAGCAGAGTATGTAGCTCTTGGAAGCTGTTATTCACAACTACAAGACTTTGGGATTAAAGACTCATACACAGAAATCAAATGTGACAACACCAAATAAGAATCAATCTGACCAAAAATCCAATCCTTCATTCAAGAGCAAAGTATATAGAGATTCGACGTCACTTCATTAGAGATCATATTCAAAATGGAGATCTCTATTCAATTTGTTGATTCAAAAAGTCAACTAGCGGATATATTCACAAAGTCTTTGGAGAAAAATCAATTTGACTCTATCCGTTCCAGACTCAACATTGTGAAGCTCGAAGAAGTTAAAGTCTAGAGACTCTCCAACCCTCAGACTCTAATCTCTCAGACTCTAAATCCTCAGACTCAGACATTGATGGCTATAGACTGTAAGTTGCTATTTTATCTAAACTCGAAAAGGTATGATCTTTCGTTCAGTTATTTTATAGTCTCCGTGAAAAACGAAATCTTGTCTTTTCAAAAGGATTAATTTTGGTAGTTATTGATTTCGAAAAGAGGTGTTCGTACACTTTTCTTGTGCCGATTGAACTTCCCTTTTCAAAACTGAGTTATATACACGCTTTTCTTTTTCACCCAATCTTCAAAACCCTAACAGGCATTCTCCTCCCAATCCGGTGTCTACTTCTTGTTCATCTTTGAGAAAGTTGTCATCTTTTCTTGGGAAAGCAAGTAAAGGAATCTTTCAACGACAAGGAAGGATGTCTTCTTCGAGGAAGTCTTCAAGAATCGCAAACGGGGGACCACGGAGGATGAAGGAGGGACCTACCCATTTCGATCTCACCGAAGAGGAAGAATTATCGAGTCGCAACAAAGCCCGATTCACTCTCCACCATGTCACTCAACGCCATCTACCCCACATGATGCGGGTCAACAACCGGAGGAAGAGATAATCGAGGACGCGACTCCCGTAAGAGTCCAAAAACCCTCGTTTATTTACAAACTCTACCGTGCGTTGAAAAATGCGGGACTCCGTTGAAATACGTGGATGATTTTCTTAAATATAAGCATTATGGGAATGAGTATATCTTTCGAGAAAAATGGAGGATTTGGGAATTGCTCCCAAAGGTAAAGCAGAGGAAACACTTGCGAATATTCCCAGTGACCCTCGTATGTCGGGACCTAATTCTACTGAAGGAAACGACGATGATAAAATGTTCAGTGATTTTCAACATAGAATGGGTATTGCTGCAAAGGTGAAGGGAAAGAGGATGGAGTTATTTAAATCAAAGGAACAGGAGAATTTGTTCTTCAGACTGCTGAAACGAGGGGTGATAAACCCTAGGAGTGTCGATTTCGATTTCTTGGATGCCGTTAATGTGAACTTAAGGGAGAAGTTCAATCTGCTTCAACTGGAACAATTTTGCACCGATACCACAGATGGATATGCGCAATTAACAGCATACTTCTATTCGAATCTTAGTTTCTTAGATGTGAATAGAATATCATTCAATGTTCGAGATCAGGATTATGTGGTAGACGTGGACATGTTGGCGGACATAATTGGAGTTGAACGAGGACATTATCAACCAATCAAAGTCTCAGTTGCTCGTGCCTCAATGGAACTTGTCAAAGATAGAGATATTGAGGGAAGAATCATTTATTCAAGGATGCGTGCCATCAATATTGTTTTGCACAAAATTGTTATCAATTGCATCAGGCCCAAGTCTACATCAAAGACTGATGTGTCTAATTCCGAAGCAAAATTGATGTACGCAATCAACTCAGGGAAGAAGCTCTCTCTCCCTCACACTATTCTTTTTCACATGTACAGAGCAATGTCAAAAGACAAGGGTCAATTACCTTATCCAGGTCTGGTGACCAAGATCTTCAGACACATGAATATTGAACCGCCACATTCACTTTGTGTTCGACCGTGCGATAAGATGGTGGTAGGTTTAAAGATGTTGACGAAGATGCGTCTGAAAGAACTTTCCAAGGCAATGGAGAAATTCAGAGTGAAGACTCCAGTCCCGTCTGCTTCAAAGAGAAAAGGAAAGGAGGCCGTTGGAGCCCCATCGAAAAAGAAGAAAACTGTCATCTTGGAGGATGAAGATGAGGAGGAAGATCTCACAATCACTGCATTGATAAGGACCAGACGTTCTGTACCTCAATCGACAGAACTTCAAAAGAAACAGAGAGAAGAAGAGGAGCAAGCCAAGAACAGAGAAGAAGAAGAGCAGGGAGAGAAGGAGAAAGAAGCTAAAGAAGGAGAGGAAGAGAAACAAAAGTCTGCAGCTGAATCTGGAGAGAAGGGGAATCAAGATACGAAGAGCATGATCATCACTCTTCCCCTTTTGATGTCCTAGAGACGGGGGAGTTGGCGAGCAAGAACTGTCCACATCCCATGCTGCCAATAGTGAAGGTCTAAGACAATCTCCAGCGGACCCGAAGAGTTTCAGGCTTCTCAATTGCCTGAAGAAGGACACGATACGTCAACACCAAATCTGCAAGATTATACAGAAGCGCCATCGTCTACATTCACTACATCTGAGAAAGCAAATGCAAGTACACAGACGGACAATTCTGCAGATTTTCGTCGTATTATTGATATTCTTCTGGAAATGCAGGGCCAAATCTATGTTCTGGACTGTGAAATTCAAGCCATGAAGAATGCTGGACAAGCATCTTCAGTTACCCTGGAGGACAAAATGAAAGACCTAGCTCTACAACTTCAAGCCAATGCCAAAGGAGAAGAGGTAGCTCATCTAAGGGAAGACTTGAAGAGGCTAGAAGGCATAGTCCAGTCAATGGGAGATTTCCAGATCGTGCGCATTCCCAAGCAGACCTGATGCTTTTCTCACTTTTTTATGATGACAAAAAGGGGGAGAAGCAATTTGAACTAACCAACTTTAAACTTGACTTTAAATTTGTTTTTTTTTTTTTTTGTGGTTATGTTTGTTTTTTAGTATGACTTGACTTGAGTGAACTGAATTGGCTGTGGATTTTGATGCTTGACTATCTGCATTTATATCAAGCGTTTTGTCATATGGTATTACTCATGAAAGACTAACCAATTTTCTGTGGATGCAGAGTCTGGTTGTTTTATTAATCTTTATGAGATAGTCGTATTACTTGAGAAATGTTTTTGCAGGTCAAAATTGTTCAAATCTACAGGAAAGTTTTGTCACCATCAAAAAGGGGGAGATTGTTGAAGAAATCTTTCCAGAATATTTTGAAGCTAACAAAACGTTTCTATCAGTCTAGTATGGATATTTGCAAACCGTCAGTTTAAAGTCTGAAGACTTTCTGATCACCAGACTCAGCACTCAAGACTCAAGACTTAAGACTCAAGACTTTTCTCATTGACAGTCTTTCTGATCCAGTGACGAAGGAAATCCAGAGCCGAAGTTTATGGTTAAGGATTTAAGCCTATCCTCTGGAGAAGATCTCTTGGTTGGATAAATATATCGGATTCTTTTATTTGTATCTAGATCAATTGAAGATCCGGTGGTTGACGAAATATTCTTGGAATGTTTTATTCTTGGAAACCAAGATCCTGATTGTATGGGCGAACAGGATTGATGGGCTATCGTCAGGTTCCTTTAATAGCTCGAATAATCTTCCTTGATTGATTCCGTCCAACGGGTAGATTGGAGGAATTCCTTTGGTAAGTGCCAACGGTATGATAGCATAAAGGAGTATAAAAAGGAAGACGTTCTAGTTGTGGTAGTAACGTGATCGATAGAGAAATTCCAGAGTCTGAAGCATCTTGATTATTAGTCGATACAGTTTGAGCAAAATTGTATACACAGAGAGTGTCTATACTTGGTGATACCTTGAGTGAGTGTGGTAGATCATCTACACCTAGAAATCAAGGAAGATCAACGCTGTAACATCTCTTTGTTCATAGTGGAATCCAGCCAATTGGCTGTCAGTGCAGAAGAGTGGACGTAGGCTTGAATCAAGCCGAACCACTATATACTGCGTGTTCAATTCTCTCTTTCCTTTACTCAGTCTTACGTTGATTATTATTTGTCGCAAATCCTTCAACTGTCTAAGTATTTTGCAATCATCACAAAAAAAACCTTTTATATACCTATTCACGCCCCTCTAGGTACTCGTACTAGCTATATCAGTTTGGCTCTAAAATTTCTAACTTACTGTATGGGAAGGGTCATGGAGCAATTTTCTAGCCTTTAGTTTTTTTTACTAACAAGTCTTCAACTTTTAATGCTATGTAGGAATGGTTTTTCAGGGAGCCTGCCTTGGATCCTTAGTGTTTGGTTACTGGCTAACATCACCAAGATAGAGGTTGTTTCCAACCAATAAAGGCCGCTTGCGCCTATCCACTAGTGTGGCGGGCTATCAAGCTATGTTCTTTGTTTTAATGTGCTAATGCCTGGACATCTCTCATTGGGTCATGTATCTTTTCCAAGCCCGAGCTTAGGCTCTGTCCTCAAAATGTTTTACATCTGGGGAATGCCAAGGTCCACACGAAATCTCAAATGAAGCAGTTTAATGTCGTACATAGGACAAAATGTGTGAAGGCAGACGAATGCAAGTTATGTTCTGGTGCTACCTTATATTTCAAGAGTGTGAAGGCAGATTGTCACGCCCCGATCCTCAGGCACACACACATCCCTTACTTTTGGTCGATTTTAAAATGCGATATCCCAGGACTATGTATCGCCGACCCTTTCATTTATATTTGCACATGCGGAAGCAGTTATAATTCCCCAAACAATAAAGCAATGGGATAGAGAAGCAGGCCATACATTTTTCATACTGAAAATTCACAACTATAACTTTTTACATGCAAACAAGGTCTGACAAGATAGGATGGGATCTCAGTCCTCATCCGGGTCGTACTCGGGGTTATCCTCAGGGTCCTCCTCCATGTACTCCTCTTCAGGTTCCTCATCAGGGATCTCCTCATTAGATTCATGCTCCTTAGGCTCCTCATCCAGGTCCTGAAATGGTTATTCAATAACCACTGAGACAACGTCTCGGCAAGTTCTACCTCATAAGACCAGATTAGTAAACTAATACACCTTAGGGCTGCCTATGCACAACATGAGTCGAGGACTTACCTTGGCCTCGCATTCCACCTCGCATATTAGCACAGATCATATAGGCACCCAAGCAATCATATTATAAATCGAAGCATCGATCTAATCGACTTAGTCGATTATATGCCAATAAGACCACTCACGGTCATTTCCATTCAGTCAATCAATTGATATCATACGATCCACACATCTATCAATTCATATCATCTATTAAACCATACCATCTATTCATCCATCAATACAATTACGGCTCGCACAAGCTGAAATGGATGCAATGCTCTCACAAGCGATATAGATGGTAGCTTGCACAAACTGATATATAGATCGTTGCTCTCACAAGCTGATAAATGATCATTTCTCTCACAAGCTGTCATACAGTGCTCACACAAGCTGACAATGATGCTCACACAGGTTAACAATGATGCTCACACAAGCTGATACATATATAAACCAATTGCTCGCCAAAGTTGATAATTCAATAATAACTCAACTCATACCTCAATTCCATCAATCAATCAATCCAATCGATTCAAACTGGTCATACAAACCAATTACGGTGCTAAAAGCCAACACCGGTATTTTCAAGTTAAATACCACAACTTCATCAATTTCACACAATTCCACACTTTTGGAATTATTAACCATAATTATCAATCACTCAATTTCTCAATTTAAACATACAATTAACACAAACCGACCGCACTGCGGCGATCAGCTCGAAATTCTAACGACCGGCCATCTACCAATCAATCATTTAATCTCAATAAATTCCAAATCAAATTAGGGTAAATCCCTAAAACATCACAATTTATTTAATTCCATGCAACGTAGAGCTCAAATAAATAAACGAACTGCGCCACGACGATCAGCACGAGATTTCGGTCGTCGGCCATCTCAATCTTAATTTCCGAAAAATAATTAATTAATAAATATTAAAAATTCAATTTAGCACAAAATAAAGCCCAATTAAATAAATGGACTTCACCACGGTCATCAGCATAATATTCCGGTCATTGGCCATCCAAGTTGAATTTTCGGAAAATAAATAATTAATTAATTTAATTCCGAAAAATAAATAAATAAACACAATAATTCCAATTTAGCACCATATGAAGCTCAATTAAATAAACGGTCTGCGCCACCATCTTCAGCATAAAATCCCGGTCACTGGCCATCCCAGTTGAATTTCCAGGAAATAAATAATTAAATAATTAAATTCGAAAATTAATATTAAATTCCTAAAAATACCACTTAGGCCCGAATCGCTTAATTAACACCCGATAAGGGACGGGAAAAATCCCAAGAAGCTTCCAAGAAATACTATAGGCAATTCTCTATCTAATTACACTAATCACACAACTAATATGCAAAGCAATTAACTAAAAATCACTAATCAATTCTAATATAACAACCTAATTACACTTAATTAATACTAATCAACCTTTAAGCGTAATTAGCAAACTAAGAAGGCATTAGTGAGTAAAACTCACTCAAAACGACGGGCTCGACGCGAGGATCGACTTTCCTCAAAGCGGGCCGAGCATCCGGGCTCGGGAAGGCGGCCAAAACAGGCCAAATCCCCATTGTTATACCCATTTCTGCAACCCTCTGATCACTGCTGATCGGGGCAGATTTAGGGCTGGTTGAGGCGGCCAAGGGTGGCTGAGGGCGAGGCGGAGCTCCGGTGAGGTTGACGGTGGCTGGAGGAGGTCGGGCGGCGGCCTGAGGTGGCCGAATGGGATCGAGCAGAGGCAAAACGGGGGCTGGACGAGGCGGCGGGAGCTGGACAGCAGCTCGCCGTAGCTGGGCGAGAGAGCGACCAAGGCACGCGGAGGCAACCGGCGTGCGGCGGTGCACGCGGGCGGGGCGAGTAGCGGCGGCAGCTCCGGTTTTCTGCTCTCGGGCGTTGCTTCGTTCGCTCGTCTCGTTTCGCTGTGCTGTGTTCGAACAAGAGGGACGGAAGAGAGAGGATGCGGCGGAGATGGGCGAGGGCAGTAGGACGGTGGACGGCGGTGACTCCGGCTCTGATTGCTTGCTGCGACGATGCCGAGAAGACTCGCTGCTTCGGCTTGCTAGTCTTTCGTTGCTGCTGAAGAAGAAAGCCAAAGAAAAGAGGAAGAAGATGGAGATGCTCGACGGACGAGAGAGGGGAGGAAGAAAAACTAATTTTTCTTTCTTTTCTCTCACTCTCTCTCTCTCTCTTAGGTCAGCCACACGTGGGCCACCACCAGCTGTCTCCCACTCTTCAATTTTTGACAAATATGCCCTTTTCTAGTTCAAAGAGTTGGGTTTATGGGCATACGAATTTTGCTAGGTTTTCTTCCCAAATTGAACCTTAATCCCACTTGAATCAAATCAATTTGACCCCCATATTTTAATTCAATAATTCATCATTCCAATTGGTATTTTTCCTTACCAATGTAGCCTACTTGCATCCCAATTTCACAATCCCTGGTTTCAATTGAACAAAAACGGCCCTATTTATCCAGTCGAAATTAGAACCCGAAAATCTGGATGTCACACAGACGATATCTTGCCCTCCAAAATGTTGATGCATTTACATCATGATGGTCATGTTTTGCTCGGCCTAGTTCTATTGTCCAATAAAAGTAAAACTCATTTATGGCTTAGCTCACCATAAACCATCTTCTCTATTTTACAGGACAATGATGTTGCCTCGCGCAAAACATGTCAGAACAACTTTCCTCGAACACTTTATCTGGAACATAGTAAACATAGTCTCTGAGAGCTCAGGGTTTTGTGAATTTGAAGTATGAAGCCACAGTAGACCAACATTTGACCCCGCCCTCAATCAATCCTAAGTAAAAACCAACATTGTAAAATCAAAGTTTCAGATAACTTTGTGAATGAATAAAATAGGGGAGAAAGATTGTCACGGCCCGATCCTCAGGCACGCACACATCCGTCTGACTTGGTAGATTTTTTAATGCGATATCCCAGGACAATGTATCGCCGACCCTTTCATTTTTAAGCACATGCGGAAGCAGTTAAAATCCCCAGACAATAAAACGATGGGATAGAAAAGCAGGGCCATATTTTTCATATTGAAATTTATAACCAAACTTTTATACAAACCACAAACCAGAACACTTCACAACTTTTTATCCTAAACTCTATTCACATTAAAATGGAGATATCAAAGAAGATAAAATTTCAGTTTATCTAGGCCGTACTCACGGCCCCTCTCGAGATTGTTTTCTTCTCCCAAAAATCCTTCTCCAACTCTTCCTCCTCAGCTCCTTAGCGGGGTCCTGAAATGGTTTTCCCCAAACTGGGATGAGACTACGTCTCAGCGAGTTCTACCCCACTAAGCCCGATTAGTAAACCATTATACTATAGGCTGCCTAAACACGCACAGGACAGAGGACTTACCTTGGCCTCAGATCCTACCTACAAGTCAGTACAATTCATAATAGGCACCCAAACAGTCATATCGCCGATAGAAGCATCGAACAAATCGACATAGTCGATTATATGCCAACAAGACCACTCATGGTCATTTCCATTTAGTCAATCAATTCACAACATCAAATCAAAGCAATGATCAATCGATCTAGTCGGTTACATGTCAGATGGACCATTCTAGGTCAATACTCTCAGGCGCCAAGCTCGCCAAAGTGATTTATCCACTAGACAATTGCATGCGTTCTTTAAGACGCCGTTTTCACCAGTGACCTCCTTAGTCACTGAACCACACATGCCTATGACCATGTACTCAAATAGACAATTGTGTACGTTCTTTAAGGCGTCGTTTTCGCCAATGATATCCCAAATCACCTAACCACGCATGCCTATAACCATGTACTCAATAGACAATTGTCTGCGTTCTTTAAAGTGCCGTTTTCGCCAGTGATGTCCTTCATCACCAAACCACACATGCCTATGACAATACGAGTACTAGACCGATACGTGTGTTCTTTATGGCGCCATTTTCGCCAGTGATATCCCAAACACCGAACCACGTAGGTCCACAATAATGTGTGTACTAGACCGATACGTGCGTTTAAGGCGCCATTTTCGCCGTGATGTCCCAATCACCGAACCACGTAGGTCTATACACCGTCGATTGGTTCAATTCCAGAGTATTTCCAATTCTCTCATAACTCCATCCACTTTACAGCTCAATCAAAGCATTATAAATGCTAAACAAACATACTCGGCCATCTACCAATCGATCATTCAATCTCAATCAATTCCAAATCAATTTAGGGTAAATTCCTAAAATATCACAATTTATTCAATTCCATACAACGTAGAGCTCAAATAAATAAACAAATTGCACCATGTCAATCAGCACGATATTTCGGTCGTCGGCCATCAAAATCTTAATTTCCGAAAAATAATTAATTAATTAATTAATTTCGAAAATTAATAAATAAATATTAAAAATTCAATTTAGCACAAACTAAAACTCAATTAAACAAACGGACTTCACCACGGTCATCAGCATAATTTTCCGGTTCCAGGCCATCTCAGTTGAATTTTTGAAAAATAAATAATTATTTAATTTAATTTCGAAAAATAATATTTAAATGCCAAAAATCTCACTTAGGCTCGAATCGTCAAATTGAAGCCCGATTAGGCGTCAGAAAATTCCCGAGATGCTTCGAATAAATAGTAGACCACGTCTACTTGTTAATTGAACAATCAATTTATCTAAATCGCATCACAATTGACTAATAATTGCTAATTTATTCTAATCTAACAACCTAAACATAATTAATTAAAAACTAAACCAACCTTAAGCATAATTAGCTAACTAATCCTGGATTAGTGAGATTACTCATCAAATCGCCCGCAAATCGGATCAATTTGACGGGAGCGACGCGAGGAACGATTGTTCCCAAAGCACGGCTCGGGTTCGGGGCCAGGAAACGACCCAAAAGCGGGCCCGAAGTCGCTGAAACCCACTCCGTGGGTCTGCTGGACGGGCGGATCGGGGCTGTTCCGACGGCTAGGGCAGCGAGGGACGGCCGGCGGAGGGCGAGGGGGTCACGGGGGAGGTCCGGCGGGGCTAGGCGGTGGCCGGAGGTGGCCGGACGGTGGCTGGTCGGTGCGGAACAGGGGCGAACAGCGGCTGGTTCGCGCGGCCTGGGCGTGCGCAGACGGCGGAACGGCGGCGAGCGCGCGGGCGCGGCGCGGGCGGCGGTGCGACGGTGCGACGGCGAGACGAGTGGCAACGGAGCAACGACGGCGAGCTGCAACTTTCGTTCTTCAACTCCTGGTTTTTGTTCGCACGAACAAGAAAGAAGAAAGAGGAAGGAAGCTATCGTGTGAGGGGGGAAAAGAAGAAGAGAGAGAGAGAGGGAAGAGATAGGCTTGGACCGGTCAAAGAGGAGAGAGGGAAAGTGAGCGGTGGGGGGCAATTCGCAAGAGGGGGAGGGAAAAAGGGGAGAGGAGAGAGAGAGAAAAAGAAAAAGAAAGAAAAGAAAAGAGAGGGAGAGAGAGGAAAAAGAAAAGGGAAATACATAATTCCTTTATGCAAATTTTCCTTTTCCTTTCTATTTTATTTTGATCTTCAATTTTCTTTCGATAATTTATTTCTTGAAATTTCGGACCCGTCAATAAATTGACGAGCGATGAGACAGGATCCTAAAAATAAGAATTATGACGCGCTTAAAATTCGATTCCCGAAATAGAATTCAATTTTGTGGTTAAAAATCGATCAGACGTGATTTTAGCTCAATCCAACAAATTAGGTAGCTTTTAGGGATTTTATAGCTGATACCTCGCTTAAAGGATTCACCAAATAGGTTGGTTAACTCATGAGTGATCAGCTCAGAGAAAAAGGCCATAAGCACGTCGACGAACTGCCCATTTCAATTTATCGAAACAGGGTCGAATTTCAGGATGTCACAAAGATGAACTTAAAACTATTCAATCGAGAAGTAGCACGACAATGAGTTATATTTTCTCAACCTTATCAAGTTGTTGGGTTAATTCAATCTCAGTTCTTGGATGTGCTGCATGCCTTGGAAGAAAGGGAACAGCCAATATGCAACGTCAAAGAAAGAACCATCTAGTGGCAACAATCAAACTTTTCATTATGCCAAATAGCATAAACATACATGTGTTCCATGAGTTGATGCTTGATGATGCATTTCCATTATCAAATAGGAAAACTACAGGAAAATAAGTTCGAGGGAAAATTTTACACATTTTTCGGGGCTTCAGAAATGTCAACATGCAGATCAAAAGAGCAAAAAAGGCCATGGATTCAGAACCCACGTTGGTAATTTACTAATTTCACCACTAAATTTTTGTTGTGAGTAGTGAAATTGTAAATGAGTAAGTAACTTACATTCCACTTGAAGTTGGAAAATTCCTTACTTAGGTTATCACATACTACCATGAAAGTGGAGCTCTGTTGGTAAGTTACTGGTAAAATACCATGTTCACCACTTAATTATTGTTTTGAATGGCGAATATATCAAAAAGTTGATAATCTACTATTGCATTGGACGACCATAAGTTACTAACATTGTTGGTAAATTATCATCAACCTTCCTGACCAACAAGATTTAAACTATACTAACCACATTAGAAAAATCATTAATTTCATAATTGCTTGCTCAGCTTACCAACTGCAACTCAGCCCCAAATTAGACTATGAATACTAATCCATCCTAGAGTCAATCTTTTAAGCACGTCTTAGAGAAGATACGCGTAAAATGCTAGAAGGAGTTCACAACCATGCATAGAAAACATTGGACTATTCGACCTCTGCCATCAAATGCTAAAAGGTCTTTAGTCTAGCTTGGTTGTAGGAACGAAGCACTGCGCCATTGACAACATCTAAAATAGCTTCATAATGGTGTTAAGAAATTCATCAAGGGGGATGGCAGGTATTCCCGCGTCATGAAGAAACCTGTGTTCTTGGTCGAAGTTTCGGTGCTACAATCTCATAGTCTAAAAGAAGGGGTACCGCTACTTTCTTCACTAATTAATGTCTGTGATCCTATTTTCAAATATCAGTAATTTAGCAAGCAAAACAATGCTGACATTGGAAAAAAAAACTCAGTTTAGTAAAGTTGAGTCAAGCCAACCATTTGCTTCCAAATATACGAGACTCTGTATAAATTACTCTTTTGTAACAGTTGTTAATAATTGAAACATCATAATCTGAAGCATTCAAACTCTAAAATACCGACCCAACAAAAAAAAATCTAAAATGGATGCTAATATTGATAAATTCATCGAACAAAGTACAGTTAAAGGTTCATACAGGTGCATTTTCTCCTGCTCTTTTCTAAAAGAGTATTTCTAATTTATCATTACAAAGTAACAAAAGGGTAACAAAATTATTAAAATATTAAATTATTTTCAGCTAGTAGATGCAAAGCGACATCCTAATTCCTCAAGAAGGACAGAGCAATGGCTAGAAATCCATAAAAAAAATGTCAAAAAGAAAGTTAGCCGTGCAATAAGGTTGTGCCCATTTTTTCACCCTCTGAGCGTGGTCTCCTATAGTGAACATCTTTGAAATCTCATTACAATATCCATCAAGAAGAATATTTTGTTAACGTAAATCTCTAAATTTCACGATTTTATGATACAATTAGAATATAAGCATATGGGCCCAGAAGAATAAGAAATAATTTAAACCAGCATGCATGTGTGGATCGATCTCGTACATGTCCCTCAAGAAATCAAGGTCTTCGGGCAATAGAATAGACATTTGCCTGCTTAAGATTCAAGACCTCTTGGGGTTTCACATGTGTTGATTTTTGGATCAGTACATGTTACAACAATTGATGGGAAGTCATAGTCTTTATGAACTTTTATTGGTGATGTTTGGCTCTAAAATTTCCAACTTGCCGTATGGGAAGGGTCATGGAGCAATTTTCTAGCCTCTTCCTTTTTTGACTAACAAGTCTTGGTCTTATAATGCCGTGCCAAAATGATTTTTCTTTGATGCAAGTGCAAGAAATGGCAAATAGAAAAGGAAAATGTAGACAACTTTAAGGAGGTGAGGTGTGAAAAGTAAGACGGTGTTCATACCAAAACACAGCATAAAGCTCCTTATTTTACGTCACACTTTTCACCCATAGTCTCTGCTTCGGAGGCATTCTGTAATATTTGGGTTTGTTGACTTAGTCAAATGAAGTGGCTAATAAGAGAAAAGAAAGAGAAAAAGAAAACCACTCTATTTAAAGCAAAGAGACATGACCGAGAGAAAAATAGAAAGTGATCGCAAACAGAGTGGAAAAGAACAAGAGAAGAAAAAAAGGGAAAGGAAAAAAGAAAAAAGAAAAAAGAAAAAAGAAAAAAGAGGAAGCAAATAGGAAAAGGCTTTTGTGCCTACATGCCCAAAGTTGGATTAACACTGTTTTGCAACGCCAAGGATTCAAGCTCTTCATTCTTCTAATCGGAACAGATTTCAAGATTATGGTGCAAATTTGAAATTATGTGAAATTTGAGCTGCAAAATCTGATTTCAGAGTTGTTTAGCTATGAAATTTCATGTAAGTTTTGGATTATGGTGTGGAGACATGAAATTTGACGGAAATTAATTTGAAGTAATGGTTTAGTTGAAACATAATATTAGAGTTTCGCACTCAAGTGACGAGTTGTGGATAACTTTGAGTAATAGTTTTGGGCGAGCAATTTGTTAGCATGCCAAATTAATTTTATTAGCAATTAAGCTTATTCTTGTGAATTTATAGTTGAGGTAGTATTTTACTTGATTTTGATGTATGTTGACACCTAAATTTTTGCATAAAAATTGGTTAATTTTTACCCCAAAAAAATAAAAATCACATGGCATATAGTTTAGAAACATTTATGTTAGTTTGTTTTGTTTTATTTTTTTATTGAACCGCCGGTGAAGGAAAGATTTTTTACATATTACGCTGAGATTTTTCACATATTCAGGTAATATACACTGAGGAACATTTTCTCAAGCAGAAAGGAATTTTTTGGATGGAATATGCGAAAAATACAAAAGAGAATATCACATGGGGTGCAACAATATATTTAGGGGAATTATGCACAAGTAAAATGAGAAATATGTTGTAAAATATTGCGTTGCAAATATATAATAGAGAAGAGATTGAGAAGAGAAAACAAGTGAACACCAGAAAGCCAAAGGAGAGAGTTTTTATTTTCAGTGTATCATTGTTATCTGACTGTTATTGTAACTACAACAAAAACTAAACTCCTATTTATAGGAGAACAAAAATGTATTTATCATTAATATCAATGTATCAAATGATACATGTATTGGATAGGGAGATGAACATTCATTGTATATGGAGATATACTTAGAATGTATGATATAAATGTACCATAATAAGTACATTAGATAAGATGAATATAATAAATATTCATTCATGTATTTCATAACACTCCCCATTGAATATTCATTGTATTCATTACGAATGTGCATTGAAAGGTACTGCCTTATTAAAAACCTTAAGCCTATAGTGAGATAAAAACCGAACAAAAAGGGAAAAAGAGTGCATAGCACAAATGTTATGATCGCTCCCTTTTATGGATGCATTAATTGCATCGTTAAAAACTTTAAGCTGAAAAAACCGTGTGAGAAAAAATCGGACAAAAAGAAAAAAGAGTGCAATGTATATTTCATAATATCTCCCCCTCAATTGAGCCATATAATAACTTCTGGGGCTAATCAATCTTACATCTTGTGGACTCGCCGCATACCAATGCTATATACTAATTTCTCAAAAGTTGATGTTGGTAATGATTTGGTAAAAAGATCTGCAAGATTATTTATGGATCGAATCTGTTTAATATCAATTTGTCGACTTTCTGGAAGGTCATAAGTATATAAAAAAATAAAAATTGACGAGATATGCTTGGTCCCATCATCTTTGATATATTCTCCCCTGACTTGTGCAACACAAGCATTTAGTCCAACTACAAATCAAGACAACTCGTAGACAGCTTCGAAACAAAATAAGCTCCAAATAACAAAATATATCCTCAAAACACACTCAAAAATTAATTACAAAAACAGTGACTGATCACAGAATCCGTATTTAGTAATAAATACACAATGAAATCTCTATATATTACTACGGCTTTGCCTTTTGGTTGTGTGCATCTAGGTTCGACATCTCCAATTCTTTTATTGTTCAAAAAAAAAAAAAGTTGAACAAGCATAGATATAACATCTGTAAGAGCAAAATCTGAGAGAAATGAATTAACAATAGCTCAACCTACATTATCCTACCATGCATTGGCCGATGTAATCTGCAGTCTTTTCTCCTTCATTAGATGCATGTGAAGCGTAAAAGCGAAAAACAAACATAAACAATGACAATAATAGGAAGGAAGAGAGGAGAGAAAAGCTTGCGTCTACACACCACTGTGAACTCACCAAGCCGGATTAGCTTTGTTTTACAACGTTCGGTAAATAATCGAACTTGTTGTTCATCTAATCAGAGTAATTTTAGGAATTATGCCATAAATTTGGAGTAATGTAAATTTGAACCGCAAGATTCAGTAGAGGAGTTATTCAACTGTGGATTTATATGGAAATAAAAGTTTAGGGTGATTTAAGACTTAGAATCCATGTATTCCATGGTAGTTTCCCACTTACATAAATAACGTTGTCATATAGAGGCAAGAAACTCAATTTTCAATCTTAAGAGCGCATGTTAAGGCCAAAATAGCAGAAGTCTCTTACTGTTCGTTTTCTTTTTCCCTTTGATGCAATTCTATTTAGATATTGCCTGAACAAAGTACAGTTAAAAGGTTCACACAAGTACATTTTGTCCTGCTTCTCTTCTAAAAGAGCATATCTAGTCGAAATTCACATAGTAAAAGAGGTACCTAAACTATTAAAATCATCAATCAGATTCAGCGAGAAGCTACAAGGAAACATCGTCGTTCCTCTAGAAGGAAAGAGCAATGGGTTAAAACCATAAAAAGGCTAAAAAAGAAACTAAACGTGAAGGTCCTTTACTCTGTGTCCCACTCTTCATCTTCAACCTCTCCCAGTAGACCGCTTGGAGGTGATTCCGTCATAAGTGCTTCCAGAAAGGAAGAATTAGGCCATATACAACATCCAAAGCGCAGATCCACTTGGTATTAAAAAGATTTATTTAATTTATCGGGTAAATGCTCAGTCAGATTTCGTGTTCTGCAGTCACAAAGGCTGAGTAAAACGATAGTGACTGGCTTCATTTTCTTCCCTATTGATGACAGCTGACGATCACATTATCATCTTAAAAATAGCAGTATCTGGCTGTTGGCACTCCCACGTCAAGGAAAACCAAAGATAGCACCGAGTAAAGAGAACAGAGTTAAGGAAGATTTGAGTCAAAGTCAAATGCATTGTTCCAACCACATGAAACTCTACACGCGGTAAGACTATTTTAACATTGAACCATTTTCACACATTGGCCAGATTGGAGAATGACAGATACAGAGTAACCAAGCTTTACATATATGCCTCATGGTTGATCATCAACCTCCAGAACAAACGAAAGAAACCATGGTTTCACCAGGATTAGAGACACCAGTGAATCTTCTAGCATCCTTTGCCTTTTTTACAGCACTTTTGGTCATCATTCCACAATGTGCAATTCCTGCTTATGCCTCCACACTAGAAGCACAAGCCCTTCTCAAATGGAAATCGAGCCTTCTAAACCAAAACCTATCCACCTCATCTCTATCTTCATGGACTCTCCCTCCTCAAAATGCTACCGAATCCAATGCAACAGTGTCGAGCCAGTGCAGTTGGTACGGAATCTCGTGTAACCCAACCAGAAGCGTGATTGGAATCAATCTCACCAATTCGAATATTAGAGGTACACTCAATGAGTTCCCATTCTCGTCTTTGTCATATCTTACCTATATAGACATGTACATAAATGAACTCTTCAGCGGTATTCCGCCTCAAGTCAGTCTTTTGACTAATCTCACCTACCTTGACCTCTCCTTTAATCAATTATCTGGGAAAATACCACGGGAGATTGGCAATCTCATGAAGCTTGAGGTGCTACATCTACTCTCTAATGAGTTGAATGGCTCTATCCCTAATGAAATAGGTCAGTTACGTTTGTTGAACGAGCTTGCCCTATACTCAAACCAGTTAAATGGATCTCTTCCTTCTTCCTTGGGCAACTTGAGTAGCCTTGCTAGACTATACATCTATAACAATTCATTTTATGGTCCTATTCCTCTTGAAATTGGGAATTTGACAAACTTGGAGGAGATTTACATGGATACCAACTTCCTTACAGGGCCAATTCCTCCCACAGTCAGGAAATTGACGAAACTAACCCAACTCCATGTATATGATAATGAACTTATTGGTTCTATCCCACTGGAGCTGGGAAACTTGAAACTTCTTCGTCGACTCGCCCTACACTACAATAATCTTACTAGTTCAATTCCCTCAACATTAGGCAATTTGACAGAGCTTACCCATCTTTATCTGTATGGCAACATGCTTTTTGATAACATTCCTAATGAGTTGGGAAACCTCCGAGCTATGATCAAATTGGATTTTAGTATGAATCGGCTCAGCGGCCCCATTCCTTCTTCTCTGGGCAACATGACTAACTTGGAATATTTATCCCTCCGTGAGAACCAACTTTCTGGTTCCATTCCTGGATTGCTAGGGGATTTGATGAACTTGTTGGCGCTAGAATTAGATAGGAACCAATTCACTGGCTTCATTCCAGATAACTTGTGCTGGGGTGGATCACTTCGTAATCTCTCCTTGGGTGGCAACAACCTCGCAGGTTCCATTCCTAGAAACTTGAGAAATTGCAAGAGCTTACTCAGGGTACGCCTTGAGGGGAATCAACTCACTGGAAACATATCCGACAGTTTCGGCGTCTACCCGAACTTGGTCTTTATGGATTTGAATTTCAACAAGTTCCACGGAGAGATCTCGTCCAACTGGGGAAGTTGTCGGCGTTTGAGGGATCTACGAATTGCTGGGAACAACGTCACCGGTAGCTTGCCTTCTGAGATTGGAAATGCGCCTGAACTACAAGGACTCGATCTTTCTTCCAACGGTTTAGTTGGCGAGATTCCAATGGAACTCAGGAAATTGACCTCTTTGGTGAGGTTGAACTTGAGCAGGAATCAACTTTCTGGCAGTATAGGTCCCCAGATCGCATCCCTATCTAGTCTTCAAATAATGGATTTTTCCAGGAATAGATTAAGCATGTCCATCCAAGAAAGTATCGGGCAGCTGGCAGACTTAGTCCTCTTGGATTTGAGCAACAACCGGTTAAGCCACGAAATTCCTGGCCAGATCGGGATGCTGATTCACTTGTCCGAGCTAGACTTGAACAATAATTCATTGATGGGCGAGATTCCTGGACAATTCAGCAGTCTGCAAAGTCTAGTGAAACTTGACCTCTCACACAACAATCTTTCGGGCCCTATATACGCAATTTTCAAGGATATGCCAGGTTTGGCCACGGTTGACATATCCTACAATGAGTTTCAGGGTCCGGTTCCAAACACCTCGGCGTTCGAAGATGCCCCAACAGAAGCATTACAAGGCAACGCTAGATTATGTGGAAAAGTTGATGGACTTCAACCTTGTAGTCAATCGGAGCCGCAGAAGAAAAAATCCAACACTGTTAAGAAAGTGTTTCTCATTGTTTTCCTCGTACTTGGAGCATTTCTCCTGCTTTCTTTCATCGGAGTATACTACATTTTGCATAGAAGAAAGGACCACCGACAAGTGGAGCAAGCACAGGAGAGAGAGAAAATGTTTTCTATATCTACTTACGATGGAAGGATATTGCACGAAGAAATCATTGCAGCAACTGAGGATTTTAACGAGAGATACTGCGTTGGATGTGGAGGATATGGAAGAGTCTACAGAGCAAAGCTAAGATCAGGCGATGTGGTGGCTGTGAAGAAGCTTCATCAGATGTCTGATAGCAGGCAAACGAATCAGAAGGAGTTTCAGAATGAGATAAGGGCATTGATAGAAATACGACACCGTAACATCGTGAGACTCCATGGCTTCTGCTCACATCCCCAACACTCGTTCTTGGTGTATGAGTATCTGGAAAGAGGAAATCTGTTTGCAACCCTGAGTGATGACGGAGAAGCAAAAGAGTTGGGTTGGGATAGGAGGGCAAATATTGTGAGAGGCATAGCTCATGCTCTGTCCTACATGCACCATGACTGCGTGCCTCCCATTGTTCATCGAGACATATCAAGCAACAACATCTTGCTTGATTCTGAGTATGAGGCCCATGTTTCTGACTTCGGCACAGCCAAGCTTCTCAAGTTGGACACGTCGAATTGGAGCGCTGTTGCTGGGACATATGGATATGTTGCACCAGGTAACTCCATGGATATCTACTAGCCTTCTATGGTGAGCTTAAAAAGTAATAATCTGCTGGTAATGATGCATTTTCTTCTTATGCGTAGAGCTTGCCTACACAATGAGGGTGACTGAGAAATGCGACGTGTACAGCTTCGGGGTCGTGGCAATACAGGTGATCCATGGAAAACATCCAGGCGAAACCATCTCATCCCTTTCAGCTGAATCGGATAAGGAGATTGTGACAGTCCTGAAAGATATGCTGGATCCACGCTTACCAGCTCCAATGCCAAGCACTGAGGATGAACTTCTAGTCATCTTCAAGTTCGCAATCGCTTGTTTATCCGCCAATCCACAACTCAGGCCATCCATGAAGATGGTTTCTCGGGTGCTATCGGCTCATCCGGCCACTCACTAGTGTGGCCATTGTCCAGAGGTGGAGACAAACCAGTAATATGAAATTGCAAGAGGAACTATAGCTTCTAGCAATTGAATAAATTTCTCTAGTGGTACTTTCTATATTCGTAGATGAGTGTCTTATGATAAAGTGAACTTATATACATGACAAGCAAAGATTCAGAAGCTACAAGAGGGCGCTTTGGTTGTGGCAACGATTATTACTGTTAAAAAAAATATTTTGGATGTGCGCGCGTGCAGAAGCATGATTTTGGTAGTAGTTATAATTTTTGGTTTGTAATGTGTACAAGTGTATGATATATTTTGTGGAGGATGGATAATGGACAAGATAGGATAATTAAAAGATATAGGACATGGGATATGGGGGAAAATAGTTTCATTAGTTAAACAAACTAGTTTGATAAAAATACAATGAATGTCTAAGAAAGGTGGAGAGTTCACCCCCACATACAAGGTGGAGGTAACCTCTCACACTCACAAATGATCAACTTCCAAGCCTATTTATAGGCGTGAATTCACCGCCATAGTCCACCGACATTAGTATAAAAAATAATATGATATTACAAGTTGGTTTTTTATCTCCGGTTTGTGCGGCTTCTTCCCCGCATCTTCTGGTCTCTTCTCCATTTTCCTGCATTTTTCTATTCTTTCCAACTCTCAGCCACTTTTGTTGACTTTTCTTTCATGATTTCATGCACGTAGAGCTTATTCTCTTGAAAACTCTGGCAACTACTATAATATTATTTTATTGTGTGCCCCTCTTTTCTTAATCAACTTGGGCTTCTTCACGTGATCTTGCCGTCCACGTAGTACCAGAAGCTTCTTCAACATTTGAGGGTCTTCAAGCTTATTCTTCATTAAGCTAGTAGTTTCTAGATTTTATTGAAAATGGATCACTAATTTCCAACAATTACATTACTCATCTTTGACACATTACAGTATCTGCTTGCAGTAGTAAGTATAACGTTATAATACCTATTACTGCTCAAACTATATTAGCTATTATATATAACAGCGCCCTACGTGATTGAATAGTATTAATCATGATAACAATTTACTTATTTAATGATTATATTACATTAACTAACCAATAATGGATATTGCAGTTCTATTAATTAGTAATAATTATTACAATTATACTGCATGAATGGCGATTCAACTGTGCATAGGGAGCAGTCAAGGAAGGGTAAGATGTCTAGATTAAATAAAAGGAAGAGTAAGATGAAGAGAGAACCATAAATTGATATAAAAAAAGTAAGAGCACGTTTCAAAAGTCGAACGTGATACTAAGGAGGCATGAACTGAAGATATTAGTTCACCGAAAAGGATTTGTAAACCCTGTGTTTCTGATTTTTCTCTTATTACTAGGCCCTTACTCTATTCTCAGAAATTCAGCATGCCCTTCCTATAAACACAAAAAGTAATGACAGTATGTACATTTCAGCATGCCCTTGCCATGATTTAAACCAGCTAACAGTTCGATCTTTTTGGAGAAATCTCTATGAACACAAAAGTAATGACAGTACGCCGTAAATGTAGAACTATGCTAACGTCCTGGGAGATCACCCACATTACAGTATGTACATTGATTGAACACCTGCCAAAAGATTCAGAGCTCAATCGATCAGCTGGACAATGGGTTAAACGTTGAGGACTTGTTTTGCACTTTCCCAAAATCTATATTTATAAATTTGTGCTGGATGAAGAGCTTATGAACTTGGACTTACTCTATCAGCACTTGATGATACATCCTAGCAGGATTGTGACCATGTCGCCTTTAACTAAGACGTTCACACATGAAATTGTGAACTCCTGTGACATCCTCGTAACAAGTAAATAAGTTGTCGATGTGGTGTTGCTAATTTCTTTCGGCTAGTTACCATTATGCCATTGAGTTGTTGGTTTCTAGATTTCCCTTTTTTGCCATTTAAGCTTTGAAACAACAGTTCAGATATTAGGCGACATTTAACCTTGTTGCACCTTGTTCTTTTGTGCGTAGTGAAATAAATAAAATAAAATATCCATTGATGTGACAACAAGTAGCAGTTAACCCTTAACCATCTTAATGAGTACTTGCGTCTTGCAGAGTTGCAAGTAATTCCCTCTCATTCTCTACTGCAACTGATAGTAAAATGGATTTTCAGGTGCAGAGATGAATATAGAGACCGTGATCACAGGAGGAGAAGTCGCAGTAGAAGGAGGGGACGATATGATCGCAACAGTTACAGAGAGGGAAAGGAGTTTCGGTCACCGAAGTAGGAGCTATAGCGCAAGTCCTGACCGTAAGTATGATGATGAGACCGAAGTCGGAGTGGATCATCCACAAGGTGAGGACCCTCCTTATTTCCCTTTAATGCTTCTTTTGGTCACCTCTTGTTGAGAATTTTATCTGATTGGGGTTCCTTTTTCAGTTCATCCCAGAGTCCTCGGAAAGCCGAATATGAGAGGAGTCGCTCTCCAAATCAGAGACCTTCTGCACTTGAAAGTCCTGATGTACGAAATGGTGAAAGAGATTCTTAGCTCCTTAAAGATGTGCCCAGTGGACGTCCTGCCGATTCGCGTGGTGCATATCCACGTAGTCCATCGATCGAGTGGTAAGGTCACATGAGTGGATTTGTTGCTTCTCTCTCACTCTATTGCAACTATTTGATCCTTACGTCTCTGCTTTTTTATGTTGCCTTCTTAGGAAAGATGAGTGCCCAAGGTCGTGGGAGTCATTTTTGCTCCACAAACAATTTACTTTCTCCTGAGGTGCTCTTGATACGTGGACAGATACTTCATTGCATGAGGCAGCTAGTCTGTCTATTCTGACTTTGGTGGTTATTATGATACTCTGATCTTATTCTTGTGCTATAATTTGCATTCATGAAGTGCCTTTCTTGTGCGGCATTTGTTCATAGGTCTCTGGCTACACTTTTAAATATTGTCGATGGGGTGTGTCAGTTTAATCATACGAACTGCACATGGACGGTAAGAAACTTAATTGTTCTGGTGTGATCCTGCACTTTCTTTCGCCATTTTTTGGTCATAATCCACTAGCCATCTCCAAAGGTGGTCCGCTATGAGTGCCATATGATTTTTATTCTTCACGAAATCATGCTCTGACTTTAGTATGGTTTTTATATTCTCACAGCGGCGGGTGTTCCAATTTGGCATCCTTCTTTCGGCGATTTTATTGGGTCTTGACAATTCCTTGAAAATGGGTTCCATTTCTTGGCTTTACATTCAGCTGATCACACCAGCATTTAAATCGTTTCACTGGAAACGTATCTGGGATCTTTCTTGTCTAGCGCGCTTGGACTTTATGGACATGAGTCTCAACAAGTTCTATGGAGATATCTCAATAAACTGGGGAAGTTGCATGCGTTTTAGTAATCTAAAGAGTACTGGAAATAACATCACTGGCATCGGGGATGAACTTCTGACCATCTTAAAGCTAGCGGTTGCTTGTGTATCTGCGGTCCCCAGCTCAGTCTATCAATAGAAATGATTTCGTTCAATCATTTTCCATAATGTTCAATCTTCACGGACAGTCACTGATCCTAGAAGTGATGCAAAAGCTTCAAGCCGTTCACTGGATCTATTTATTGAAGATGTCTGATAAATGATGTTGCTCTGTCGACCACATGCAACTTCTTTAATGAAAATTAGAGTCCTTGCAACTATTTGATTAAGTCCCGAACTTTTATTTCAATCCATTGTTTGGCTCTCCGATGTGTTTTCTCTTTTGAATTTGGGAGATTTTTGACCGGTAATTTGAAGTGCTTAACCCACATCAGCATGACTAGGAGGACTTCATTTTGTTCGCGCCCATGTTAATATAGAACTGCTTTTTTTGGAATAAGTAAAGGCAAGACTTTCTGGCATCTAGATTCATTTGTACGGAGAGGAGACAGCTGAACTCGAGTGATATTTCAAACTGTTTCTGTATCCAGTCTTAATTAGAATAGTTTCATTGTAGTGATATGTAAGTATCCATGTCAAGTTAGAGTTAGAAAAATA